>QZFA01000056.1:0-148452 GCA_003614995.1 Cladosporium phlei | reverse complement strand
TCGTCGTCGTCGTCGTCGTCGTTTAGTCCACTGGAGAAACACGGCGGCACAGCTCCTGCAGGATATCGAGATGGCTCCAGTGGGTCGTCGCGGTTTTTCCGGCAAAGACAACCTGATGCCCGAGGAAACCTGCGCCGTTACAGACGGAGAACAGCCACCTCTGCCTCCACCGGATACTTTCAAGAGCGGCGAGCGCCAAGACGACCTTCAACAGATTGTGGTTCTCGTCCGTCTCGGGCGCAATGGTCTCCGGAGCGGCGACGATCGTCTCGTGTGGTTAATCGATGGGAGCTAGTATGCAGGCAGTCGTTTTGTTTGCGAAGGTGATTCTTCCCCGGCGTCTGATAAGGCAACCTTTTGGTAGCTGCTTCGCACATCCTCGAGCCTGTGCACGACCAAGAACACGGTTCTGGCGACGAGTGATCCCGGAGGCGCCGGGTTGGTAGCGGATTTGCGAAAGCCGTTGCACACGGTTCTGGCGGCGAGTGAACCCCGAGTCGCGGGGTGGTTCCCGGCTTGGAGCACGCCCTGATCCCAGAGTCGCCGGGTTGGTCGCGGCTTTGAGCAAGCCCAATTGTGCATCGGCTTGCTCCAAGCCGCAACCATGGACTTTTAGGAAGCACGAGAGAGAATACTGCAGTAGTAGCTCAGGGGTGGCGAGGCTTAGGCAGAGTCGAGTCTCGAGTACAGCCACACGGCACTACTCTTGTGGAGAGTGTAACAGGCCTATTATCTCATGTATCGCATTTCCAACCTCACTGCCTCTTCCGTCGGCAGTGCTACTCCAAAAAGAACTCCCTCAGCGCCCCCGCGAGCCTCACCGGCTGCTCCAAAGCCAACGAATGCCCGCACTCTTCGAAAATCTCCGACCTCTCCACCCTCTCCGCCAGCCTCAAAATCCCCTCCTTCACAGTCGGCCCAAAGAACTCCGGCGCCCCAATCGTCATAACCGGCAACGTGAGCTTGCCGCCCTTCTCTAACAACTCCCTGTGAAGATCACCATTCTTCAACCCCGCCCGATAAGTCTCGAGAATGCCACGCAAAGCGCCGGGCTGTTTCACGCATTCGATCCAATGGTTCAGCGCCACGGGCTCGATCGCAGTCGGATTATAGCACTCCTGCTTCATAAACATCTCCCAGAACTCGCGCTCGTGGCCGGCTATCAGCATTTCGGGGACGTGCGGGAGGTAGAAAAAGCCTAGGTGCCAGCACCAGACGCCGCGCTTTTCGTACTGCGCGGTGACGTTTTCTTTCGTCCAGAAGGAGGATTCTTCTAGCCCGAAACCGGAGACGAGCATCTCGCAAAAGGAGAGCTTGAGGACGCGGTCGCGGTACTTGGCCGCTACGGCGTAGGCGTAGTCTGCGCCGCGGTCTTCGCCGTGCAGGTAGAATTGCTCGTGCCCGAGCTGGGTCATGAGGTCTGCGACGTCGTCGGCGTTGGTGACGGAGTCGTAGCCATCTGTTGTGGGCGGTTTGTCGGTGTAGCCGAAGCCTCGTAAGTCTGGGGCGACGAGGGTGAAATGTTGGGTTAGGAGGGGGAAGATTTTGTACCAGTAAAAGCTGTCCTTGGGTGTACCATGCAATAGCAAGAGTGCTGGACCGGTGCCTGCTGTGATGTAGTGGAGGCGGATGCCGTTTACGCGGGCTCGGCCGTGTTTGACGGGTTTGCCACTGTGGTCGTAGGTTTCTGCTTGGAGGTCGGACATTGTTGGGGTGTTTGTGTCTGTGTCATGGTAAGATTGAAGGGATGTAGTTGTGAATGACAATGGCTCTCGGCGTTGCAGCTCGTAAGTAGTGGTGTCAACAGTGTAGGGTTTGGAGCTGCCGATCGACCCCACTTCTCCATTGTTGTCTCCGCCCGAGGTCATCGATCATCATCGTACTTTTGTGGGTTTAGACCGCGACCCGGGTCGCGATTCAGCTTCTTTTTCCCACGTGTTGATGGCGTACCGTGCGTGGCGTTGTTCCAGACTTTCCGATCGCGCCAAACCAGCAAGTCTAAGCGCCTGCTCGGCACTGAACTGTTCTTCTAGACTCAGAATGAACAGTCTCCCGCCGTCGTAGCTGGAAGCATTCGATGTTGGTCCAGTAGAGGTCATGTTTGAGTCCTAAGGCTAAGGACCTCCGGCAGGTGGCTGCAATTGCAGCGCTCAACGAGGCACCTTTATCAGCGGCAGCAGACTCCATGGCAGAACAGCACCCCAATGCAGATACGACGCGTTCGCACGTACGCTTGCACTCATCTCGGCGCAACGTTGTGCGCCAACTTCATCGCCAGAATGCGAGTACCACTCGCTCAAGAAATGCAATGGTCCACGTGTGGCCACAGCCTTGCACACTGGCCTTTCGGCAACTTCTCCCAGCAACGCCGTCGTGTAGTATAGATTTTCGGCATAAATTGCTGCGATACGAAGCAGTTTTTGTCGTGCTGCGTCTTCCAAGCTGCGTAGGCTCCACATTTCGACGAGACATTGGTAGATGAGCAGGAGGCATGTACGGCAGAGGGCTTCGCATGTCAAGTCGTACACAGAATCCGCCTGGGTCCGTTTGAGGGACGTTACTGCCTGCTGCCATGTGGAGTCTCCCGGATGTTCGTATTCCAGATCCGTACACTGGCCGAACGACTTGAGCCAGCTTTTGAGTGTCTTTCCCAAACAGGCAAGGTCCCGGATGAGGTCATCGTGTGCTCTGGTGTCTTGCGTATTTGCTTTGGTAGCCAAATCGACAGCTGCGAGTAAAGGTGGCAACCGAAAGGCGAGATCGAGCAAGAAGTCTAGCGCTGGTGAGAGTGAGGGCAACGCAGGAGCTGCGTACTCGGCTGGAAACGGGTGTCGATTGCACAAAGCGTACATGAACTTGCTTCCGAGTCAACAAACTGGACAGTAGCAGGCAAAAAGGAACGAGTCGCCCTACCTGGGCTGTGCGTAGTCGAGCTATCATGAATGTCTCCAGCTTCGAAGCGCGATCGATTGGCCGTTGCCTGAGCAGAAGCGCAGACATGCCGATGACTTGCTTTTGCCAAGAGACGGTTGTTGCTTCGCAGGATATCGCGCTGTATATCTGCAAGAAGTCAGCCTTTCCTGACAAAGCGTGGCGGTGGTACGAACAACCCATTCCTGTTGTCGCGAGACACCACGAGTGGTAGCTACATGACACTCACCTCACACAACGAAACCCCCAAAGACACGATCATAAGCCCTGGAAGTGCTATGCTCGGATCACGCTCTACGTTGGAGCGCAGACAGCTCATGGTAAGCAGGAATCTTTTCCTCCCTTCTGCCAAGAGTCTGTCGTCTTGAACGGCAGAGCCGAGATGCAACAGCTTCGTGGAATCCAGAATGGCGAGCACAGGTGCCCAGCTCCTGACAACAGCGGGAACGAGAGTCGAATATCCATTGGCGATAGGGAACCAGCCTTCCCTGTAACGGTTTTAGCAGCTGTTATGATGATGCCGTGATGATACAATGAAGGATCCCGAGAACAACGTCTGCGTACCGCAATTTCTGCGTCAAAGCCACTTGGTTGAGTGCTGGACTGTGTATCTCAGGTGAAAAACGCAGTATCGCTTCTGTAGATGGCTTACTTCTGGCAGCTTCAAGGTATCTCGCAGTGAGTAAAAATGAAATACTCGTGAAGGGCGTGTATTGAGGGAAACGGACCTTGACGTTCGCGTTCCTTCCGTCGAAAGTCTTTCATCACTTGGATCCGAACCCGGCGTCGATTCAACTTGCCGACTTTCACGACCTCGCCAGGATTGACGCTGATGAACTCCAATTGAGTTGTAGTCATGTTTCCAGTCGGGTCCTGGCTGGGGTAGATGTGTTGGAGACTCGTCAAGTAGTCGATGAAGTCGGAGGTTTATTGTCGGCAAGCCTCCTGATACATATATACTTGGCATGCAGGGAGGATCCGCGCCCAGTACAGATAACACTGGCGCGCCGTCGTTTCGCGAAATCAGATATCTTAGCGAAGCGAAGCGGCAGCCGAAGCTGAGGGACAGGTGCCGGCAGCGGTATTTTCTGCCCGGTTCGCTAAGTCTAAGTAGCGGGAAGGATTGCATGTGGGCGTACAAAAGTGCACGGCTGGAGGCCTAGGAAGCTAGAACCACTGGCGTGAAGACTCCGGACGGATTGGATACTCAGGTCTCAGAAGGATTAGATTCTCGCCAATTTGGCGAGGCCAATACACCGTGAGATCTTGCGTGTCGGGCCTTAGACCTCAGCTCGCTTGCCATTCGGCCATCTCTCCCGGTGATTGGTGGTTGCGAGGGTTTAGCCTGAACACTGGCGAAGTTGGTGCAGCGGTCCTGTCCAGTCGAATAATTTGCCCGGAATACCCTCGATGTGATTCATCAATCTTTGAGCACATATCGGAGGTGTTGTGGTGATGATGAAAAGAAAGGGGATCGGTGTTGAATTTTGATAGGTAAGGAGAGGATTTGTAACCCCAACCCTAACCCATACTGCGCGAGATCAGACATTGTCGCAACAAAGACACACGAAGCATCAGAGGCCTTCGCGGTGTGTATACTAATCCATGGAAATCATTAGACTCTGTCGATGGTGGAATCTTGCTCATGATTATGCTCCGTTGCCGTAGGTCTGATCTGGCAAGCCTACAGTTGGGAGCGGGATCTCTGACCATGCTCGCACAGGTCCTGGAGAACAGAATAATAAGTCGTCGTTGTAAGACTGTGGATGTCCAGCCTCTACTGCATGCTCGCCTTCTCCTCCAACCACCCGTCAACAACCAGCCTAGCCACATTCTTCCCCATCAGCGCACTAGTCTCCATCGTGGAGATGAACCGCTCGATCCCACTCGTGTACCACAGTCCCTCGCCCAGCTTGATATCGTCGAAAGAATCTCTCGGGTACTCGTAAGGATAACTGTGCCACACCTTGCGATACAGCCAAGTAATATCTTCCTCGCTGATCTTTCCAGCCTCACTTACTTTAACCCCAAGTAAATCCGCCAGAAACTCAACACTCGGCGGCGCCGGGGAGAAGATTTTATAGGCGTACTCCACGCCGCCAGTGCTCGGGTTGACCACGTCGGCGAGCAGGCCGATGCTGTAGAAGCCCGGGCTGCCGACTGTCGCGTTGTGGGGCGGGTGCTCGTCGGGCGGGAGGGTTGTGATGATGACTTGGGGGACCGGTTTCCCTGGGGCTAGGCCGAAAAAGATGGGGGAGAGGAGGTGGGGGGATGTGAAGATGGTTACGTGCAGTTTGACGTAGGGGATGTTGTCGGGTTGGCGGCGGAAGGTGAGGGATGAGGTGTCGATGTTGGAGTATTGGAGTGGGGAGGCGAGGATGATTTCGTCGAAGTGAACGGATGCGAATACAAGATTTGGGGAGAGGGATTTCGAGGTGATTTCGTAACCTTTTCCATCCTTGGCTTTCTCGATCTCGGTGACTTCCGTCTCGAGCTGGATGCTCGCTTTCGCCGAGGCGACCATGTTGGCAAAAATCTGCCAGTTGCCACCTTCGACGGACATGGCGCCGTTGGCTGCCATGCAGACCATTGTCTCGAGTCCGTGGAAATTGTCGATGTTTTGTGCATAGTTGACTCGGGTGCTGGCTTGGATGATCTCTCTGCCGAAGAGGCTGCTGATACTGTTCTCGCGGAGGAAAGCCTCTCCGGTTGCCGATGTGGCAGCCAAAAGGCCTACATCTTGCGCAGCCTGAGTGAGAGATGCGAAGGGGAAGACTGGTTCCTCGTACATCTTCAGGAACTTGCCGATTGTCGCCTTCATCAGGTTCAGCGCCCGCACCGGAGAGAGACCATATCGGTAGAAGAGCTTCGCGGTATCCCACCAGCCGCGTTCGTTTTGCTGGGTGAGGATGAATGTCTTGCCATCCCAGATCCCAAGGGCAGGTCCAGGGATGTCGTCGCTCTTTGCGTCGAATCGGAAGGAGGTGGACAGGTTGAAGGCCTCGACTGCATCGACGAGGATCTTGTTGACTTCTACAAAGACACTGGCACCCAGTTCTAAGGGGAGAGAGGAGTCATTGTACGCGTGGACTGTTGTTGAGCGGCCTCCGATATAAGATTCCTTCTCGAATATGGTCACGTTGATTGGGATGTTGTGGGCTTCGGCGAACTGGGTGAGATGGTATGCTGATGATGATCCGGCAGATCCGGCGCCTGAGGAGTGTTAGAGGGCACTGTCATGCAGTATCGATGTGTCCATACCGATGATGGCAACCTGTTTGGGCTTGACACTTTGATGAGGATATCCATCAAACACTACCTGCTCCTGTGACGCGTAGGCTGTGGCGAGCAGGCACGGTGCTACCAGAGTCGTGAACATGACTTTCATGTTGATGGTGGAGGGGAAGTGAGATGGTCAATACATTGTCAACTAGATCAGGGAATGGAAATGGCTTATGCGGAATCTTACATGTGTACATAGGTTGTCTTATATTCACGTATTTCAATTGTCAATCAAGGTACGCGTCAGCGTCAGCAAAGGCGCCTTGCATGTTTCACAAGCTGGTCGCGGCTTCCCCGCAAAGTGACTCTCCCGCGCGAGGAAAGAGTCACCACAGGCCCTTGGGCGTTTTTGTGCTCCGATTGGGTCATAACCCACATCGTGCCCCTCCATATCAGTCTATTTTCCTACCTACTTTCTTTATGCTTGCTAGAGCCCTGTTCACTTCAAGATCCCTCTGTACTAAGCGCCTCAAACCAACCCGCTTCACCACCACACTCGCTCCCTTCCGATCGTACACACCCTCGATACCAACCATGGCGCCCAAGGCCAAAAAGGACGAGGGCAGCGGCAGGCCGCTGGAGATGACCCCGCCGCCGGACTACTTTGCGACTCGCAATGCCATCTTCGACAAGAGAAAGGCCGAGAGAGACGCCTGGGTCGCCGAGCAGCCGCGCGAGGAGATTGAGATTACACTGGCCTCGGGAGATGTCAAGAAGGGCACCAGCTGGGAGACCACCCCCGGCAACATTGCGCGCGAGATCTCAAAGAGCCTGTTCGAGCGCACCGTCATTTCGCGCGTCGATGGTGAGCTCTGGGATCTGGAGAGGCCTTTTGAGAAGAGCGGCAAGCTCGAGCTCCTCGACTTCGACCACCCCGAGGGCAAGAAGGTCTTCTGGCACAGCAGTGCTCACATTCTGGGAGAGGCCTGCGAGAGGCACTATGGCTGCGCGCTGTGCATTGGCCCGCCCGTCGACGATGGCTTCTACTACGAGATGTCACTTCCCGACGGCGGCGCCGTCTCACACGCCGACTACAAGCCATTGAAACAGGTCGCCGAGAAGGCGATCAAGGAGAAGCAGCCCTTTGAGCGCCTCGAGCTGAGCAAGGAGGATCTGCTGGAGATGTTCGCATACAACAAGTACAAGCAGCACATCATCCAGGACAAGATTCCCGACGGCACAAGCACCACCGTATACCGCTGCGGCCCTCTCATCGACCTGTGCAGAGGTCCCCACGTGCCTCACACCGGCAGGATCAAGGCCTTCGATATCATGAAGAACTCCGCCAGTTACTTCCTCGGCGACGCTAAGAACGACAGCCTTCAGCGCATCTACGGTGTCTCCTTCCCTGACAAGGCTGTAAGTTGGAGTAAAATATATAATCTCACGTACCCATACTGACAACAGACAGGCTCTCGCCGACCACAAGCACATGCTCGAGGAGGCGGCCAAGCGTGATCACCGCAAGATCGGCCAGGAGCAAGAGCTCTTCTTCTTCCACGAGATGTCGCCCGGTTCCGCCTTCTTCCTTCCCCACGGCATGATCATCTACAACGCACTTCACTCCTACATTCGCGGCGAGTACTGGAACCGCGGTTACAAGGAGGTCAACTCTCCCAACATGTACAACTCGGCGCTCTGGAAGCAGTCGGGCCACTGGCAGCACTACCACGAGGACATGTTCACATTCAGGGTCGAGAAGGAGGAGTGGGCCCTTAAGCCTATGAACTGCCCCGGTCACTGCTTGCTCTTCGGCCACAGGGACCGCAGCTACCGCGAGTTGCCCATGCGCATCGCCGACTTTGGTGTTCTCCACCGTAACGAGGCTTCCGGTGCCCTTTCCGGTCTGACCAGAGTCCGTCGTTTCATGCAAGACGACACCCACATCTTCTGTACCGAGGCGCAGGTCGAGTCCGAGATTAAGGCTCTCTTCGACTTCCTCCAGGCCGTTTACGGTCTATTCGGCTTTACCTTCAAGATGAAACTGTCCACCATGCCCGACAACCACCTTGGTGACGTTGCCACCTGGGAGCGCGCCGAGGCACAGCTCACCAAGGCTCTCGACGAGTTCAAGGATTCCACTGGCACTCAGTGGGAGCTCAACCCCGGTGACGGTGCCTTCTACGGCCCCAAAATCGACATCACCATCTCCGACGCGCTCAGACGTGAGTTCCAGTGTGCCACCATCCAGCTCGACTTCCAGTTGCCCCAACAGTTCAACTTGGAATACCGCACTGAGGAGGCTGCCGCTGCCGGTACCAAGCCCGTCGAGCTTCTGCAAAAGGACGACAAGTCCGCCGAGAAAAAGTCTGCCGAGAAGCCCGCAGAGAAGGCCGCAGACGGCGAGACCAAGACCGACGAGAAGCTTGTCATCCGCTCCGCCCCTCCCGCCGAGGCCGACTCGAGCGCCGTCAAGAAGGAAGAAGGCCACTACCGTCGCGAGCTCACCCCTGGCTGCGCGCGCCCCGTCATGATCCACCGCGCCATCTACGGCTCCTTCGAGCGCTTCATCGGCATCCTCACCGAGCACTTTGGCGGCAAGTGGCCCTTCTGGCTCTCGCCCCGCCAGATCCTCATCGTCCCCGTCATGGCCAGCGCCAACGACTACTGCGAGGAGCTGCAGAAGGAGTTCCGCTCCCACCACTTCCACGCCGACATCGACATCTCCGGCAACACCATGCAGAAGAAGATCCGCACTGGCCAGCTCGCGCAGTACAACCTGATCATGGTTGTCGGTGCGCAGGAGAAGGACAGCCGCTCGGTCAACATCCGCAACCGTGACATCCCCGAGACCCAGAAGATGGGTGAGCTCGTTCCTGTCGACCAGGCCATTGAGCTCATGAAGTCTCTCAGGGACGAGAGGAGGCTGAGCAGTGCTTTGAAGAAGGAGTAGAAGTTGTACTTCTCTCTACTAAACGTTACTTATGGGGAAACGAAAAATTGGGGGTGTTCGCGTAAATGCGTATAGCATACATTACGTAGCGGCGAACGAGCGAGCATAAAAGGTCACACTTGCATTACACGCAAGGTGATCTTGTCAGCTGCTGAGAGGTAGATAGACATGCTCGCGTCTGAGTATGCATCGCCCTTAGTAGGTCTACACAAATTCAAAACAAATTCATGTCAATTCATTCCGCTGAGTTCCTTCCAAAGTTCGCGCGAAGGACAGCCTGCTAACATTCGAGTGATATACATCTCCGCAGGCTGAACAAACCGATTGGAGTCCAAGGAAGGTGACCAGACGTGCAACGACTTCTGATTGGAAGAATCAGGATGGTGTTGCAGAATTAGCGGCGTCATCTTATAGTACGCGGAAGGACGGCCTCCGATGATCGATTGATCTATTCCGTGTTCAATGCAACGCTTCATCGGTTTGACACCCTCGGAGCCTCACGCTCGCATTCTTTGATCGATACGTTCTCTTCGCCCAGATTACACGATAAGTATTCCCCGAATCGGCCAAGGCGCGAAAGTGACAAAAGAACAGACAGTGATAGCAAGTTTATCACGAAGGAGCGACTCAAGGCGCTGACAAGCTTTTGCTTTATTAGTACAAGCCATTGGGACGGTCCGCATGCATGCATGGTAAGTACTGTACTATACATACCGTTTCGCCGCGATCGTTCGGTCCGTATTGCCAGATTTTCCACCGTGCCTGATCCATGGCCTCCGAGTCGGCCGTGGTGATTTGGCCTACTACAAGACCTTCAAGGCTTTCTCGGCATCATACACGCCTTTGCTATCCTTCTCTATCGTTTCCTCTTCAAACTATTGAAGTTTTGTTGTCGGTCACCATGCTTACAATCTTAGCTTTCATCGCCCTTGTAGGCCTTCCTAATGTCTTCGCGCAGCAGTCTGTCTATGGACAATGTAAGTTCTTCCCCTACCCACTATATCTTACAGAAGACATTACCTAGATCAGCGTGATCTGACATTCATCAACAGGCGGCGGTACTGGCTGGTCCGGCGCCAAAACCTGCACATCCGGAAACACATGTGTAGTCCTGAACGACTACTACTCTCAATGCCAGCCCGGCACCGCAGCCTCAACATCGACCACTCTTCGAACCACCACGTCGACTACTCTCCGCACCACCACCTCCTCAGCTTCTGCATGCACCACAACAATCACCATCACAACCAGCACCCCCACCCGCACAACCTCCTCCCCCTCTCGCACCACCACAACCACCACCAAACCAGCCACCACCACCACTCCTTCAGGCTCAGGCGCAGGCTCCACCCTCCAAACAGGCTACACCTGGATCCGCGCCGTCGCCGCCCCAAACTTCCACAAATACATGCAAACATCGCCCCTCAACGCCTCCCCCGGCACCGCAATCCTCTCCTCCGCCACCACCGCCGGCCAATTCCAGATCGCAGACGGCCAGCTCATCGAAGTCATCGATACCAAGGGCACCAAACTGTATGCCAGCGTGGGCGAGGCGCCGAGTGCGTCCGCCACTCACCTGCCCGTGACCTTCACCACTGCTAAGAACTCGTTCGGCGCGTTCGCGTACCAGGGCGATACGCTTACTTGGAGTGCGGCCGGCGTGCAGCGCCAGAATGTCGCAGCGTGGTATGTGTGCGAGAACCAGAGTCTGTGGATTAATCTGGGGGCGTATCTTTATGGGACGCCGGCGGGGTGCGTGGATCAGACTGTGAGTATTATTCTTTGGTTTTGCTTGTTTTGTCTGCTTGTCTTCTTTACCGATGATGATGCGGGCTTCTTCGGGACGCTTGCTGACTACTTCGAACAGATCCATTCCTACGGCAACTCGGTTGCGGATGTGTGAGGGTGGAACGGAGACTAAGTGTTGTCGTTGGTATTGCCAGTTCGTCCGTGCGGCCGTGCCTTCTTCAAGTTCGATTCGTACATGTCGCAAATGTTGGTACTGTTGAATGGCAAAAGTCTTGTGACATGCGCCTTTCTATGTACATGGATGTGCTATGATTTTCTTGCACTACTCTCTTCCGATTACAATTTAGCAAGACCTGAGCACCTTCCACGGATCAAGATCCAATCTCCTCATCCGGACCAGCAGAGTACGGAACATCGTTCGGCAGATCGTACGGATCCTGCAACGTATACGCATAATGATCCCTCGCATCAAAAACCTCCTCCGCCCTAACATCAAGCATAAACTCCCCCTCACACCCCTTGAAAACCAACCAATTCGACTTGATCGTAGCATTCGGCCCCGCAACCAACGGATCGTTGACATTCTCAAAGTACGACGTCTCGACGAGCATCTGCGTATGGCCGCGGGCGTAGTTGCCGTACGAGGTCAGGTTGCGGTGGTAGTTGTTGTACAAGTGGCACATTTGCAGGATGTCGGCGCTGGGATTGCGGGCGTTGGTCGAGTTGAAGAAGTTGTTGTTGATTGTGACTTTTGCTGTTACGTTTGTAGTCCAGCCGATTCCGAGGGCTTTGTTGTGCTCGGAGAGGATGCTGTTGGAGACGGTGATGTAGTCGGAGTCTTTGCGCGGGTCGATGAGGCCGTCGTTCATGCGGGCGAACTGGGGCAGGGAGTTAGCAGTGGGTCGTGGGCAGGGGAACTGGGAAGGATTGGCCGGGTTTCCTCACTTTCACATGGTCGATCCAGATGTTTGATCCTGCGTCGACTTGGATACCGTCCCAATCCTCCGTTTTGCCAGGCCAATCATGGGCAATACGAGTATCGGACACTTCCAGGTTGCGGAGAATGATATTGCTTGTTCCAGGGATCGAAAAGCCGCCGCATACTAGATGTGCCGATTCACCTATCCCAATAATGGTTTTGTTGCTTGCGATTGGGATCTCATAGCCAGTGGGGTCGGAAACTATTTCGCCTTGGACTCGAATGATCAGTGGTCCTTCTTGGCTGGCAAAGTCAACCAGCTCCTTGTGAGTGGTTGCTATCACGATGTCTCCGCCTCGTCCGCCAAAGGTACCGCTGTTCAGCGACGCAAAGCCGTGAGCTTCATCTTCACAGTGGAGACAGTCGGCTTCTTGTCGTTCTGTTGGGATGCTGAAGGCGGAGGAAGTTAAAGATAGACAGGCGAGTGCCAAAGTCAGGACCTGGAATAGTGGAGCCATCTTGAAAGATCGATGGGCTGGTCTAATTCTTTCCTGTTGGGTGGAATCTTGTGCTTCCTTTTATATGCCAATTCCGGAGACACATCAAAGCTCGCAGAAAGTCCACAGCTAACGATTCTCTTGGGTCATCAACCTCTGCCTAATCCTGCAGACTAAGCTCGTCGGTAAAATGTTGCCGCCTATGAATATCGATCAGTTCCTAATGCCAGCTATAAAGACCATGGATGTGTAGGACGAGTCATTGGGGAGCTTGGTAGCCTTGGCGATGGAAGCAAAAAATTCGACCATTTGCCTTGGCTCTTGCTCTTCGGTCTCAAAAGAGGCGATTGGTGGCAATTGAGTTCCGGTGCATACGCACGACTCTCTTCCGAAGACTGGCTGGGCTGCAGGAAGCCAAGGAGATGCTTCACTTGTTCGCAGTCGCTACCTGTATCGCGAACGAACCCTCGGCGTTCACTCGCAAGAACGATATTCGTTTACATAGTTGAAATGAACAGTGGGATGTATGAAGATTCTATGGAAGCGCAAAACCAATATGAACCGATAACCATCTCCAAGAGATCACTCAAACGCCGCAAATCTGAACACAGCCGGAGTCAGGGAAGGCTCCAGATCTCCAAAAGCATACAACCCAAGCATCATGCCCGTGAATGCAGCTCCAACTTCAGGATCTCGTGTCATAATGTCCGTACTGACAGATCCAACCCACGTAGCGTCGGCTTTGTCCGAAAGCCCAGAGGTCGTGTCCTCAAGCTCAACGAATCCGAGTCGATATTCCAAATCGTGACAGTCGATCAAAAGCAGCACGTCCGCCTCCCTCGTTTGCAATGGAACGTCAACTACATCACCAACAGCTGGACGATAGCGGATAAAGCGTGATCCCGAGGACGACCAGCAAATTCCAATACTGCTGTAGGTGAAGTAGTTCCACCAGACCACTGTACCGGCTTCCGTCCGGGTAGAGTTGGGTTGGTAATTGAGCTGAGTTGTCCAGAGAGTCTGTCGAGTTGTCTGTTTACGGAGGAACATTGTCGGTGCTGCTGGCGTCGAAAGATTCCAGGGACCTCCGTAGAGCTCGAGATGCCGCGGTGAGCCTGTCAATTTGAAGTCGACTTTCAGAGGCGTGTCTGTCGCTGTTTAGTATGATGGTAAATGGTCGGGCTGGACTGCAACTTACTTTTCCGATACCATCCGAGAGTCATCTCGGGGGGGCTGAAATCGTCCTTCCAACTCGTGGGTTTCTGGAGGATGTACCCTGCCGGGACGTTTTGTTGCAAACGGACAGGCTCCTTATTGTTGAAGATCGGCCAGTCGTCGTCCCAAACGACCGGCAGAAGCAATGTCTCTCTCCCTGAGACAGTTAGATCGTGCCATTTCGCTACACCTATTTTGGGCTACCACTCACCAAAAATAGAGGAATGAAAAACACCATCAGCCTTCAGCGGGCGAACTCCGAGACTCACAGCCCACCATCTGCCGTGTTCGTCTTCGACCAGATCGCAATGGCCAGTGTTCTGGATGTCATCCTGTGTCGTGTTTCTCCAGAGTGGATTGTTGGGACCCAACTCATACGGTCCGAAGGGACTTTTGTCGCTTCTCATCACCCACTCACAGTGTCCAGACTCTGTACCGCCTTCGGCGGTGAACAAGTAGTAGAAGCCGCCGCGTTTGAAGATGTGTGAGCCTTCGGAAACTCCAGAAGACGATTCCCTCACCATCACAGGTTGTGAAGTCGAATTTCCAGTCGCAAGATCGATCGAAGACACGTGGATCGCGAAGTCTTTGAGCTTACTTCCTGGATCTCTGTCGACTTTCCGATACGTGCTAGATAGATAGACGACTCCATCGTCGTCCCAGAAAAGGTCTTGATCGAAACCCGGTTGGTCGAAATAGACAGGATCCGACCACGAAGCCGAGTCCCAGATGTTGTCTGTTTTGATGTAGAGTCCACGAGGCCAGACTCGATCATCGGCTTGTGGCCTGTAGCGATCGAAGATTGCCGTGGTGAGGTAGAAGATACCATCATGGTGGCGGAGGGTTGTGGCCCAAACTCCTCCGCCGGGCTCGACTGTTTTGATGTCCAGCTGGCTTTTCCTGGTGAAGCCGTGGCCGATCAAGGTCCAGTCTACCAGATCGGTGCTGTGGTAGATCGGAGCACCTGGGAAGTATTCGAACGTGGAGGTTGTGCAGAAGTAGTCCTTGCCGACTCGGATGATGGAAGGATCCGGGTTGAAGCCCGGGACGATTGGATTTGCTATCGTAGTCATGGTTGGGTCGAGGGTGTTATATTTTCGTATGTCAACGATCGATCAAGTATACTTTCCGATATCTGCCATGCGATCCAGACCTGTCCAGAGTCGTGTTGTACACCCGTGTTGGAGACGGATTGAATATCAGTGCCCTGAGGTTTTGATCCGCATCACCGTTGACATGATCGTTCACATAGTAAGCCCCGTGAGAGCAATCAACCCACAAGGGCGAGATGACCGGCCTGCTGCAGATGTCAGACCATGCAATTGTAAAAGCCTCATATTTCTCCGTCAATCATGCTTCCCCGTCAAGCATACCCACGCTGTGGACCAAGGGACCTCGTACTGCTCAAGTGGGTCTCAAGAGGAGTCAAGACCCACCAATGAGTGCGAGCTTCTGAGTCTTGGCCATTATCATATAAGGAGTAACAGCCTAGAGTACGACCTGAGCTGGATTTCGCTATCTGGTTGTGTTTGAGCATCTGGGTTCCGATCAGCACATGTAATTACCCCTCATTTGTGTCATGCGTTTGTCAAGTTGATCCACGAATGTCATCCGTTAACCGGCATCCTCTGCAGGAACATCAACCTTGGCTTGCCCTAGATTAGGGCTCAAGAGGGGGGTTATATTCATCTTGAACGAAGCACACGACTTTCCCTTGGGGGCCTGTGTTTTGACCATTCACGATGCCGTCTCATTAGGCCGATCAAAAGTTCAACGCGGTACATCTCACAGCGAGACTGCAGAAAAACAGTGTCGGTTGGACCGCTCATAGTTCGATCAAGTGATGATTACGCTCCAGCCTCCATCCTCGCACACGCGAGTGGGTTCGGGAGACGCTCACCCAGTGCGACCAAGAAGACTTGGAGTAAAGAGAAAGTGTACGTCTGCCTTGTGGCAGGCATGACCATGGTCCTCTACGGCTACGATTCCTCGACGCTCAACGCCGTCCAAGGGTCACCGAACTGGAAGGAATACTTCCATCATCGAAGCCCAAGTGTTGTTGGTCCGTAGCTCGCCGGCTTGAGCATATCGCATGCTTGAAGATCTAGCACGCGCTTCAACAGGCTCCGTTAACACCGCGTGTTCTGTGGGATTGTCGCCGGTGAGCGCCTGCGCACTTTCAATGATGGACATGACTCACATGAGGCGGTTGTTCTGACTAAACAACGGAGCTCTTCTTTTCGCCTCCTGTCTCCGATCGATGGGACCGCAAGGTCGCCATCATGGTCGGCTGCGTCGTCATCATAATCTCTGCTTTTGTGTCAGCGTTCTCGCCTCGGAACATGGGCGGCTCCGTCGCCGGTCGTGACATTGTTGGTATCGGTCAGGGGATTGCCCTGTCTGCCGGCCCAACATACATCAGCGAAATCGCACCGGCCGAGAGTCGCGGCAAGCTCATGAGTATCTGGTAAGATTTGACTCACTCAAATTTCACTTCGTCAGCTTCAAAGATTTGTCTTCGTTACGGAGACTGGAATCCCGATGCAGGCAGATGAACTGGTTGAGGAGAACACGGGATTGCGCCGAGCAGCCACCACGCCCACGACCAACCGAACGGTTTGGAAGTCGCACACACAACCAAACTCTACTACTACTGCTTCCCATACCCCTGAGCAACCACCTCCTCTACCCACTCAACCATACACCCAACCATCCCATCCACAGCCTTGACCCTCTCCTCCTCCGCCTCTGCCGTCTTCCCTTTGAAACCCTCGAATGCATGCGCCTGGCCCAAGACTTTATACCATCTCACGCCCTCCGCTCTCCACCCTGCCTTGCCCTCCAACCCAACTTTCGCCCTCCCAGCAGCAAGTTTCTCCGCCATTTGCTCCAGCTCGGCGCAGAACATATCGTGCTCGGCTCCGATCAACAGGACCTCTGGCGGGAAATCTCGTCTGGAAGAGAATAATGTCGGGCTCAATCTAGGGTTGTCCATGGAAGGCTGGTCGTCGGCAGGGGAATCGGGCAAGTAGAGGGATCGAATCACATCCCAGCTCTCGCCAATGAAATCCAAGATCGAAGGATCCTGACGGGTGGCCATTTTCGCCGCTGCGCCGGGAGCGAAGTCTACGACTGGGTAGACCGATATCACGCCTGCCAACTTGGAATGAAAGCGAGGATCCGAAGATGCTGCCAATAGCAGATTCCCGCCCGCTGAGCTGCCGCAGAGTATGACTTTGGACTTGTCGATTGGCAGTTCGGGGTCGTCGATGATTGAGAGCGATTGCGCGATCACGTCTTCGTACGCGGCTGGGAACTTGTTCTGGGGCGATTTGCTGTAGTCTAGACTGACGATCAGGCAGTTTGCGGCGTCTGAGAGGCGGCGTGCGAGGATGTCGTCGGCGGCGGGGGCGTTGACTACGAAGCCGCCGCCGTGGGCGCGGATGATGAGGGGGAGGCGACTCTGACTCTGGCTCTCGCGATGGGATTTGGGGAAGAAGATGCGGCAGGCGTAGAGGTGGGGGCGCGTGGGGCAGGTTTTGAAGAGGTCTGGTTGGGTGGATGGGGAGAGGTAGGGGGAGGATTTGATGTAGAGGGAGGTGTTTGCTATTGCTCTTATGGTAGCGTATTGGATGTGTTGGAGGGACCACATGGTTTAGATTTTTTGTAGATTTGTGGTCTGGACAAAGGTGCTGTGGTTAGTTGTGGTGAGTGGTTGTGTAGAAAGGAAGAGTGATGTTAGTAGAAGGCAAGGTAAGGTGAGTTTGGATGTCTAGCTACTCGCTTTGCTTGGCCTGTGTCTACGCGCCCAGATGAGTGAAGTGAGGTCGAGTGGAGTGGCACGGCATCAAGGTGATACACTTGCCCGATCAGGCGTGGAGGGTGAGGTGTTTCCAACGTGACAGCTGATCACGAAGCTCCGAGTCCCGTGAACTCTGTTGTAACCATCGGCTCAAGGTCACGGGTACCTACCTACCTCTACCTACCGAGCTACCAAACAAACAGTTACCGTATAAACGTATACCAAGCCCTTGTACGTCTTGACAAAAGACTTGATATCGCCGGTTGTTTGCAATCTCCTACTCCTAATAAAGAAGTTGCCTAGCATCTCCGTCCAGTCCAGTAGCGGGGCGGCTCAAACATCCCACTCGCCGCCGCAGCAGCAGCCTCTCTCCCTCTCCAGCTCGCAGCACAAACATCGCCGCCTGATCCAGGAGAGCAGGCAGAAACATACCGCGACACACGAAATCAACTCGCTGCCTAGCCTTCACTCTCGAGATCCCAGCTCGCCATCCACAACCACCCACCAACCGGAGAGACATCCACAACACCACTACCACACCAACCCGCAACCCACCAAATACCACAACACAACACAAACAATGGCCGACTTCCTCCCCTCCCTCTGGGAATCAGTCTTCACCTCCGGCCCCACACCCACCCTCCTCCTCGCCACAAACGTCACCTTCGCCGCCCTGCAGCTCGTGCTAGCCCTGCTGCTATTCGCGACGTACAGCATTCACTTTGTCATCCTGAGCACAATCTGCGGGGGTTTGTGGTGGTCGATAAACTGGTTCGCGAGCGAGGTTGCTGCTGTTAGGGCCGAGGAGGAGGCGAAAGCTGCGAAAGAGGATAGGGAGAAGGATGAGAAGTACGGGAAGGGGATGAAGGAGGGAGGGACAAGGGAGGATGGTGGACAAGACGGGGACGACGAGGGTGAGAACACGGAGGTTGAACAAGCCGAGGATGGGGATGGGGATGCGGGCACGGCGACTTCGTCTTCGTATGGAGGGCTGGAGTCGAGTCGGGGGGATTTGTCGCTTAGTGGGTTTGAGGAGGGGGCTGTTGTTGCGAATACAGGGCGCGAGGACGAGCAGGAGGCTGGTGGGAGTGCGGCTGCGGAGGTTAGGCAGAGGAATGTAAAGGCACAGCAGCATGGGGATCTGAGTGGGGAGGTTAGTACGGATAGCGAGTGGGAGAAGGTTGAGGATGGGAGGTGATTCATGAGAGCTGGATGGGATGATATTGGAACGACATGGCATTGCGTTGCATTTGTTTTATGGTATTACGGTCGTGGTCCTGCAGGCTATGGAATATGATGCAATATTCTCGAGGGTTTGCTTCTCTTCTCGTGTCTTGTCTCTGTCTGTCTGTCTGCCCGTTCTCTCTCTCTCCAGGTCTATTCAGGGTATATTGCGTTGTCGTTCAAAACAAAACGCTCGATCGCTCGCTCGCAGATGCTCATGGTCAGATGCTGGTTGTTGTATTGCAGTGCCGGGAACTCGCTTCATTAACCCGGGCTTTTTGAGGTTCAGGTCACACTAGAGACTCAGACGCCAGCGCCGTTGTCTCTCACCATGTTCGTGTCACACCGGCAGCTCAGACGCCTGCGTCGTTGCAATCCGTCAAGTTCATGTCGTACAGGAGATCAGTTGTCGTTGGCCAGCAACGAACGTGTCCAGATCTGTTGCTCATTCAGGGCGGGCAGCCACTTCCTTGCAGTAGGTGGTGTAGTCCTGTCTGCGGGTCCTGGCCTTCGAGTCATCGCTGCGGGCAGCGTTTATCTCGTCTTCACAAGCGTAACGCAGTCCGTTCTGCTGCAGGATGATCTCCTTGCGCAGCTCGAGCAAATCCGTCAGGTCCTCCGCTTTCGCCAGAGCCACCTGGTCTCTCTCCGTCAAGCTGGCTCGCTCAATGTCGGCGTTGTGCAGTCCAAGACCGTTCTTCTGGCCGTTGACGAGTTTGCTGACGTCTTCGCTCTCATCAAGCAGCTCCCTCCAGTCTTCGGCGACGGTCTTGAGCTTGGCTTCGGTGGCTTCCAAGGCCTTGACGTTGGCCGCGAGAGCGTTCGTGCAGGTAACCATGGGGTCGTGAACAACGGCCATGAGGTTGAACGCGATCGCGCCGGCCTCGTACTGTGCGATGCGTTCCGCCAGAGCCGGCCGCGCGATGTTGAGCCAGTCCACGCCATCCTCGATCGGTCCCATGTCTTGCGGGAAGCCGTCCATGCCGTCCAGCTTCCAGACGCGGTCGCCGATGGGCATGTAGGCGCAGAAGTGGAAGCCTTCTTCGTCGAAGGCTTGTTCTTCTGCAGCAGCGGACTCTTCTTTCTCTTCGTGTTGTTGCTCTTTGCGTGGCCTGGGCTGGCGGCCGGAGCGGCGGGGTTGAGACTTAGAGGTTGCTTGTTCCTCGGCGTTGGTGGCGAAGTCGGCGTCGGGGTCTGAGCCGGCCTTCTTCTTGGGGGTGTGGAGCTTGAGCTTCTTGTTTTCATTTGCCTTTGCAGTCGCGGTCGCTTTCGCGGTCGCCTTCGACTTTGGAGCAGAGCTGGTTTCGGTGTCTTTTTCGACGGTCTCGGTGGCTTCGTCTCCGTCTTCGTCGAAAGTGTTCTTCCTCTTCGAAGACGTCGAGGAGAATGAGCTGCCGGAGTGCTTGTCGAGGGTGGTTGCTCCATTTACTTTGGTGGGAGTGGTTTCGGGGCTCTTGATTTCCTTCTTCGGAGTGATGTCAGGAGTCTTGCTCTCCTTCTTGGGCGTGGTATCGCCGCTGGGAAGCTTGGAATCAGGCTCCGTGACTGGACTTTCGGTAGCCTTGACTTTGGAGGGAGATGCCTCTGCAGCTTTGATCGTAGGTTTCTTATTGCGTTTGGAGGTGCGAGTACCCTTGGGCGACTCTTCCTTCGGTTTCTCCGTGAGTGGACTGGACTTGGTAGCAGACTTTGCGGCCTCCTCGTCAGATGGGGACGACCTGGGAGCGCGAGTACCCTCTGCGAATTGCTCCTTGGAGGGGCGCTTGATGACACGAGGCGGTTCCGAGACTTTCTCCTCAGGTGGATTCAATTTGGCGGCACGAGCAGCTGCGTTGGCGGCTTTGGTCTTCTTGGCTTTCTCCACGGCCTGTTCTTTGCGAACTCTGGTGAGCTTCTCCTTGAGAAGCACATCGGCGTTCAAGAGGTCTTCGTCACAAGCAAAGGAGTTGTGGATCTGCTTGACGAAAGTGAACTCGTCGATCGCATCGCCGCGGAGACGAGGCGTCATGTCTTGGGTGCGTTGCTTGAAGGTGCGCAGCTGCTGGCCCATCTCAAGGCCTGGAATGTTGTTGATGATATTTAGCAGAGCAAAGCTGGCACATGCAAAGTCGGGCACCTGCTCGGCGTACCAGACTTGCTTCGGGCATTCGGTCTCGAGCTTGGCCTTGTCGGTGGCCTGGTAGCGGAAAAGGAAGATCAATGCGTGGACGGGCTGGGGTATCACGGCCATGTCGTTGTCGTCCAAGCCCAAGACTTCGTTGACTTTGACGCCGCGAACGCCCATTTCTTTGAGCATGACATTGAAGAAGGCCGGTTCGGACTCGATTTCGACCCATCCGGGCCAGGTGAGGCGATCCGGTGGCGTGTTGGTGGCTTTTTTGCTGGCTGCGCCTTTCTTGCCTGCGGGCTTCTTGCCGCCGACCTTGCGTTTTCCAGTCTTGGGAGGCATTTTGGTGTGAGTGGTGAAAGGTGGTGAAAAGTGGTGAAAAGTGGTGAAAAGTTGGTTAGAGCGAGGATTTTGTGTCTGCGACCGGAGCAGTGAAGAAGGGGAGAAGTTTATGTTTGCTCAAATACGTTGGCTGTGCTGTAGTGGCTTTGTGTAGCGAAAGGGCTTTGTGCAGGCGCGGTGTAATGTGGAATTGGTGGGAAGTGTTTGTAATGAGTTGGGAGAGAGGTCATCGTGGGAAGAGCTTGATGATTTCGAAAGAGTCAGATACCTGGACAATAGCAAGATTCTGCCTATTGTCGTCTTGAGCACAGGCGGATGAGAAGTGATTAAATACTCGAGAGTTGTCGGTTTGCGACATTTGGCCGACCGTTGGTAAAGCTGCTTTCCTTTCAGCGCGTCGTTTCGCGCAAAACACTCAATCCAAACATTCAAGCTGCCATTCACTCGTCGTGATTCGCCGTCCACCACCTCACACTCACTGTAATACCATACACCGTCACTTCTCACACGCGACTCGACACCCACGAGAGTAAAACCACCACCGAACCCGACTCTCCATGACATGAGCCGCATTCATTATCCAAACATTCGCCGAACTCTGCAGACACAATGAACGGCACTCCGCGCATGTCGAGCGCATTCCCTTCGACACCCCAAACACACAGACGACCGCCTCCTCAGTATGGCGCATCAACAAACATGCCTCGGCGGAGCATGAACCGCTCTACCATGAGTCCGCTCAAGCAGCAGTCGACCGCACAATACAACGCAGAGAGCGGGCCTCTCATTCCCACCGACTGGATCGACGCTCCATCACAACGCTTCTACGCATTCGCCCTCTACCTGGCGCTCATGTCATGGCGCCTATACGATTGGAACACCTTGCAGGATTCGGAAGAGCAGAGTTTGTGGCTGTTTATGAAATGGCTGCTCATCGACGGAACCTTCATGTTTGGCCTGCCTTCTTTGAGGATACCCTGGCTCGAGTGGGAGCCACAGACCATGCTCACGTTCTTCCTGATCCATGCGATCGGTGATGGTATGCTCATGTTCCAGGTAGGCTTGCCTATTGGAGCTGGTTTCGCGGCTATTGGGAGGAGCTTCTGGGGCGCGTACGAGATGGCTGTGAATGAACACAATGTCAACCCGCAGTCTGTCATGCACAACGACTCCCTCATCCTCGGCCGTCAAATCATCCACATTCTGCCTGAGGGATCAGCAGTGCTCAACATCGACAGAGAAGCTTTCTGCATCGACGGCGTAAAGACAGAGGCAAGGTTGCCCATCACCATCAATGCCACCAGCCCGATCTCAATCGATCTCCTGCGAATCGACCTCGACACCCAGGCCAACGAGACTATCCATCTTTCGAAATCGCAGATCAAAACAATGCACAAGGAAGCATCCCGCATGCTCTCCTACAGCGACAAACCCAATGAGCCCAAGACTCTCTACCACACTGTCAAGAAGCCTGGCTTGTACGTCTTGCAGAAGGTCATCGATGAGACCAACCTCGAGGTTTCCCGGAAAAGGCTCGCGCATACGGTTGTCGTGCCCTGTCCCAAAGCCAGCGTCAAGCAACCTTCCTCGAACAAGTGCAAGGGCGAACTCTCCGACGTGGAAATGGAAGTCACTGGAACCCCACCTCTCCGTGTCAAGTATCGCAAGATGATCAATAAGGTTCTGATCGAGTCGAGCTTCGAAAGTATCCAGCCAGAGGATTTTTCTTCGCCGCTTTCCAAGCAAGACTCCAATGCCCTTGTTGTACCCAACCGCGTTGACGCAGAGTGGGCCAAAATAAGGCAAGTCTCTGTGCCTCTCAGCGAGCACCTCGGGACTGCCGGCGACTGGGTCTACTCAATCGACGAGGTGCAAGATGGCTTCGGCAACACCATTGTATACTCCGAGCGTGATCAGTACGAACAAGAACGCGGTCGGTCGAAGAAACCAGTCAATCTGCACCAGACGATCACCGTGCATGAGCGTCCCAATGTCAACCTGAAGGGATGTACTCCTCAGACGCCACTCAAGATCGCCAAGCGCAAGACTGCGGCCCTCCCAGTCCAGTTCGGTTCGACAGGAAAGCCCATCACAGATGCGTCGTACCGATTGGAGTACATGTTCACTCCAGACGCCGCTTTGACAATGACAGGCGAACATGGCCCCGACCCGCAGAGGCAACTTTTCACCGCAAAGAACACCGCACAACAGCCTTCGATCCACGAGCCAGGCCTGTACACCTTGACCGGCGTGTCAACCGAATTCTGCCAGGGTGAAGTCATGGAGCCTGCTTCTTGCCTGCTGCAGAACGCACCCGAGCCCGAGCTCGTCATCAAGCACGACGAGATCTATGACAAGTGTGCTGGCAGCCCGATCGGATTGCGGGTCAGCCTTGACCTCGTTGGCACAGCACCCTTTGATGTCACTTACCAGATCAAGAACAAGGACGACCGACACCACACCACAAAAACGGTAAGAGTCTCTGGTCATCGCGGCCAGATTGAGCTCACTCCCTTGACTGCTGGCCATTACACCTACCGGTTTACTGAGATCAGCGACGCAATCTACAAAGACCAGTCGCTGAAGCACAAGGACCTCACACTGGAGCAGGACGTCAAGCCATCCGCGTCGGCCAGCTTCGTTGACTTCACGCCCAGGCACGCTTACTGCATTGGCGAACAAGTCGACTTCGAGGTGTTCTTGAACGGCGAAAAGCCATTCACTTTGGACTACGAGGTTCTGCATTCTGGAAGACGCCAGAAGTTCCAGCTTAAGGATGTTGAGGGCAACAGGAAAACGTTCACTACGCCTGAATTCGTCGAGGGCGGCGAGTACACCGTCGCGCTGACCAGCATCACTGATCGCCTGGGCTGCAAGGAGTTCTTGAAGGATGAGAGACGCATCAGTGTTCGCCAACAGATTCCCAAGGTTGCATTCAGCACGGTTGATGGACGCCGAAGCATTGCAATGCTGGAAGACAAGAAGGCTGAACTACCGCTCCGACTCATGGCTGGCGAGGGTCCTTGGAAAGTTCAGTACATCGATCCTGCCGGTCGCCCTCACCAGATGACGGCGTCAAAGCAGAACGACAAGATCGACGTCACCGTCGCCGGCACATACGAGCTTACTGGACTTCATGACTCGAGCTGTCCAGGACAGGTGGACGAGACCGCGAACAAGTTCGATGTCAGTTTGATTCCTCGCCCCGAAATGCGCATTGCTAGGAGCAGTCAGCAGGACATGGGCGATACGGTCTTCAAGCCTGAGGTCTGCGAGGGCGACGAAGACGCGGTGGAGATCATGTTCAAGGGATTGCCTCCATTCAAAGCGCAGTACGTCCAAAAGGTCAAGCCGCTCTCCGGGACCATCTCACCGAAGAACAAGGATCTGCGTGCAGCTCTCAACATCGCCTCACTCCGCATGGAAACCTCTCAGGCCGGTGCTTACGAGTACACTTTCGAAAAGTTGGGCGACTCGAACTACGAGCACACTCAAGGCCGCTTCCATCCCCTGAAAGTCAAGCAGACAGTTCACCAAAAGCCAACCGCAGCTTTCGACAAACCAGGTAAAACCTACAGCTTCTGCAACGCCGATGCCGAAGGCGACGAGGAAATCCCGGTGACCTTCACAGGCACACCGCCATTCACTCTCGAAGTCGAGCTCAAGCAAATTGGAAGCATGAGGCCCGAAACGGTTCTGCTCAAAAACATCCAAGAAAGATCGTACAGCGTCAAGATCCCGCGTAAGAACCTCGTCGTCGGCAAATCCTCCGTGGCCCTCCGCCGCGTCACCGACGCTAAATCCTGCAGCCGCACCCTCGACAGCAGCGTCCCCAAAGTGCACATCTCCGTCCACACCGCCCCGGACATCACCCCGCTCGAGAGCGCCACCGAGAACTGCGTCGGCGACCGCCTCAACTTCGCCCTCTCCGGTACCGCGCCCTTCAACGTTTTCTACACCTTCGAGGGCGCCGAGCGCAAGGCCACCTCCACTTCCACCACTTTCCGCCGCCTCGCCGAGAAGCCCGGCCTCTTCACCATTACGGGAGTTCAGGATAGTGCTTCCAGCTGCCGCTCCACCGTCAATCTTAGCAAGCGCATCCACGGCATGCCGAGCGTTCGCGTCAGCAAGGGCAAGGACTCGTATGTTGATATCCACGAGGGCAGCGAGGCGGAGATTCTGTTCGAGTTTGGCGGCGAGCCGCCTTTCGAGTTCACTTATACGCGTTCCGCCAACTCGGACAAGAAGGGCAAGCCTGGTCGCGGAGAGGTGTTGGATATGAAGAGTGAGGTCAGCTACGAGCATAGCATGCGGATTGCGGCGCATGAGGAGGGCACGTATGAGGTTATTGCCATCAAGGACCGATACTGTGCGTACTCGCGCCCTGGGGTCAAGGTTGGGGAGAAGCAGAAGAAGTTGGGGTATTACTGAGTATATACTCAGCTTGGTGGAGAATAATCAAGGGTGAGGATTTTTTCGTTTGCTTTTGGGGATAGCGTGGCGTTGTGGTGTTGGTCTCTTTAGTGGCGGGGCGAATCGAAGGTCAAATCTGCTTTGCTTATGTTTGGGCAAGCTGTTGTCGCTGTTCGGTAGACTAGTCCCGATTGTACTATTGTTGTTAGCCCTCACGGAAACCAGTTGACATGAAACACAACAGCTAAGCAAATCCAGACTTCGCCAGGACTGCTCGCGGAGAGCGATAGCGACGCACTGAAGCGGACGACGGACGAACTTGATACGCCGTTGGGTATAAGTTATTAGTAAGGTCGGCGGTTTTGTGCAGCGCACGGCTTCGCACAATTGATGATTAGTGATCAGCTGTGTCCAAACTAACGGCGGAGACATTGGCTGATTGATCTAACTTAGAAGCTTAATCGCAAGCTGCAGCCTTCGAGCTCCCAACCCACTCGCCACCATTCCGAACATGTATGGAATGAAGACTTATACAGCGGCTTCCCATCCACTTGTGTCGCTGTCTTCTCGATTTGATCACAGAGCAACACAGCTTTACTAACATTCGCCTACAATCCCGACTCAACACCATGGCCGCATCAATCCCACCCATCATGAAGGCTTTCGCAACTCACAACAGATCGATCCTGGGGACCGCATGGCGACTCGCTTCGAAGTTCAACATCGGCCATGAAGCTTCTGTCCAAGAAGTCTCCGTACCTACCTTAGACCCCAGCGAGGTCCTCGTCAAAGTTAGCTGTGTTGCCCAAAACGTAAAGCACACCCTCAAACCCACAAACCATCAGTCATTCACACACACACATCACTAACGCATACGTCCCAGCCAACCGATCACAAACACATTGACATGCTAGGCCAGCCCGGCAGCATCATAGGCTGCGACTACGCCGGCACCGTCGCCTCCATCGGACCCCAAGCCAAAGGCAACTGGCGCGTAGGTGACCGCATCGCCGGCGTCGTCCACGGCGGCATCTACCCCGACAGAGGCTCGTATGCCGAGTACCTCAAAATCGACGGCGATCTCGCCTGGAAGATCCCCGAGGGCGCTTCTGATGCCGAAGCCGCGACGTACGGCGTCTCGGCGACTACTGCGATGCAAGCGTTGCATCTTGTGCTTGGGCTTCCTTGGCCGGACGATGAGGTGACGGCTTCTTCCACTGCTGGAGACGACAAGGCCATTCTGATCTATAGTGGAGCTACGTCGGCGTCGTTGTTCGCCATCCAACTGGCCAAACTCGCCGGCTACAAAGTCGTCACAACTTGTTCGCCGCGCTCAAACGATCTCGTCAAGAGCTATGGCGCAGACGCGGTGTACGACTACCGAGACTCAAAATCTCTGACAGCCATCATCGCAGCCTACCCCAACCTCAGCTACGCCCTAGACGGCTTCTCCGAAGGCGCCTCGACTAAATTCTGCTGCGAAGCCGTCGCCCCAAACAACGGGACTGTCGTGTCGCTCGACCCAATGGCCAAGTCGAGCGTCAAGGGGGTCACGCTCAAGCCGATCATCATGTATACGCTATTTGGGCGTGCCTTTGGATTGTTGCAGCCGGTTGGGCCGAAGTTCCCTGTGAAGCCTGAGGATCGGGCTGGGTTGGCAAGGTTCTATAAGATGTTGCCTGGGTTGGTGAAGAGTGGTTCGCTCAAAGCACCTCCGATTCAAGAACAGGGGAATGGGTTTGATAAGCTGGCTCCGGGGCTGGATCTGCTTAGGGAAGGGAAAGTCTCGGGGAAGAAGCTCGTTGTGCATTTGCCTTGAGATGGCAAATTGTTTTGGTGTTTTGGGATGGAGTTGCAGTACAGTGTAACAATAGACTTGATCATGTTCTCTTTTCAAATCTCGTACCTCCACCTGTGCTTTCGAGGAGTCCAATTGCCTGTGCAAAATCACACTATTGCTCATTCACGCAGCACCGGCTCGAAAAAGGAAGATCACATTTGTGATCATGGAGTATTGTTTCTCGTCAATGAGATAGAATCGATTTCCTTCGTCCTATCGATCATCTCAAGCTCCGATGACTTCTTCGAAAAGCGAGCTCAAGATGGCGGATCTCAACACTTGACCGTCTCTACAACGGATGAGCGTATACGAGACATCTTACTATACAACACCGGATTCCCTTCGTCCAAGTATTGTCGCGAACTCTAACGGCGAGTTAGTTCATCCGCCCCCACCGGCCGATGATTAGTGAACAATCGATACGGCCCTTAGGGTGGGGAAGTCTAAGACTGTGCAAGGGCGCCAATGGATCACAAACTCGAACGCTGCAGCCTGCACCAGATTCCATGGCTTACACTTTCCAAAAGGGTGATTTGTGATCACGCTCCTGAAGAATGACGCTGCTGATCAATCTGGACATCCTCCTCGGGTCGCGGTCGAACTACATATACATTGGAGTGATCCGGTAGTGTTGGAGTCTTCACATGACAGCAACAGCAACAGCAACAGCAACAGCAACAGCAACAGAGCCATCGCCTAACCACACAGAACTCCAACATGTCCAAGCCAACAGTCTTCATCACTGGCGCCACGGGTTTCATCGGCGCCCAGATCACCGCCTTCGCGTTACGTGCTGGCTACAAGGTCAAGCTGAGCGTGAGGCGCGAAGCACAGATCGACTCACTCAAAAAGGCCTTTAGCGAATCTGCTGATCGCGTGGAATTTGTCGTTGTGCCAGACATCACGAAGACGGGCGCTTTCGACGAGGCACTCCAGGGAACCGAGCATGTCATCCACGTTGCATCACCTCTCGCGAAGCCTGGTGAAGATCTTCTGACTCCGGCGCTCAAGGGTACAACCTCAATTTTGGAATCGGCGCTGAAAGTCCCTTCGATCAAAAAGGTCGTGATCACAGCATCAGTCGCCTCGCTCATCCCTCTCGGAAAAGGTGGCGATGGTCCTGTCGTCGTCAAGGGTAAGAATCGACGCCTACCACCAATGCACCGGAACAGCCACTAACAAACCGCTTGCAGAGGACATCTCCAAAGAAGAACTCCTCTTCGACCACTCCATCATCCCGACCCTCGAGCCAATGGGCCAATACGCAGCCAGCAAATTAGCCTCTTACATCGCCACCCTAGACTTCGTCGAGGCCAAGAAACCGCACTTCTCCGTTGTAACCCTGCACCCCGTCTTCGTCTTCGGCTGCAACCTCTTGCAGACAACCGCAGACGAAATCTCAGGGACCAACGCCGCGCTCTTCGGCGGCTTGTATTCCGACGAGCCCATGTGGAAACACGTCCATGGCGTGCACGTCGACGATGTCGCCGAGGCGCATATCAGGGCTCTCAGTCTCGCGGACAAGCCTGTCTCGTCCTTTTTGTTGGCGGCGAAGGATAGGAGCTGGCAGGAGGTGTTGGATTTCGCGAACAAGAAGTGGCCCGAGGCGGGGTTCAAGAAGGAGGTTGGGATGGGGGATCGCTGGATTGTTGAGACTGAGAGGGCGGAGAAGGAGCTTGGGTTTGGGGAGTGGAAGGAGATGGAGGAGCAGGTTACGGATGTTGTTGAGCAGCAGTTTGCGCTTCGTAAGGCGTAGACTGGCTGGCTGCTTCGAGACTCTGGGACGGCGACTCGGGAGGGGAATCGGTTGGTGATGCTTGGATGTTGATTGTCAAGGCAATTGCGGCGAATCTCGGAAGTCTCGACCTAGGGTTCGGGTTGGGGGCTCGACATCAGTCGAATACAAGATCTTTTAAATCGCCAACCGATGAACATCGATCTAAATAGACTTGTCAGTCGATGCAAAGGGCTCCTAGACATGAGTGATTTCATTTGACTGATCCATACAATCGCCGAGGTCAGAATGGGTCTTTTGATCAACAAACCGAGTCTCTCCACACCGACACAGTTCTATCTTACTATAGCACCATCTTGTAATTCTCTCACATATGGAAGTGTTCGCACGGCTGCAGCTAACACAGGTAGAGTGAAATTCTCCTATCGAAAGCTATCACAAGATCTTGACCGGTGAGACAAGGCGCAGCAACACTAATGCTGGCTGAGCAAAGCTTTCCATTTCAAAGCTTGACTTCCACTTGGTGTGCTTTATGATCCTTCGCGTGCGGCGCTGCTCGAAGGTGGAGGAGGGACTTTTATGATGATGTGGCCTGCTGGGTGTATAAGTAAGAAGGTGAAGACTTGTGAGCTTTCTGAGGAACGTCAAGGACGAGCCGTCACAGAAAACAGCAAGAACTCTTTGATAATCCAATCCAACTGTCGGAACTCCTTAGACGCGGCCACAGAGCAGTGCTTTCTCTGATCGTGCTCGAGGAAGCCTTTGCGGAAACCAGAGAACTTCATCCGGTGATTCCATCTGAGGTCCGCCTTATGCTGATGACAGCTGACAGAACCACAGGACATCGCAGACTCGTTCATGACCAACCATCACCATGGGTTGCGCCAGCTCCAAGGCCGCGCGAAACGAGGGCGTCCCACACGACAATAACGTACGCTACGTACCTTGCGGTCCACCGACATACCAGGCAATGCCGGGAGGACAACCCGGAGAGCAGCCGATGCAACAAGTACAGCCCATGCAGCCAGTCCCACCAACCCGCAAGAACAGGTCAAAAGCGAGATATTTTGCGTCGGGATGTGCAGCTCTTGGTGCGGTTGTCAATTGAGTGAAGCGTGCGCGGCGGAGAAGAAGATGTAACTTTGAACCTTGCATTCACAACTGCTGCTTGAACTGATGCTGTTGTGGAAGAGCATGTGTTAGTTGTGTTGGAGTATCTCAGTCGGAATTCATTAGATACTCAGGCTTCTCGACATATCGGTTGTGTCGCATTGCTCATTTCGCGAGCGTGGACTCGTTTCTCTGTGGAGGTTCTTGATGACAGAGATTGTAGCGGGCAGTTGGCTGGTGATGTATCCGCGGTAGTAGGCGGAAATATCTAGACTTCGCGTGTTCGGGGCTGCGTCTGTTGGGAACTGTGGAATTGATGATGAGTCGAGTGTCCGCACAGTCCTCTTGTGATATGCTAGGAACTGTCGGATATGCCTTTTGGAAAGACATGATCTAACTCCATTACGGGCGTTGATGGGTAACGGATAGTCTGACTATTGAAGGCCGCGACCAACTTCCATGTAGTCGAGCTCTCCGTGTCACGAATATGCGACAGCTGACTGGTATTGGTGGCCTCAGCTGGCCTTGAAGTGCTTACTTCCGGGAATCAGTGAGGTGATGTTCCGATCCTGGAGCATAATAGAAATTCCCGACGTTCCTGGTGTCTGTCCCGGTTGAGATCTCTGGCTGGGCGATGACTCGTTGTGACCTTCTGCTTGCACTCTGGCAGGATCCGAAGCATTGCGATTGACGGGGATCCGTTGAGTGTGTTCCGCAATCGTCGCGTTGCGCTTTTTACGCACTCGAAGACTGCGTTGGTGTCAGGCTTGTAACAAGTTCATCAGGCCGATTGTGATATTGACAGGGATGTATTGTGTTAGCGTACGTGCACTTGATGTCCGGGGTGGAGCAAGTCACGGGCGAGACCCTCGATCCTTTCGCAGTTACATCGCGCGTATGCTTAGATATACGGTGGCTCCTTAGCCAACATCACCGCAAGGCTGACGAGCGGTTTTGGGGTTTCATCAAGATGATCTCATCAGTCGCAGTAGCTAGCTAGAAGCGTCAGTCGATAACAAGTCAGTAGTCAGCCAGCCACGTCGCGAATCGCCCAAGTCCCCACAGCACGACCTTAACCCGACACGACAAGATACAGTAGAATGTCGTCGATCTGCATGGCGCCTTGTCTTACCAATGGCCTGAAGCGTGTGGACTGACTGCAAGATGCGTCGTAGTTGGTAAGAGGTGATGAAACAAGAACTCCCGACATGTCCCATGAGAGAGGATCGACCATCTGCATGGCAGTTCCCGTCTCAATGCCTTAGGGTGTCCCGAAAGAATTGCAAGCTGCAGGGAGGATGTCGAAAGGTGACGAACCGCGATCCCCGACAGGATCGGAAGCATCCGAGTAGCACCTGTTGTCTCTTTACATAGCGTGCGCCGGACGGATTGCAAGCTGCAGTGCGACGACAGTTGACAAACCGCAGCCCCCACGACTCAATCTGAGAGAGAGGGAGAGCATCCCACGCAGTTGATCGCATCTGTATCTGCAGGACACGTTTTTCGTCGCAGTAGCGTGCACCGTCTGAATTGCAGGCTGCAGGACGCGTGCTGCACATGACGATAAGTACCTCACCTCCTCACGTACCGCAAGATCCGGTATGCAGGCGCTGACGAGCTGCACACAGGCGAGCCAATAACAAAACTGCCGCCCCGATGTGGTTTTTTTGTAGATTGGAGAAGCAGGGCTAGCTCGCTGAGCTGAAGGCTGAGTGAGGAGGTGTGCGCATGGGAAGGGTTCGCCGGAAGCCATGGCCCGTATCGGTAGATTGACATGGTGTGGATTTGGTATCCATTGCAGTGGAGTCGGGCGATCTGCTAGAGTCGGCTAGAGAGTGATATGTTGACGCACAGGGTCATCTGCGGAGATGGTCCCGACGATGCAGCTGTCAAAACAGAGAGGGAGTTTGTGTTCAAACCGAATGCAGTTCCTGCTGTTTTCGTGGCCCTAAGTCGCGTCACTTCGGGCCGGTGTCAATCTGTAGGGTGCACACGGCTGAGCCTAGCCACCGGTAATGCAACTCTCTCGATACGTCGTGACTTGCCTCCCCTCAGCTGCATGTCTCTGCCTCTGCATCTTCAATCAATCGAGACAATACCCGCAAATGTCTCTGTATCGAGATACAATCTCTTTGATCTGGATCATGACCGCGGTCCGTGTCACCCTGGCCTCCAACCACAACACCTAAAGGATGCGGAGGGCCATCCCCGATCCTGGATCGTTTTGTCCCAACTGACCACTGCATATCTACCTGGCCCAGTGATGTATGCAGGGCGTTGTATGACAGGACTCAGTCATGGTGTATAAACAAGTCGAGTCCGTCGCGAACTGTGCTAAGTACTGGAGGTCATGTCTCTCTCTCTTCACGTTTTGCTTTCATCCAACCACAGTCACAATGTCTGGAAACCTGAACCGTTTGGATCCTGCTGTCTATGCAACATGGCCGACACCCGACTACGAGAATCCTGAACGGCGGTCGTGGATGCCCATATATGCTGGCGTACTGCAAGGTGCCAGCTCCTTGATCGTCATCACAAGACTCATATTGCGTGCAAGAAACAAGGCTGGTCCTCTTGGTCTTGACGATGTATGTGCCGACACTGCTCACAGTACTACTGTCAACACCACTAACAACCACCCAGGCACTCATCCTCCCCGGCTGGCTAGCAGCCCTAGCCTTCACAGCCTTCACCCTACTCGCCTCCGAGAAATTCGGCTCCGGCACTCGAGTCTGGGACGTCCCAATCCCCTGGTTCGAGCCCCTAGCAAAATGCGGCTGGGCCCTGCAAGTCACCTTCCTCGTCTCAACCGGCTGCACCAAATGCTCCATCCTCCTGTTCTACCGCCGCCTCACAAAGGGCACCTACAACAAGCGCTGGATCATCGGCATCCTCGCCGCCATCGCCGCCACCGCGGCCTACTCGCTCGTCTTCATCTTCATGCTCATCTTCGCCTGCAACCCCACAGAGGCCTACTGGAAGTCCTTCAACCTCACTTACCTTGCGACCCAGGACTTCAAGTGCGGCGACACGCGATACGCAAACATCCTCTCCGGCGCTCTGAGTATCGCCAGCGACCTCTGGTCAGTGCTGCTGCCATGCATGATGCTCCGCAACTTCGACGCGCCACGGAGGCAAAAGATCGCCCTCAACTGCATCTTCTGCCTGGGTCTCCTAGTCGTCGCCGCAGGCTCGGTGCGCACTTACTACCTAGAAAAGCTGGGCCACACCCTCGACCTCACCTGGGTCGGCTTCGACGTCTACATCTGGGCGCAGCTCGAGATCCAGCTTTCGCTCATCTGCGCCAGCGCCCCAGCACTGCGAGCTCTTTTCCGCACCTACCTGAGCGGCTCCATGATGCGCGCGCTGTCCTCCGCCCGCTCGCACAACAGGCGCGAATCCCGCCGGCAGAGCAAGAAACTACCCGGCGAGTCTTCGGATTCCAGCCGTGGCAAGTCGCCGATCCCGATGCAGCCGATCCCCGGAGAGAAGGTGGGTGCTACTGTCGTCACGAGTCCTAGTCAAGAGGAGTTGAACGGCGGTTACCCGATGCGTGGCGGGAGCGAGAAGAGCATGGATGGTGCTGGTGTCCAAGCTGACGTGGATTATGATTTGAAGGACTTGGAGGCTGCGAGTATCACTAGGCCACTGCCGATTCATTATGTGAGGAGTAGTGAGCAGATTTTTGTGCCTGAGGGGGGGATTCGAAATGATGGTTATGCTGGACATGCTGCGGGCGGCAATGTTTGAGTACATTCGAGTCAGGCTTGATTGTGATATTAGCGAGAGAAATGAATGAAAAGTCCTTACGAGTTGTCGTTCATACGAGTTTCACTTCCTTCTCCACCAACAACGCCGTACTGCAACAGCCTCCATCAAAGCACCGCCACCCCCCCAAACCGCAAAGCGGCTTTATTATGCTCACAAACACACAGCACACTCCCAGTTGCCTTGTCCCTCATCTCCCCCCTCATCGTAGCCAACCGCCTCCCCATCTGCAAAACCTCACAGTGCACCTCGACCGTCATCCCCATCGTGACGGGCTGCAGATAAGTCACAGCCAACGTCCTGGACACGCCGCCAAACACCCAGAACCCCTCCCTCGCCAGCGGCGCCGCGCACATGGTGGTGCACATGTCCAAGACGAGCGCGATGGCGCCGCCGTGCATGTTGCCCATGCGGTTCGATCAGCGGCGCGTGACGTCTAGCTCGAAAACGCAGGTTGTTTTGGGGGTTTTGGAAGCGCCGACTATGCGGATGCAGGAGCGCATTAGGGGCTCGTCGATGCCCTCCTGGTTTTTCGGGTGGGGGTTAGTTTTGGTTTGCAAAGTATGGAAGTACTGGCGAGAATAAGAGATTGAGAGCGAGGGGATCGGAGCGGACGCACTTCATCTTGTTGTTGCCTTTCCACGCGCAAAGGCTCGGCGTACTCGTCGATGTAAGCCTGGACGCGCTCTTTCGGGTCGTCGATGGCGGTGTTGAATTTCATGCCGGGGGTGTTGAGCAGGTCGGCGGCGTATCGCGGTCTTTTGGTCGACATGGTTTGATGGAACGGCAGCGTTACATAGGACGAGGGTTGAAGTTTTCAGACGATGATTGCATCAGCTTTTGTTTTGTCGATCATTCGTCCTGACCTCGCATCACCTTATGATGAGCTCAACACCGCGGTCTCGTTGCACGCCGGTTCGTACCTAGGCAGGAAGTCAAAAACCGCCAAAGCCGAGGCTACTGCATGATCGGCGCTGTTGAGAGGTTGCTACAGATAAACACACGTTGTTGGATTGTAATGGAAAAGTGTCCAGGTTCCAATGGCTGTAGTCGCTTGTTTGATGTGAAGGGATAGAATGGGAGACACTGCAATGTTCAAGATTCTCGTCGGTGCATACATCAACTCGTCTGGAGGGATCGATCACTCGCACGCCCGGAAAAGCATCCGGGCGCCATTTGGCGAACCCGGGAGGTACAGAGAAAGACTACTACTGTGAGAGCGCTATGGGCGAAGCGATGTGGAATGCTTCTCTCGGTCCTTGGAACAATGCCCGAATCGTCCACTATTCTCGTGCTGACCACCCTTGCAAGTTTGGTCGCCCAAAAAACCGTTAGTTCTTGTTCGCGCTTTTCGTATGGCGAGGGCGACGTTGACCTCATGCAGGATTGGCAGCGCTTTCATCGAGATGGTACTGGTGGTCTTCGTTCTGGTCGGAGGTCTCAGTATAGACGTTGACGTTGACGGTCGCGTTCGTTCGTGAAGGGTCTGCCGGATCGAAAAGAGTGTGGGTTGGATCAAGGTTAAATCACATGATGCAGTCGTCGTTCTAGAGATGCAACCTCAGGTCGTCGAGGAATGGTTTTGGTAATGGGGAAGGCTTGTGTAGTTGCTTCTGACAGTGGCGCTGCCGTGATGGGCTGGCCCAAGCCCCGGCAAACCATGGAGTGTCCGGACGTTTGCAAGCGGGAACGAGAGTTGTGGCCAGCAAAAGAAATGGTGTCGTGAATATTGATTGCCGAGAATATGGAGACGACGACCAGCATGATTGTAGCAGTGCATTCCACCGACCGATCAGATCCAACTCCTCCGATCCTCCCAGCACGCGCACCGCGGACAAGTGTTTGGGTTGGCTGCTCTGAACAAGGGTGGCGGAGGGGCCAGGTAAGCGTCCTGCGTGTAGACGTTCTCCGTCAGCGTCGTGTACCCCTTGGTCTTCTCCTGAGCCTGGACCTGCTCAGCCCGATCGTCGTGGGTCTCGTTGGGCTCCGGCAGCGAGTAGCCCGGGTGGAAGATGTTGAGGCTGAAGGCGGCGGCGATGCACATTCTGCCAATACGTGTTAGTGAAGACGTTCTCGTAGGGGTTCATGATCTTGGATCGACGGGAGAGGGTTGAACTACTAACATCGAGTCCATAATAATGAAGTCCCCCTCCTCACGCATCAACTCGCTCCCCCAACCCTGACTCAACTCAGCCACACGATAAGCACACCGCGTCTGAATACACAGAAACGCAAAAACCATCGCGCCCGTCACAAACTTGAACTTCCAAGTACTCATGAGAGCCTGGCGCGCAAGCGGCAGGACACCCCGATGCTTCAACACCTGCCTGGCAAAATCCACGCACAAGCCCGCGAAGATCGTCAGCGTGAAGACCTGGCTCACCAGGCCCGCAATCATGATGTCAACGCCCTGGTCCAAGAAAGTCTTCTCCGTGGCGATGGCTGAGATGGCGCCGCCGACTCCTTGCAGGATGATGGAGACGACGTCGGCGGCGACGAAGATGTACGCGTAACCGTTGGGTGAGACGCGTGAGTACTGGGGGCCGAAGAGCAGGACGAGGCGCTTGAGCATGATGTATAGACCCGCGGAGAGGAAGGCAGGGGCGATTGTGAGGAGGATGACGTTGAGTTTGAAGCCCCATTTGGAGAAGGGGTCGTTGTGAAGGAGGAGGCGGCCGCCGTAGCCTGGGGGGTTTTGTTAGTGACCTTGAGATCTTGATGATTCGTGTGTTGGTGGAATGCGTGCATACCGGCCGATTCCATCAAACATCCAAAGGCCATGAGGAGGCTGTAGAAGCGCCATTTGGGCCAGATGAAGGATTGGTGGTAGTATACAATGGCGGACAGGGCGAAGGTCCCGATGAACGCGACCGTGGCCTCGAAGGAAGGGGCGTAGCCGTCTGGAAACTTTTGTCAGTACAGAGACTTCGGTCTTGCATTTGGAGAGGGAGAGGTGAGTCGTACAAATCGACGCCGATGCAGGGCACGTATCTTTCGTACAGCCTGCTGCAGCAGCTCGTGCCAGCACCTTTGTAGTCATCTTGTCGTCGTGTTTTAAAAAGCGGCGCCAGCGCCGATGAAAGAGAAAAGAAAAGAGTGAACAACACCGTAACTCGAGCAGCAAGGCAAGAACTGAAAGGTGATGAAAACTGCCAGGGTTCTTACTTTACATGGTGCGGCCGGGTATCTTGTAGGCCCTTGGGACGAGAGCAGCAAGATCCGCAACCGCATCACATGGCAGGACCAGGTGCGTGACGGAACGCCCTATAATGCCCTGAGAAAAAACGATCGCTCGACCAAACATTGGACCGAAGTTTCCAGCGTTTGACCTCGCCGCACGCGGTTCTCGGTGCATGAGTCTTGTCGTAATGGCCGACGCCCGGATCTATCATGATTTTCCAGCCCTTGACTAGAATGGCGGCCATTATGGCATGGGTGTTTCGAGGTCCCGCCTAAAAACCAGGGCTGACGTCCATGTTGATGTTCCTGTGATGGCAAGTCCAGGCTCGCGTTTGTGTGTCGATGAGTGTGATTGCAGGTTGTGAAACGTGACTGAAGTCCGCCCGTTGTCGGTTTTGAGACGAGGTTGGGAATTGGTACCGGCGGGCCGCCGCTTTGGGCAAGCGTGTCGAAACGTGGTGTCGCTTTAGTGCAGGTCCCAAACGTGGAGTTCGCATGGAGCGGATCCTGGGAGGAAATCCTTTTGCGTGTTGACTGTGCATGTTGCTTGACGGCGATCTATTGATCGTCCTGTGCAATGGTCATGCAAGCGGTCTCAACAAGGCCGGTATATTGCCCGTTCGATCGATCAAGAATTCAAGATCGATCGTCGACCAGAGAGTATTCACCAACGCATACTCACACGAATGGATATACATCAGAGGCTCCAAAACTCCAGAAGATGAGCGGGGTCGGAAGATGAGCGGGGTCGATGCAAAAAGTTTGAGTAAATTGGATAGATTCATGTGTAGGTTTCAACATGTTCATTGCAGACAAAAGGAAAAAAAGCCGTCCCATCGGCATCAAAGCGCTGTGCTGTGGTATATTGAACTCCAAAAAAAAGCCGGCCCTTGCCGCCATCCAAACCGTTACTCATGCCAGCCAGTGGCTTCCGGAAGTATTGCTACTTCTCTGAGAATGGCGGTGGCGGCGTGATTTCCGCTACCTCCAAAGAAATCTGGAATGGCTTCTCATCAAAGTCCAAGTCCAGATGCAGCGTCGCCGAGCTCCCAGACCAGCTCGAGCTGCGCGTACTCTCGTCGTCGCTGTGCAGTTTGATATCTACTGCGACGCGGTTGACCAGCTCGTTGACAAAATGATGGCAGTTGTTCAGCCTGACGTCGTACTTGCCGCGCTCACGACCGCGCATCCAAGACTGCACTCGCATTGCTGTGCACATGTTAGGACATCGAGGAAATGGAGGGTCTCGGCAGTGGGCACTCACCATTGTCTGCGATCTCTTGGTCGGTCATGGTCGTGTAGCCTTGGATCCATTCGGAGACGGTGGATGGCCAGATTTGGTCACCGGTAAGACGCTGGGCTACCAGGTACTTCTGGTTCGCTTCGTCGGTGTGAAGTTCGTGCACGTAGTCGCCAACCATCAGGGCTGCGTGGGCCATGCCTTCTGGAGTATCGGGTGCTCCGAGGTAGCGCCCCACTCGACGGAGAAGCCAGCCTCTCTTGCCCTTGACCTTTCTGTACTTGACAATGACAGGCCGCAGAGAACGCTCGGCGTTCTGCTCAACGATGGGATGTTCGTAAGTTGGACCGTTCGAGTTGATCGCGATATAACTCATGATGGCTTGAAGGATGTGGTGAGATGTGAATGAGCGATGGGAAGATCGGCCAGCGATGAAGAGAAGGTAATATGACAGTCGACCGGCGACTTGGTGATAGAACAGAAAGTTCACTGACCAGCAGCGTAAAGAGAAGAGAAAGAATGCAGTTACCTGACAAGGGTCTTGGACGTGGAAGCCAAGCTGGGTGTTCGCAGCGTTATATTATTGATCTGCACTACCATGCGATATGAACTCCTCGCGGCAGGACCGTGACGCTACGATCCAGACCGAGACAGCCAGCATCGACCGTCTCGACATTCGGCAGAAATTACTTCGCGGTGGCTGATTTCCGTAGAGACTCGAGACAGCAGCGCAGTTACAGCACGGTCATGCTCAGGGCTGTACCGGACAGGACGAGCGCGGCGAGAGGTGAAACGAACGACTCGAGGTCGTTGTGGTGTGGTGTGGTCGAGGCATGGCGGAATGGGCGAGCTCGGGTCAAGCGTTGTCGGACGAAGCACGAAAAGAGGACTGGTCAATGTCATAAGGCCGCCATGTGTTTTTCGATGGCGTAGGTCGAGCCGTCGAGCCCTAGAAGTATGTCGGCGTTGGTGTCGATGTCGATGCAGATCAGAGAGGAGAGAGGAAATGGACGCGGCCGAGTTTGGTTGTTTTGAGTGAAGATCCGCCGGCCCGGCGACCGGCCCGGCGACCGGCCCGACTCTGGGGATGTGGTTAACTAGAGGCTCGGATTACTTCTGCCTCCGTGCTTCTTCCTCCTACACACACATTCACGTTTCACATTCATCCAACACCCGGAAGACCATCCTCCCCGAGTCCTGCCCTCTTTCGTCCATGGCCCTCACGGCCGCCATATTCATCACATGCATACCCCAACATGGCCACAGTTTCACCATGCAACTGCCAAAATCTGTCATGCCCACAGCCGTTGGGAGGGCTGATGTAGTCTCGCGTGCAATCACCGCATACACACCATCTTCAGTCATCGATCCTTCACGAGAAGTATGGTATAGACCCTCTTCCTACCTTGTCCACTCCGCTTCTTTTCTCCTACACCATCCTTGAGCTTGTTCCTTTTCATCGCTCCACTGTCGTGCGTGTTTGATCCTCCCGGCGAGGTCTTCTTCTCGGACGCTCGACGCGACATTCACTTCACTTCCATACTTACAGCTCGCGCCGGCGCCTGCCTCCGGGTGCTTGCATTCCACTCGCTCAGATGAACCGATTTTCCGTCCTGAACCCGTCGGTTCACTTTTCCCACTTCGACTTTTCCGTTCTTTCCGAGGCCGATCGAGACCTCCTTGCAAACGCACACACTCCTGGCGACCGCGATGTTCCACGACGGCCTGCCGCCTCCAGGCTGAGGCAGAGTTCATATCCCGCCGACTTCATCGCAGACGCCTACAGGAAAAGCGCCATCGACCCTTGGCGTCCCATACCTGCAGGCTCAGAAAAGATTGGACCGCCTCCCTTCAAGCCTGGCATCAAATTTTATCTTGCCTTCTCCGCGCTGGCGGCTTTGTCGCTGGTCGTCGCTCTCGATGGCACCTCCATCTCGGTCGCTCTGCCCGTCATTGCGGACGAGTTGAATGGCACTGCCATGGAAGCCTTCTGGTCTGGGACTTCATTCTTGCTGTCCTGCACCGTCTTCCAGCCGGTGTATGCAGCATTCAGTCATATCTTCGGACGCAAAGCGTTGTGTCTTCTTGCTGTAGCCTTGTTTCTCCTTGGAACAATCATATGCGGACTGGCAAAAGACATGATGTTGATGCTTATTGGCCGCACTGTCCAAGGATCGGGTGGTAGCGGAATCATTGCTCTGACCAATGTCTTAATCACCGACCTTGTGCCTTTGCGGAACCGTGGCAACTGGGTCGGCGTTCTTGGTGCCGTTTGGGCTCTCGGAAGTGTCTCAGGCCCTGTTATCGGCGGCGCCTTCGCAGCTCCTTCTCTTTGGCGATGGATCTTCTGGCTCAACGTGCCGTTCATTGCCGTCAGCATTGTCATGGTGTTCTTTTTCATCCGACTTAAGACACCCGCCTCGCCCCTCATGATCAAACTGAAGCAAGCCGACTGGCTCGGCTCCTTCATGTTTGTGGGAAGCATGACGGCCATTCTCATCCCCATTTCCTGGGGCGGTGTACAATACGACTGGCTCAGCTGGAGAGTTACAGTCCCACTTGGCGCCGGAATCATTGGCCTTGTTCTGACGGCATTTTACGAACTCAAGGTTGCAGTGCAGCCGGTCCTGCGCTTCGTCGTCTTTTCCAATAGGACAACAAACATTGCATACATCACCACAGCGCTCCACGGTATGACGCTGTGGACGCTCCTCTACTATCAGCCTCTTTACTTCGAGGGCGTCCGAGGATACAGCCCCATCATTGCCGGTGTGGCCCTCTTTCCCGCAACCTTTACCGTCGCTCCAATGGCTATCGTGACCGGCGTCGCCATCAGCAAGACGGGCAAGTTCCGTTGGGCTGTTTGGGGTGGATGGGGCCTGACGGCACTTGGAGTAGCTTTCCTTTGCGCAATTGACTCTGAGACACAACTCACCCAGGTCATCCTCACAGACCTGATCGTCGGTGTTGGTCTTGGCATGTAAGTACTCTTCAATTCTCGTTCCGTTGGTGTTTTCCCTGCTGACCATTCAACCTAGGCTGTTCCCTGCTTTGCAAACGCAACTTCAAGCAGCATCCCAGCCCAAGAATTTGGCGTTTGCTGTTTCGATGTTCTCCTTCTTCCGCGGCCTGGGCCAGACTTTAGGAATTGCCATTGGCGGCAACATTTTCCAAAGGTAATGCCAACGCATCAACTAGCCTCACATACCTCTCAATCCACTGACTGACAAAAATTCCAGCCGCCTCGAAGCCAACCTTAACAAACATCCCATGTTCGCCAACCGCGCCAAAGACCTCGCCGCCGACGCCACCGCCCTCGTCCACTGGATGAAAGACGCAGCGCCCAGCGCCGAGCGCGACGCCTTGCGCGCTTCTTACACCAAAACCTTGCAGTCGATCTACATCATGGCGGCGGTCGTCGCGGCCGCGGCTATGATTGCGAGTTTCTGGATCCAGCACTACGACCTCGATCAGCAGCACGATACAGACCACGGCCTTGATGAGGGCGGGGATGCGGCGAGTGTGAACCTTTACAAAGACAAGGAGATGTGCGTCGAGGCCAAAGAACTCGCGCGCTCGATCAAGAAGAAGACTTCAGTACGAAGGAGCCCTCCAAGCGAGCGCTCTGCTATTGGTAATGCACATCATCCTTACTACAGCAAGGACACCGGCGCGGAGACCAACGGCTTCGAGACTCCGGTCCAGAGAAAGACGTCGGTGCGGAGAGGGGCGTCGTATGAGATGGCAGACGGGCCGCTACCACCACCGCCTCCTCCTCCTGTGCCGCGAAGCGAGCAAAGTCCGATCAGCGTACAGCACCTGTACCACAACAAGGAGATGTGGGTGGAGGCTGCTCGGGACGAGAGTGGACTGAAGCGGAAGAAGTCAGTGAGGAGGGAGGCGTATCTTTCCTAGGTTTCTCGAGAGCGGTTCGGGGTTTAACGGTTTTAATGTTTGACGGTAGATTAATGACACGAACCCACATGGGACGGTTGTTCAGGGCTCTCTAAAAGGCGTGTTGCGCGCGGTGTTTCAAGAAGTTAAGATGGATTGTGCGAGCTACATCTTAGGTACAGTCTTCAGCAGAGTCCGGGTAACGACGGTGCCTTCGACTCTTCGAGGCTCTAGATCGGTCTGGAAGAAACTCACTCGTTGACAAACCTTACATGTAACTATTTACTTTCTTGGACGCCACTGGTTTGGAGCACGTCAACAGTCTCCGAAGCCACTGGACCGTAGAGCATCAGGTAAACCGCATCAACCCTACTGGAGATCGTACAACATACCTACATATCATCCCTTGCTCGCTCCCAGGGATCCACATCACACATCTACCTACTTGTGGCAACAAAAACAGCCAGCCCACTCACAAATGAGCCATCTTCTCGGGGGCTTGCCGCCGTGGCCCGAGTAGGAGACCAAGGCAATGTTCGGAGGACGTACCAGTTCAGGGAAACCGGGGTGGAGGTCGTCATTCGGGACGATTTACCGCCGTGAGGCTATGGACTTCTTTCGCTGCCCAGGCTGGGACGTTTCAAGATTTGAGGGGAGGCCGAGGGTTTTGGAGTTTCTTCTGGGTGTGGAATAATTTGGAGGAGACAGACGCTTGGTTTCACAGACCACGCAGAGAATGGAATCGGCGAGGATGTTTTATTGAGGTGGATGGAAGCTGCGGAAGGCTGGACGGGAAACAACGGCGTCAGTGAGTGGGTGGGGCAAGGAGGTGTGCATGGCGTTTGACTGTTGAGAAGGATGTTGGGTGTAGGTTGGCGAAATACCAGATGGAGTCTTAAGCGATGTGCAGTGCGTCAGCCTTGGTCTCTGTGCGACTCTGGTGCAAAGGAAATCTCGTGATATGTTGCAACTATGTTGCAGAGCGCAGTGGGTAGTGGACTGCTCATTCCCTTATATGACACATCCACATCGCTTCTGAGAACTTTACTTTTCCGTCAATCTTAGGCCTAGGCAAAAGCGCTACCGCATTTCTCCGAAGTCTCCGGTTTATACAGCTGTTCGTCAGAAGTTACCTCCCCCAGCGGGAAGCTGTGCCACTCATTCCTCGGATCGCCCGTCAGTTGATCGGGCCACAGAGTGCGGAAATTCGGTTCGACACTCCCCAGCACGGGATCCTTGCCTTCCTGATCATACCAGTCGCGCTCGTCGCTGTGTTGAGAGGCAAAAGCTTCCATGTCTTCTTCGACGATCACTTCATCCTGGCAGTCGATGTTGCTGTTTGGAACAGCGATCCACCTGCGTGTAAAGTGGTCGAAGATGGGCTCCCGCAGATACATATGCTCGTCGATGGGAAGCGATGGAGGATGCACGGTGACCTTTTGGCGATGTCTCCCATAGTCCAGGAACTTTCCAGCATTCGACACTTGGATGGTCAATTGTTCCAGAGGTTTCGAGACAGGAGGTTTCGCGGCTGCTATGGTGCTGAAGATCGCAGCAACGAGACGTTTGTCGATGGCGCAGTTCTTGAGAGACTGGGAGATGTGGCTGTTGTTGGTTTCGGTATCGCCACGCTCCGGCCACTCGAACGGGTGCTCATCGAAAAGGTCCTCAAAATTGGGTTCGCCGCGGACATCGACAGAACAATCCAGAGTGAGATTAATCCTCCGAAGATTCGGGTGAGCGCCCAGTTCGTGGTAGATTGCCAGTTCGCCGGGGTCGCCTTGAGCTCGCTGGATCAATACGGTCAACTCTTCGAGAACGGGAAAGCGCAGCCTGAACTCCTTCATCGTACCGGACCAGCACACGAAGCTCGCGGACTCATGGATGTAAGGCTTGAACACTTTCCTGAGTCCTAGCAGTGAAAGGCGGCGCAGCGTTTGGCCGTGTTGATCGAAGACAGCGCGGGGGATCATATGGCCGAATTCTCCAAGGACTTCCAGCTCAACAAGAGGGCGTAACGCATGCAGGAAGGCATTGAGTCCCTGGGGAGCGTGTATATGCAGAACGGAGAGCGAGGCAAACCGCCGCGCGTTCGCCGTCAACCAGCTCATGGCCTCTGGTTTGACATGATTGACGAGCTCGAGCGTTTGCAATGCGGCGAAATCAACACGCTGGTTCCAGGCATCGATCATGTAGCGGTCAACACCACCGCGGCCGCCATTGTGGACTAAGCCTCCAAAATCACGGCGCCCGTTTGGAGCCAGTATGCCACTTCGACCTCCCACCGTCAGACTGGTGAGTTTGCGAAGTCTTTTTGCGGGTGTTTCATTCCGAGCATGTTCAAGCAGCAAACCCGACCAAGGTGATTTTTGAATTATCTCTAGCTCCTGCGGGTAGCGAGCATCGGGAACCGCACGCCATAGACAACTGACCTCTGTCAAGTTGGGACTGTAACGGAGAGCGAGCTCCAGTACCGCTTCGATTACATAGTCGGCCTCATCGCGAACCATGCGCTCGTCCGCAGTACATGTAATTTTGTGACGACAGAAGCCAATGTAATACAAGTTGGCAGACTTGAGGAGTTGCACAGCGTACGGATCCAGTCGGGCGGACTCGCCTGTGTCGCTAAGTGAGCCCAGCAAGAACACATGCGGGCAGAAGTCATGTAAGTGTAGACGGCATGCCGACCCGAGTCGACTGTGCAAGGCAGCAAGTAGTATCGGAGGGAGCGGCTCCCTGCTCCTGAAGACTAAATCTTCTAGCGCAGACAGTCTTTCGACAAAGCCGGCAACAAGGCTCCACGTCTCAGTTGTCGCTTCATCCTGTCGCGGACCAAACGTCGAGTCCTCGGTATTGTCATTGTCGCCGAGATCTGAAGGGAGTAGATCGCCAGTGATATGCAGGCTCCGGACGTACTTGAAGCTGTCGAAGGCTTGAAGACCATGAGACAGCCCATCCACGTCGTCGCATAGCTGTTGCGAATGTCGAACGTCCAGATGCAGGCTGCGGAACAAAAGTGGACTAGCTGCACAGCGACAAGGTTTGCAGACCAGAGAAAGAGCATACAAGCTCGGTCGGTGCACGGCATTGACGAGAGTGCAGATGCTCTCTAACAATGCCAATGGTAGAGCTTCAAGTGTGGGAGGCGGCGTCATGCTGTTCTGTGGGTCGCCGAGTCAACAGTAGACGAAGTCAAATGGTGGGTGAGCAGAAGCGACAAGATCATGTTCCCGCCTGGCGAAAGCATCCTGGATCTGGGCATGCCAAGTGAGGTGAATATCCGGATTTGTAAGTCGTAGGATCAGTAGGAATTGGAAGGATCAACGCGTTGGGTTATTTGGGTGGGTAAACAGGAGGCTAAAGAGTCGGTTCTGTCTCAGCATCTTGTTCAATCTGAGCAGCATTTTTGCGATCAGACTGCCGCTCTAGCAACTCTTGACTTTGGAAGGTGTTGTTGTAGAATGATGCAGTCGTCTTCGTGACAGACACCTACTCGGCGAGACGGGAGTCTTGACCGCGAGCTTTGCTGCGGGATTCTGATTGGTCAAGTAGGAGCGGACGCTAGCGGATGGATCCCGACACGCCGTCTGCACGTTTGATCCCTTAACCAACGATCACAATCACAGCAGCAGCAAGACATCAACGCTCATTGGCTGCTTAACAACGGGCGCTAGTGGGTAGCCAGCAATATGTGAGCTCCTGGGTTCGACTCTCAGTTTCTGATTTTTCCGGAAGTGAGACCAAACTGCTGATACATAGTGATACACGCCAGAACATCCTGAAAATTTATGCTGTGCCGGGCTTCTACTTCTCACAATTTTTTCGTGGCCTGTCAAAGGTTATGCTCGCAAAACCGAATGCTCACAATACCTTCATCAATGTGGAGATTCTGGGACATGGTGAAGGCAATCTGCCAGGTTTGTTTCAGAATTCAACAGCATCAGAGTAGGTACCTAATAAACGTTCACTGATTTATGTCACGAATTGTTACACATTTCCCAGTTCAAACAGCAATTCGGCATTTCGCGTGTGCGCCTGTGTATAAAGTTTCACGCTGCAGCAAAGATTAATGGAGGCGTCAGCAAGGAAACCTGAACACTCGCCGCATCACATCTGCTCCAACATCATCAATACTCCTCGAAGTGTTGTCACCTGAGGCGATCCCCGTCGTATCCGTCCGACTGAAGAGTTTTCCCATTTTCTGATCCAGAGGCACGCTCACCACTTTCACCGGGACTCAGATCTCGGATGATGGTCTCGGTACTTTCGCCTTTGCCGAGATGGATCCTGGATGAATCGGGACCTTTCTTGTTCGTATGGGAGCGGGAGTTGAGTTCGTGATCGCCACGCGCATGGTACAAATCTCCAGTCGGCCGAGATGTTGTCGAAGTGCCGAAGAACCGGGGGAAAACTTGGACGATAACAGCCTTCAGTGCGGGACCGCAGGAGACCAGGATGGCAACATTGTTTTCAACTCCGGAGAGGGTATGCCACAGGCTCCAGCTTGGGTCGGGGAAACGACCGTACCAGAAATCGACGAAGAACTTGATCCGAATGATTCCTACTATGGCGACAACCCATCCAAGGGAGAGTACGAATACCACGGCCAATTTCCGGCGAAGGGGCATCCGCAGTTTCCACATCACTGCTATTGGCACCAGCAAGATTGCGACATCGGTAAGGACTGCAATGGCTGCTGTGCTCAAAGAGAACGACGCCTGGTCGATGCAAGTGTATTCTTCGTTCACAATTTGACCATCAACCACTTGGTCCGTCTTGTGGTGGTTCCAATACATATGCACTGGCGAGCATTGAAACACCACGACCAAGAAGACTGAGACCATGTGTGCCAGGTTGAAGACTAGAAGCCCCCAAAGTTTCCACCTGATCATCTTGCGTCTATCCTCTAGACGCATCAAGAATATGATGATGGACCACTTGACAGGGCCAAGTACGGGATTGTAGAGCAGACCCTGCGTGAAGAACACCTTGTCTGCGAAGATCTTGTCTCGAAGGCTGAGCGTTGGGACGTCTGCTGCGCGATAACCATACCAGGTAACTCGCATCCAGACGGTGGCTACCACAGCCTGCGCGACCGAGATCGTCCAAGCAGTGATGGCAAGTGCATCGTCTGTTTCGAAGTCAGCAATACGTTTAGTGTCAACAAGATCCTTCAAAACTTGCCCAGGTGGAATTGGTGGAATCTGACCTGCAACGCAGTCCTCAAAAAGACTGCAGTAGTCGCTAGTCCCAAAACGACGAAGGTGATTGTGAGAGCAGCGGGTTGTCTTGTCTCATTGGCCATGTCGCCCGTTGGATGGAGGGAACTGGTAAGTGACGAGGAAGCATCGCAGCATACATGTACATACTGCCTCCAACAGCTGATCAGAGACTTGAGGATTACCTATGATTGCATTGATTGAGCATTCGTTACGAGTCGAGTCTCGCGTTTAACGACTCGGTTCGCAAGTCGCTTGCGAAATTGGCCCTCGGATGTCTTGGGTATTCCAAAGGCACAGCACATGCCGACCTAGGCGACTTCCAATGGACTTTCGCTGTGCCCTATGGACAGACTGCTGCGGTATTGGTGAGCCTTGGTCGCGGTTAAGAAGGCAGCGACGCCGCCGATGTGCGCAAGTTCGTGAGACAAACCCGGCAAGAGGGTAGTGGGTGGCGAATGTCAACTTCATCTGGTAGAGATACCGATCTGTGCCCTCTTAAACACCTAACTACTCAGGTAACGCGTGTCTATGAGACGAGATTTGGGTGTATAAATCCCAGCTTGGTCATGCATAAGCGACAATTACTCCTGGTCGCCAAGTCGCCAAGAGAAAGAATCCTGGCCAAACCCGCACGACTCGTGCGTTGCAGTCTTACTTACGCACCAAGCGAGTTCAACGTCCGACTTAACACTCCCATCCTTCATACCTGCATATTGCTGCAAGGTATAGGTGATATTCGAGATGCCGGGCTCAGGGATCCATGGACGGCAGATAGCCACGCAGGCGAAGCAGAGCCGTACGCAAGACAGTGGACGGCATCACAAGTACAGCATCGCGCTCGCGACGGTTTGAACATGGACCTTCTTTCTCATTCATTCACTCTTTCTCGCTGCAATCCGTCGCAAGCATGGTGCTGCACAAAACCGTCGCTTCTTTGATTTTCATCTGCTCCACCCGCATCGCAGCGGCAGCGCACTTCCAATATGAGGCGGAACACTTGACGACGGAAAACATCAACGGCACACTCAACGAGCGACTACCCAAGCAGTCGAGAATCCATGGCTCCGATATCATCGACTACGTCTCGACCTTCCTCTTTGCCTACGTTGACGTGACAAGCGATTATCAGTCGGAAGTCAACTATGATCTAAAGGGTCCGGATAACTGCAGGATCTTTCCCGGCGACGTCAACTGGCCTTCGAGATGGCTTTGGACTGGGCTTGACCTGGTCACACTGGGCGGACTGAACCAGCCAGCTCCGATGTCGCGTACCTGCTATGCCAACGGTACCGGTGAAGTTGACGAGGCAGCATGCGCTAGTCTGGCGGAGAACTGGAACACCGCACGCTTCATGTATGTCTTGGGAAGCGTATTGCCACATACAAACACCCACTGACAGCCGAATAGAAGCGACGACCCCATCGAAGTCATGAGCCCGCACGAGGTTGGTCTTACGTGCCAGCCTTCTTCCCTTCTGGACACAGAGGGCTGCACTCAAGGCGGATATCCATCCTACACCATGAAAGCCTCCAATGTTGCGCAGGTCCAGCTTGCTGTGAATTTTGCGAGAAACACTGGCATTCGTTTCGTGATCAAGAACACCGGCCACGATTTCCTGGGCAAGTCTTCTGGTGCTGGTTCCCTCAGCGTGTGGATGCACGGGTTCAGAGACATGGAATACATCTCTTCCTACGAGGGTTCAAGCTGGTCCGGAGCAGCCATCAAAGTGGGCGCGGGTGTCTAGGGATTTGAGCTCACCGACTTCGCCGACCATAACGATGTATCTACTCTCAGCGGTCTCTGCGTCACCGTCGGCGTGAGTGGAGGCTGGGTCCAAGGCGGCGGGCACAGTCCGCTCTCTCCTCTCTTCGGAATGGGAGCTGATCAGGTCCTTTCCATGGAAGTGGTGACTGCCGACGGGCGATTTGTCACTGCAAGTGAACAAGAGAACACTGATCTGTTTTGGGCTCTCAGTGGTGGTGGCGCTGGCACATACGGCGTGGTCACTTCAGTCACGATGAAGGCGCACCCCAAACTCCCTGCTGCCACCGCTACCTGGACATTTTCCTACCCAGCGGATGTCACACAAGACACCTTCAAGCAAGCAATGCGAGCCTGGTTGAGCTACTTCCCACGCTTCGCCGACAAGGGACTCTACTCCTACCTCAACGTCGTCACAGCCGCCGACGGCGGTAGATCGTTCATGATGAACCCCCTGGTAGCGCCAAACCAGACCATCGAAGACGCGAAAGCGATCATCCAACCTTGGCTAAACGATATCGCGGAGCTAGGAATCGAGCTGAAGCCAGACTGGAACTACTACGAGTCCTTCAAGGGCGTTGCCGACAACGTTCTCACCAACGGAAGCGCAAACAACTACGGCTCCATCACCGGCAACCGTCTCTTCCCCCGCGAGAACTTCGAGGGCGAGCTGTTCGAATCGACATTTGAGGCAATGTGGGACAGCGTGCAGGAAGGGTACGTCATGCTGCCTTACAATATTGCACCGGCCTATGAGAGCGGTAATCCCCCTGACAACGCTGTCAATCCTGCCTGGCGTGAGGCCATTGCCTATGTGATCATGGGGACAACGGTCAACTACTCCCAAACTTCCGACGAGATCATGGATGCCCGATACAACTTCACCCAAGGTCCCATGCAACGCTTCCGCGATCTATCCACTGGCTCTGGCTCATACGGCAACGAAGGTGACCGCCTTGAGCCTAACTTCCAGTGGTCATACTATGGAAACGTCTATCCTCGCTTGCTGGAGCTGAAGAAGCGTTACGATCCTTTCAACCTCTTCTACGCTGTGACTGCCGTGGGATCAGAATTTTTTTGAGGTCCGCAGCGTCGACAACGTTGCCAACGAGAACGGACGTCTTTGCCGGAAGTCGGATCCAGTGCTCTACACGGCCGAAGGCCCAGTTTAGGTTATATGTAGTTTCTCGTAGCAAAGGCCATATCTATTGAGCTTCTCTACGAGATTATAAATCCGCTCTTGATCGTTTAGGCAGACCAGCCACATTCCACATCTCCATTGTCCGACCATGACTAGATGTCTTTACCGCGGTTCTAGTGCTTGGGTCCGAAGTGTTTTGGTGGTAGTGTATATTACATTTCAAATTCGTGGAATTGCAACTTTGCCCTTATAGCTCAGTGGTAGGTCAGTATTCACCCTATCATCGCAGCGATTATAACCAAACTAACTGATTCCAGAGCGTCGCACTTGTAATGCGAAGGTTCCGTGGTTCAATCCCGCGTGGGGGCTAACAATGGCGATGATAGCCATTGTTGCCAATCTTTTTTTTGTTTTTGGAATATGGTCTTCTCCAGACTTGATATCGGTTGTTGTTGTTGTTTTGAGTTCCACCGCTGAGATGAGCAGACTAGGAGTATCAACATCAGAGAACAGACTCTAGTCAATCCAATGCATCGACCAGGTGATCGGGTCCGTCCAATGTTCACCACGTATTCAAGTCGTAATACTCTACCGCAAATATGCAACCAACACAACTACCTCTCCCACGCTTTCCTCCCCTCCGCAAGCCAAGCAGCACACTCTTCCCCAAGCTCCTGAACAGCCTTCTCCTCATACATCCTAACATCCTCAACACTCAGCACATCCCTCCACCTCCCATTCGATCCCTTGTGGATAAAAGTGTCAGCGCCACCCTCCCAAACCGCAGACGCCTGGGGAGGGGCCATCTTCACCGCGTGTTCTTTCATGTACGCAAACGAGCAGTGCTCCAAAATATCCGCCCGCTTGTCCTCGGCGACCGGAACGTCCAAGAACTCCGCGATGCGGCGGATCTCGCCGGCCAGGTCTGCTTTCAGGTCGTTGAAATGCACCAGGAGCAGGTTCGGCAGGTTGCGCGCGGCGTACCAACCCCGGATCGTCCTCCAAAACGGAATCGCGATGGAGTCGTTCTCGTCGTTGTCGACGAAGTCGAGGAAATACTGTCTCGGATCGGCAGGGGGTCTCTGCAATGCTGGTCCGACGCGGCCAGGCGTATCATTGATTATGCCATAGAACACCGGGGTGGCGTTGTAGTTGTGGTTGTGGAGGGACCAGAGGGCGTCTCTGCCGTCGCGGGCGACGAAAATGTACTTTGCCTTGGGGCTGAACTCGACGGTCTCGATCGGGGCGTGGGTTTTGATGAAGCGGCGGTGCGTCTGGGCCTCTAGCGCAGGGAGAATGGCGTCGAAGGGTGCCACGCGCAGGTCCAGCCAGAGCGACTCTTCGTTGATCTGCGTGTCTTCGGCGCCGTTGAAGATGAGCTGCGAGACGATCTGCTGCGTCCAGGTCGTGCCGGACTTGCCCCAGCTCGCGATGACGATGTCGTCGGGGCGGAAGGGGAAGTCGATCCATCTGGTCGTGTCCAAGTGGTTGTTCTGCAGCTCACATGTCTTGACTGGCCACTGTGGATTGCCGTCCTCTTGAGCTAAGGTTGCCATGTTTTTGGGGACTTGGTAGTACTTCTATAAGTCAAAGTAAGCAATCGACAGTCGTTTGTAAGACCTACCTACAGTTAACGAGCATGGCGAACGTATCTTATACACCGAGTCTCGTATTCGAAGGAACCTCCAATCGTCTGTTGAACCCAAAATCAAGGCAAAAGGCATCCTTCGCGCGACGGGCGTCAGCATTGCCAAGTACGACAGGCCAATAGAAGCTGGCATGCTCCGATACAATGGGACTTTGGTAAGTCAGCTGCAGCTGAATAGCAGAGCTAAGCGTTGTCCAAAAGAGGCTAACAGTCGAGCGGCTGATCAAACAACTCAAATGATTTCGACTTGGCCCTGAGCTGAAGGTCTCTTTGATCGAAAGGGAAGAAAATGGACTTCTGCAAGCCGCAGGCCCTCCTGTCCGATCGAGGCCGTAGAAGCTGACTGTGTCAGAATGGGAAGTGACTCCTCAGGACCGAGCATGAAGTGAATCTCCTCACACAAGTAAAACGGGTCGAGAATCCACCGATTAAAACATTGTTTTCATTATTACCGTACCTACAACCGCAAAAAAAAGCAGTAAAAAAAGCATCAAAGTAGTTAACAAAGACTCGAAGAAAAAAAATATGGTATAGCGCTCGCTAGCAATTGTAGTGGAATTCTCCCCCAGAACAAAAAAGAAAGAGAGAGGAAGAAAAGGGAAAAGGGGAAAAGGAAACAGCCGGTCTTCTTCTTCGGCATAGCAACAACGATAGCGCTAGCCAAAAGAAAAAGAAAAAGGCAATGTATTCCATTGCCCGGCGATTCCAGGTGGAAAAGAAAAGCAAGAGAAACGCCCCGCCGTCACACCCCAGCCCCAGGAGAGGTACAAAGGAAATGGTTCTTGTGGTGCATACATATCAAGAGGTAAAGCATGAAGAGACACAGGGCAAGATCGAAGCCTAGGCAAATCGTTGTCTGAGCTCTGCCAGGTCGTCTCTCTCTGCTCCCATCGGCGAAGCGGAGAGTCTCAGATTGGCCACGGGCGGGAGAGTTGGCAGCTCTTTGTCTCTGCTCTCGACGCTTAGGCGGCCACGGGAACTCTCGTATGAAGGACGATCTCTGTACTTCTCATCCTTAGGAGGAGTCGGAGGCGGTCCGCCACCCCAGCTCGGTCTGCCTTCGCGCTCCTCGAAACCTCCGTCGGGTTTCGGTGGTGTGGGAGGCGGAACCTCACCCACTTGCTCGGATGGCATGTTTGCGTTGCCGATTATGGGTTGCAGGTGTGGGTGGGCTTTGCGTTGGCGACGAGAATCATCGTGATTGGGCACAGGGGCGGATTCTGATGGCGTTCTGCTGACCTGGCTCGAGTGTTCAGCCGCCTCTCCTATGACAGGTAAGACTGCACCCTCCCCGGAATCTTGTCGACCGATGGCACCAAGGGAACGCTCTGGGACATCCGACTCGTCATGACCGTGACGCATGGTCCTCTCGGCGGAGCGCTCAGCTTTCTCGATCACACGGTTGGTGCCTGGGGGGTTCGTCCTGTCAACATGCAGGTTGCAACCGCCTAGGTAAGGATCATCGATTGGCGGTTGAATGCCGGGTGGAAGAATGAGTCCAGTAGCCGCCTCCAGAGTCTTAGACAGACGGTCGTGTTGTGCGCGTTCACGGGACATGGTCATGCCGGAGATGAACTTGATAAAGCGGTCGCCGTATCTCTCTGGAGGAATCGGTGAGATTTGAGACTCGTTACTTCCCATACCTTTCCAGAAGTGCTCGACTTTCTTAACAAAGTTGTACTGTATGGACGGTCAGTAAAGTTAGACATCAGCAAGGAGGTTATTCGACTTACCCTGGTCAAGCAGTCAATGATGCCCAGATAATATATCTCTTCACCTGGAAGGTCGTTTTCATGCGTGGCCTGGAACCCGCCATCATCCGCGTAAAAGTAAAAGTCCTTGCGGTGGGCACCTTGTGGCATTTTGTCAAGCATCTGGTCCATTGATACCGGCTTCTCTTTCTGGACAATCTCCCTCAGCTCCTTGGCCCGTTTTGCGGTCTCCAATTTGCTGGGGGTACGAGCCAGGGCGCCCATCGCAGGCGGGTTCTGTTCTTCTGTGTTGTCGCCGCCTGGCTGGAATACCTTCAAGGTCTTGTCGCGCAGTTGTTCTTCGTTGCCGCGCTCGAGGTCGTGAATGCCCACAAGCATTGAGTAGTCCATGATCTTGAGTTTCTGCAGCAACGCGACATCACGCTGCATCTGCGCGACGAACGCTTCCTTCTTTGTAGGGCCGAATTCGAGGTGCAGGTTTCGTCGTAGCCAGTTGAGGTCCTTCAATGTCGCGCGCGGGTTCTTCTCCAAATCCTCTTCCTTGAAGTCTCTGCCAATTGTGCTTCCCTTCAGATCGAAGGTCCTGTGAATGTCCCGGTGAGGCGGGAAAAGGTTGTTCATGACGACGAAATGGATTTTTCTGCCGTAGGGCAGCTTTACGCGGTGCAAGCCGTAGAATTGCGAAAGCAGAGTGTTTGGGTTCTCGCAAACGTGGTTGTAGTACTGCTTCAAGATCTTGCGCAGGAACTTGGCCTCGCCGTGGTGGATCGTCTTGATGATGTACTTGTAGTCTCGTGAGAAGTAGAAGAATGATCCACTCTTACCGGGTGATCCAAGTTCGGAGAGAATGTACTTAGAAGTCAAAGACATGAGATACTCGGCCGGATCCAGTCTGAACTTCTTCCTGAGGTCGCGGAAAACCCACGGGGCGTAGTCCTTGAACTTGAAATCGTACTTTGCACTAGGCGTGAGTTCGTTGCCGGTAATATCGAAACCGTACTTGTGCTTTGCGTCAAAGTCTGCATCGGTGAGCTGGCGGTCCAACTTGGCGTTGGTCCTGCTGACGGTGAAGCGGATTCCAGTGAGCATGTTATACGCAGTGACGTAGTTGACGTGATTTTCGTCGACTTTCGTGCCCACAACGACTCTATCGTCATCTGTGTCAACGCGTGCCTTCTTCGAGGCTCGCTTCGCCTTGATGTGTTCTGTCCATCGTGTCACGTCTTCATCCTGCGGAACTTCGTCGTGATGCATGTCGGAATTGATTGACCTGGTCACTCGCCGAGCCATCTGCAGCGAGCCACGACGTTTGCTGGGGGTATTGGGCGAGAAGCGACCGGTCGAAGAGATGACGCCTTCCATGGATCCGATCGGGTGTTCTTGGCTATCACGTGAAGAGCGCGAGTTCGCGAGCTTGGGAACTTCCAGCGTGTGTCTTTGTCGAAGTCCGTCCGGGCGAAGCGCAGTTGATGATCCTTGAGGGTTTGATACTGGTGACGTGGGATTTTGGAATGCAGGTGGTGAGGAGGCACGGTGGACCGTAGATCCGGGAGCCCTGAGCCTGCCATCCGGGCCAGTATTACTCGAAGGCTGGGCTGGAGAGCTCTCCTTGACTGGTGGCAGCGCAGAGTTGTTGGGAGTCAAAGGCGAAGCAGTCGGGTTCGACTTATGAGGGGTGTTGTTCACGACAACATCCGAAGGGGCCAGTGCTGTCCACGCAGTCGATGTCTTGACTGATGGCGCGTGCTTGCTGTTGGGAATGGCTTGCTGAAAGTACCCTTCTTCCGCAACACCTAGCCTGGGTAGAGCGTCTTTGGTGGTCTCGCTGGACTTCTTGCCGTCGTCTTTCTGGCTGCTCCTTCGTGACCGTGAGCTCAAGGCTGTGCTCCTAGCACTGGCAGCCCGCTCTTGAGGTGACAGCCCATTCGGAACGCTCAAAACACTGCCTTCTTTCCCTCCAAAGCCCTCTTTGACGTCGCCGTTGGGCATGCCCATTGGTGTCTTGGGCCACCCTCCGGGGAGAGCTTCTACTGCAGGTGTCACACTCTCCTCCGCGCTGTATCTCTTGCCTCCTCCGGCGCCGTTCACCAGGCCGCCGCCGCCATAATAGACACGTCGGCCAGCGTCCGCGTCTCCCCCAGCGGCAGCGGTCGCCGTGGCCATATCGAAACTGTGCACCATGAAAATGCCGCCGGCATTGAGGTCTGTCGATTTCCTCAAGGCCGCATTGTTGTCCCCCTCCGGGGATTGGGAAGCCGGGTACGCCAGTGCTGAAATCGTGGGCAACCGGTCGGCGGTGTCCTGTACTGCTGGGAGTGTGTCGGATCAAGCGTCGGAGTCTATATGTTCGTAGGCGTGACGCGGAGGCGTCCGTTCGCACTGATGCAAATGTCTCAGTCCCAGCGGTCGGCAATCTCTCTCGTGTCGGCGCGGTCTGAGGGCGGCGCTGGGTCGGATATGTGTACAACGGGTAGCAATCGAAGTAAGCGCAACGGTGGGTATCGTCTGTATGGAGGAGAACAGGGGCGGTATTGTTCAGCAGCAGGTGGTAGGGCGGCGTGGCAGCGCAGTCGAGATTGTCGAGGAGTCGTTGCTTGGGACACTCCAAACAGCGCCGCCCAGCTCGGCTGCGGCACGCACCTAACCCGACTAGTCAAACCAAGTTTCCCGACTACAGGCCTAGCGACCCAGGTTTTCGTCATGAGCCACCTCACTGGCCGCTCGGAAGCACATGCATGCCCGATCGACTATATTTGCAATGAGAGGACATGTTGTACTACCTTCGAATATGGCTTTGTTTAGGTTGGATACATGTATGCCATTGAGAGGCACGAAAAGAGACACTCCAGCTCACCTTCACAGCTGCAGAAAATCGCCTTCTTCACAATAAATCTCTTACACAAAAGTCGGAGTAAGCGATCCTTGCCGCAGTGCACCGGCGACACGCGTATTATTATGCATTTTTGTGTGGCTTTTCAGCTCCGAACATTCGAGACTTGCCTTGATTCATGGCAAAATTCGTTGACACAGTCGGATGTATACGATGGTATCAGTGACTTTCGTATGTCGAAGTCGTCCTTATACCATCGAGATGCTGACGGCTCTGGTGTGTTAGAGACATGCTGGTACCTAACTGGTCGGATCGTTTAATCCAACAAGCTCTGACACATACTGAGGTTACGAGGAACACTGGCAATCGGCCAGACCTATAGCGCATATCTCAGGAACACAGACAATTCAATAGCAATGAACATAAAGACATTACATATCCGCAGCGCGCGCGCTATGTACGACCATACTACTAAACTAACACACTTCCCGTGAGCACCGTCTGCTCCTGTCATCGCAATCCCGCTCCGCTCTTCACATGATCAAAAGAAGAACTCCAATAGTAACCCCGAAGAAACCCAAACAGAAGGAAACCGTAAGCCGCAACATGAACAGAGCAAAGTCAAATCCCGTAATCATGTGTTTTCCCTGAGAGCACCCAGCTCAGAGTGGTATCACGTCCACCGTTGACGCCTTGAATGCGCCTGAGAGTCATGCCGTCAAGGCGACCTTGAGCCCGATTTGGACCGCGGCAGCCATGATAGCAGAAGATGAGAAAATCGAAGCTACAAGTCCGCTAGAGCAGACTTGTTCACTTCTTGGCTGCGGCCTTCTTGGGCGTTGCCTTCTTGGTGGCGGCGGCAGCCTTCTTGGGCTTGACAGTCTTGGCCACCTTTTGTGGTTGAGAAGACTTGACGACACGGCCGGTCTTGGTCTTAGTCAGCTCAACAGGCGCCTTCTCCTCAGGGACGGCAGGGGCCTATATAGAGTCAGTAAATGGGAATATCAAGCAGGAACTGAAACGACTTACAGCTTTGGGAGTGGTCTTCTTAGGGGCGGCCTTCTTGCTGGTGTTGGCCTTCGCAGCAGGAGCCTTCTTTGTGGCGGCAGCCTTGGTGGTCTTGGTGGCGGTGGCTTTGGTGGTCTTCGCGGCCTTGGGTGCGGCAGCAGTCTTCTTCGCTGCGGGTGCCTTCTTGGCAGCGGCAGCCTTGGTAGTCTTCTTAGTGGTGGCGGCAACAGGCGACTCCTCCTTCTTCGCGGCAGCCTTCTTAGGCTTTGCGGCGGTCTCAGCACCAGCTTCAGGCTTTGCAAGCTTCACTGGGCCAGAGGCACCTATGGAGGGCGACTAGGTTAGCAATGGCGAGGATTGGGATAGCATGATCATAATGCAATGCGACGACAGGCACATGTCAAGGCTTGCGGTCTCGGTAGACCAGCACCTATGAAACACGGCACATCACGCGTTGCATCGATCGTTGGGAAGACGTACCCTTCGGGCGGGCGAAGACACCAGACTCGGAGCCCTTGGCGAGAGCACGGTTGAACAGAGAGGTGAATTGGGCGTCGTTGACGTTGCCGAGCACATTGTTGGCAAGAACGTACTTCTTGAGAGCCTGGCGACTGTTGGGAAGCAATGTGTCAGTAAGATGTGTCAGGTAAAGTCGCGTCGCTTGGCGCGTGTTTTCCAGTACACAGTGGCGGCGAGGTGGAGGAAATTACTTACGAGCTACCTTTGCGTTCCTTGAGCTGTAGGTGCGAAGATACGTTAGCATGAGTTTCGATTCCATTGAAAGGTTGAGTGCGATGCGCCGTAATCAGGCGCAACGCCGGTCGCGCGCCGCCGAAAGACGCGACGGTGGGCGTCGCGGACTCGGCGATGATGGCGAAGGGATGGCCACACGTACGTTGATAACAGCTTCTTGGATCATAGCTGTGGTGTGTTAGTGAGTGTATACTGTAATCTGAATGTCTCCTGGCAGGCATTGTTGCGTGGCGACGATGCGAAAACTTACCAAGGTAGCTGGCATGCTGAGGAGTGCTGGACGCCTTCTTGGCCTCTTTGGGGGCAGCGGTGGAGGTCTTCTTGGGAGGCATGATGTTGTTGTTGTGTGGGTTAATAGAACAGAAGCTGGCGATTCAGGCGATATGGTTCGGGTAACGATAAACAGTGTTGGTGGTGGTGTGGGAAGCTGGGACGTGAGAAGATGGTGGTATCGAGGGCGGGCGCGCGGCGGGGCCTTCCAGATCTTATACTCGGGGGCAGCTTTCACAATCACACGCGCTGAACGGCAGGCGCTAAGCCCGTTTCGAAAATGGGAAGGCACAACACAAACTCCACTCATGCGCCCAGACGCGGTTTTCTGCTCGGTGCGATACTGGACGGGTTGGAATTGCTTCTTTGCTTTTGCTTTCAATAATGTTGTTTCTCGTGTGTGCACGCGTGTGTCTGTCTCCTTTCGAGCGCGATTCCAGCGCGGGGCTTCGCCGACCGACCTGGCTTTGACCAGCTATCTCTTTTTTCATCACTCATGGCGCGACTGTATCTTTGCTCGCACAAGTCCGCAGTCGTCTAGTCTATTTGATGGGTATGCGCGTTCAACCATCCATTGCGGTGTCGGTGTCATCTCAACCGCCACAATCATTGGCACCACGGAGGCCACCCCGCTTTTCCGAGCGGTCAGCTGCTCATCTGCTCGTTGCCTTATCATGCGCCCGGTCCCATCATTGCACGCCTGGTCTCATCTTCAGTCCGTCTCCTGACATGTGCGACGGGTGTAATAGTTTCTGTCCATTCCATGAGATTCATCAGGTGTCGTGGCTCCATCTCACGTGCAGTGCTGTCGAGATCCCACGCCGCTCGAAATGCCCTCGCCTGTCGCGCGACGGTGGCATCTAGTTTCCTGGCATTCCATCCATGCTTTCGTGGTGTGCTTCTCACACCATTGCGAAGTCGCCGTAGAACACGCAGAGTGCTTTACTGGCGCCGTACATGCAATAATGCGTGATCCGCAGCTTCTCGTTCTTGTCCCCGTACTGTGCGATCTGCTTGAGATCTGAAGTCCGTGGGAGGAAGAGGACGACGTGAGTCGCCGCGGAGAACGGTTCGTACAGGGCCTTCATACCGTATGGCTGCATCATGTCCAGGTCGAAGACCTCGTAGTCGGTGTATGTGGGACCTGTGTCTCGTCAGCTGGGTGATCAGGTAACGAGCTGCAATGTTGGAATCGACATACCTCCCCAAGGAGGGCTTCCAAAGACGACAGCCTTCTTCAAAGCAGCCTTCAGCCTCTTCTGAAGCACTTCGAAGATGTCGCCGTGGATCCAAAAGATCTTCTTCGATACACCGTACACCTCGGCATTGTGCTTAGCGCAAGCCAGGGTTTTTTCGTCCTTCTCCACGGCGAAGATTTGGTTCCATCGTCCAGATAGAGCGAAAGCGATAGCATTTCCACCAGCTCCAGCAAAGCAGTCAATGATTACACTTTTCTCCTTGGGTGCTGTAGCAACATCGTCGGCGATTTTTCTGTCATGTGTCAGCCGATGTGATTTGAGGGCTGGCGAGCGTTGGCTTGCGAAAGCGGACTTACTTCGCCACAGGCTCGGGCGTCACGCCAAACCACGCATCGTCGGTCATCCAAATACCCTCGTCGTATTTAGAGAAGATGTCGTATCTCTGGTGCCAGTATTTTGAGATTTCAAATGGAACGTCTTCGCCGTCGTCGTAGTGGTGGACACCTTCTGGCAAAGCCTGCTCGGGGACCGCTTCCGAAGCCATGTCTGTCGTCGCGATGCGATGGTAGTTGCGCGACCTTTGGAGAATTGGTTTAAACCGCTCTCAGATAACGCAACAGTGTGTTCTGTATTGTCAGGTACAAATTTGATATGTCCGATGATCGTTGTGTGTTTGTCGAATGGTAGGAACTGGTCGAACAGTCCTCGAACTGACTATTATTGGGTGGAGTAGTGAGGTTGAAAGCGGCGCCAATCCCGTTGCGGCTCGGCTCGCATCGCTACGAACCTTGGAAGCTACCTTCCTGGGACAGTAACTAGTAACTGCTATAAGTCAAGTATCATTTGACATTGCCAACTCATCTACATTAGCGTTCTCGTTTGATAGGTACGGCCGGTCGAAAGTGCCATTACGATCCAATCCCCAATCGAACTGATCACATCCAGTCCCATCCACATTCACAGCAACCTCCAACACAACAACAACCATGGCCAACATGTTCGGCGCCCTAAACCGCTTCATCTCCCGCCTAGACGCCAACGACGGCACCAACCCCCAAAACACCTCCTCAACCGGCTCCTCCTTCGGCTTCCAAGTCCTGAGCAACACAAACCCCAACATCGCCCTAGACCCCTGGTTCGACTTCATCATCGGCATCAACGGCCGCACAATCGACAACGCCGACCCAACCCTCTTCACGACCGAAGTGCGCAACTGCGCCGGAGCAACAATCAGCCTCGGAGTCTACAGCGCAAAAGGGCAAGCGATCCGCGAAATCTACGCCGGGGTCCCGCAAGATGAAGGGTTAGGTCTGCAGTTGCAGTGGAGTCCGCTGAGCTTGGGCGAGGATGTGTGGCACATTCTGGATGTGATGCCGAACTCGCCGGCGGATGTGGCGGGGTTCTTGCCGTATAGCGATTATGTTATTGGGTCGCCGGAGGGGGTTCTGCGCGGGGATGGGGGGCTGGGCGAGTTGGTGGAGGAGTTCATGAACAGGCCGCTGAGGCTGTATGTGTACAACAGCGAGTATGATGTGACGAGGATGATCACCATCACGCCCGCGAAGAACTGGGGCGGCGAAGGTGCTTTGGGGTGTGTGTTGGGCTACGGCGCGTTGCATCGAATCCCTGCGGCTCTCACGGAACCGCCGCAAGGTCCGGGCGAGACGCTGTTTGAAGCCGGACAGCCGCCTGTCTCCTACGGCGAGAAGTCGTCCTTCGATCCTCATGCTGCTGCTGCTGCTGCCGATCTGTCGACGCCTGCTGCTCCCACGGACTTCCTCGTACCCGCCAACCTGCCGCTCAGCAACCCTACACCTCCTCCCCCACGATCAGGGTCAGCAGGACCGCCGCCCGGGAAGTCCAAGAAAGCCAGAGCACATGCGCCCGCGGTGGCGCTAGATGATTATTTCGCCGAAGGGGAGCAGAAGAGCAAGGAGATGGAGTCCGGGTCCTCGACTCCGAAACCCACGGGGGGTTTGCCTCCGCCGCCCAAGGGGCCTCCGAAGGCGGCTGAGGTTGGGAAAGAGGAGAAAGAGTAGGAGCGTGGTTATAGAGTGTAGAAGATACCCAAGTACCCTGCTTGTTTCTGCCTCTTGCCCGTGGTCTTGCCGCCATGTACGATATTCCCATGACCGGAGAGACTTCACTGCAAGCTGGGACTCGACCATCGTGTATGTATCGATTTCACGGTCCAATCTCATCGCTCAGGGGCGAGCTTCTGTGAGTTGAAACGAAAGATATATCAACATCACTTCCCTGGAGGGTTAGGGTTGGGGTTACGCTCTCGATCACGGATGTCTTCTACCAGTCTCAACCCACCATCTATCCGCAAAGTGGCATTTCCAGCCTCTTCTACTGTATATTCTGGTGACATCTGTCTCTTCACTTTTGGTTCATGATGTCTGTAGCCGGAGAGCGATCGTTTTTTGTGTTTTGATTCAATGTTCCCAGAGCAAGCGGAGACAATCACGTTGAAAACACATGCAGCTTTCCCTTGTCAATTGGATTATCAACAAAACATTCACACAAACGACTGATTTCACATCATTATACACTGTGATACGTATGTATACAAGGCTACGTGCATACCACCAGAATGGGAAGCGTACGTAGTGGTGGAAGGCACAGAGCAACGCGACTCCTACCCAGCAAGCTTTGATGCAGTTCCAAGACGCCGGAGACTTCACGCGTGGACGAGATGCATGGCGTGTACATGTATGTAATGATTGCGTATGTCTATATTATACTACTAACAGTGTGCGCCATGCACGTCGATCCGAACAGATATGCGCTGATCTATTCGCTCCGAATCGCAATGGATATCTTGGAACTCCCACCAAACCGAGCCCCAAAACTCCCGTCCAAACCAAATCCGAAAACAGTCCTGTAGTCAAATCGAACGACTCCAAGCCCAAAACTCAAAACGCCAGAAAAAAGCAGCCCATGGGCCTCGACGACGAGCAACCAGAGCTTTCGTCGCTTCGTCGGGGTTGTCGGCATTATCGTCGTCCACAACCAGAGCGAAAATCGAATTGTTGGAATTCGAAAGTCGCAGTTGCAGTCGCAAAAGCAAAGCAAGGCAAAGCAAAGAAAAAAAAGCAAAGCGCTTTTAGGGGAGCTCTGAGGGGAAGTCTGATCTCGCTCCCCTCGTCGACAAGCCCGATCCATCATCCGACAAAGACCGTCCCCATCAGAGCACCTACCAACAGCTTATCTCAACCCTCTGCTCCTTCTGCGCCTCCGCAGCATCCTCATCATACCTCCTCAACTCCTCCTCAACCTCCTCGTCAATCCCCTCCAAATCCTCCAACCTGCCCGCCGCATAACACAAGAAACTCTCCTCGGGGAACTCCGCGCCCGCTTGCTCCTCGCACCGCACCTGCTCCAGCCACAAGCGGATGCAGATCGCGAGAGAAGTCGCGACGCGGGTCTTGCCGTGCTGCTCCACGATGGCGTCGCCCTTTGAGTCGCACCAGTCACACCAGTGCTCGATTGTCATGCCGGTCTCGCAGGATTCGAACTTCTCGCGCTCTTGCAGGGTTTGGTCGGCGCAGAGGAGCGGGTGGTCGAATCTGGTGGCGAGGGTGTCGAGGGAGGGGAGGGCGGAGGGGTTGTCGAGGAGTTGGTTGCGGAGGTAGGAGAGGGTTTGTTTCATGTGGGGGGAGAGGAGGGGCTTGCGGGGTGGGGTGGGTTTCTTCTTGAGGGTGGTGGCCTTGAGAGTGGTTCCCTTGAGAGTGGGCGTCTTGAGAGTAGTCCTTATGAGAGTGGTGCCGGGCGTGGTGGCGGCAGGAGACTTGCCTTTGGTCTGCGGCGTGGCCTTGCGGCCTTTGGGTCTGTAACGATAAGGTCGAACCCTGGGAACGACAGTCGGGGTCTCGGGGACGAAAGGGTAAATCTGCTGTCCGGGCTGCAGCGAGGCAGACGGGAAGTAAGTCTGCTGGATTGATCCGCCTCTGGCTTCGATCTCGGCGATTTCGTCCATGCGTCTGACGATGCGCTTGCCCTTGTTGAGCTCCTCGTGGAAAGTGCAGGCAGCCATCCCGAACGCCGAACGCATCTTCGACACACCGTGGGTCTCGGTGGCGGCGAGGAATTTGTACCAGTAATCCGCGCTCTCTGCCTGGAGAGTCTTCCTCTTCCTGTTCTCAGGACGGGCCGCCTCGAGCTCTTCGGGATCTGGGTGGGAGCTCAAGGTTGGGGCTGTTGAAAAGATGTCAGTGAGTCATTCGGGCCGTTGTGACGATGAGCGGGAGTAAAAAAAAATGAGGCGAACTCACCCGTCTCGTCCTCGTCCTCCATTACGGGGACATGCTGGCGCATCAGCTTCACAGTCAGGTGATCGGCACCCAAGCGCGCCTCGAGGTTGGCGATACGACGCTTGTCCCACTGCAGTCTGTAATCGGTAGGGAGGTGGCCGTCGCGCAGGGCGATGGCCTCGATGTCGCGCTTGATCTCGACGTAGAGGTTCGCGTATTGGACGATCTTGCCGTCGGTGCGGTTGGCGTTGATCTTCTCCTGGACTTCTGTGGCGGAGTACCACTCTAGGCAACGCACGAGGATGTCGCGCTTGATCTCGCCGTCGTAATCGCGCATGAGCTCTTCGGGGGTCCAGCTGGCGTACTCGGCCTCACTGGTGGACGACATCTTTGCGTGATGTCAATGGTGGTGTGGTGTGGTGGTCGCAAACCGATGCGGTTGAAGCGGAGCGTTGGAGTGTGGTGGAAAGTCGCGATGGTGTCAAGACGACACCAACAAGAGGTCATATGGCTTGGCGCTGTGTAACGCTCTCACTCCACGTCACAAGACCAATCCAACGAGAAAAGAGATTGCAATCACTCACTCACTCCTAGGTGACTGACTGACCTATTACCCCACTACCCATAGTCACTCCAATTGCGCAGACTACACAGAAGTGTGAAGTTCACCTTCACATACACCCTCACCAATCTCACGATGTGGTGAATCGGCTTGCTTGATTCTCCCGAGAGATAGCATTGAAGACAGATCTGAGTGGCGGCACAACGAGGCAGAATGATCAGCTCCTCGTAGTCGGACTGACAGTATTATTCGTCCTTGTCTTTCTCTGAGTTTGTGACCTCGTCTTGCTACACTCGTCGTCAGGCTATGGCATTTGATCAGCTTTGCCATCTTCAAATAGTCATATCTCAAGCCTTTCTCCCCACCACCTAACCGGCGTCGTATGTATCTTTACGAGCAAGCAAGTCGCTACCTACTGTGTGATTCGTATCCAGTCTCATCGGCAGCTGCAAATCGACATACACTACAGAGTGCAGAGCCAGAATCGCATTTTGCATCATGAGTATTAATTAGAATGAGACGGAAGTGAATGCAAGAATGTACTTATCAAATGCTCCATATCCTACAGTAAGTGTGGTCGGAAATGCTGACAAACAGACATACTGCGACAGAGCAAAGCCATCTTTCCCGCAGCGACATCGGCAAGGAAGACATGCGTACAAAGACAGCGGACAACAAAGGACCATATCTCGCACATTCAGCAGTAGTAGTGGTATCGAGGCAAGGGAATTGCATGATAGTGGACGACAAGAAAGGAGTGAAGTTGAAGTGGCTGTTAGCGAGCCGAGACCCTGATCTGATCGGCTATGGCTCCGTCGGCTCGGATCCCCATGCATATATGTATTGCTGTGAGTTGCCGATCCGTGTGGCGGTGCTTGTATTGGATATTGGATTTACAGGCATGCTGTTAAGGCTACACGTCATTCAGTATGGTATGAGGAGGGAATTCGCTGCGATGAAAGAGGCGTCGTGTTGGTCTGGCATCGTCTGCTTGTTACAACACTTGGAGTCTCAAGATCGCTGCTTTATCTATTAGCCAGATCCGTCCCGACTTGGACGGCTGATCTGCTTGCTTGCTTGCCCGCCTGCATGCACGTATCCCTGAGGATATCTGCAAGTAAATAATCGCAGGCACCCAATCGCAGTGACAGCTATAGACGATTATCAGCGTGGATTAGACTCCGGTTGATCATGTTGAGAGCATGCCAAATCTACAGCACCCAGACTTCGGATCCTCACTCATTGGTACGGAGCAAAGGGTGGCTTTGTCGGTTCCGCTGGTGCCAGTGAAACCATCAACGAGCGCCGCATACGTGAGGAGCCAGACCCGGACAATTAATCCAGGAGAGAATGGTCCATCGCAGAACAAACGCCGCTGCATCTGAGCGAGCAACGTGCGATTTAGCCGCGCGCTCTCAAGGTTTCTTCAACGATGCTACCTGCACGCGTGGGCTCATCTCTTCAGGCCAGGGCGTGAAACGAGCGGTTGCAGTGAGCAGTAGTGCAGCACCCCACTGGCTTCGCGATACACAGGCGCCGCGGGGTATGCGTGGGATATTGTGTGCTCTTGGGCGCGAGTGATGTGCACTGCAGTTGCAGCGCAGCTTATGATATCGTGGTATCGTGGTATCAATACTTGCGAGTGATATCTTGAGGCTGCCTGCTTATCGTCGACACGTGGCTGCCAGCGCCACGACTAATGCGTTGTCGCATTTGCATTGGCGGTAAGACCATGAATGGCAGAGTTCAATGATGGGAGATGCCACGGAAGGTGGTCTAGATGTCGAGAGGGATGTTTGGGATGTGTTGGATACTTGTAAGCAGTGGAGAGCAGTTGATTAAAGGATGGCGAGCAAGGCGCTTTCGTGTTTGGCGCCACAATCGTTTCCTCGGACGCTTGTCGGGCGGGCAAGCGGACGCCGATTGGCCGTGACTGCGGCGCATAGGCACGACATTTGAAGGCACGCGCCGTGTCGAATCACATGGATGCAAGTAGAGGGTTATGCGACTCCGGTATCGAATCAGAATGCTTCTAGAGTTTTGGCAGGTGGTCTCGGCGCGGTCGGAGGTCGGAAAGGAAAGGGAACAGACGCGGCATCGGCAAGGCGGCGGCGGCGGCGGCGGCGGACGGAGATAGCGCTTGTATAGACTCGCATTGACGCCAGCGAGGGCATCGAGCGCTGGCGGTGGCACTGACCGGAGTGAGTCGTCTGCTCAGGCGACACCTCACCTTCACTACTCAAGCCATTACTCAGCTCTGCGCCTACAAAACCCGACCCTTCACCCTTTCGTTTCCCTACTCCCTTTCACCACCTACGACCCAACTGCTGCCACTTTGCGACACCGACATCGCCACTACACCTCCACTCAACCCGCTCTCTCCGGACCACACATCAAAACCCTCTCCCTGATCGGACAAGAACACCGCTCTCTTGACATCACCGCCACCGCTCTTACAACAACCACCCACCCTCAACAAAACCATGCGTTCCAACAGCATCTCCAGCGTCTCCTCCCGCGCCTCGTCCGCCGAGCCCGAGGAGACCATGCAGATCTTCGTCAAGAACCTCTCCGGAGACAGTAAGTCCTCCACCGCTCTCACCGCAAGAAGAAGACCAACCAACTAACACCTCTTCCCAGCCTTCCCCATCACCATCCCCGAATCCACCACAGTCGCAACCCTCCACTCCCTGCTAGCCCTCCGCACCAACCTCCCGCCCTCCTCCCTCCGCCTCGTCTACGCCGGCAAGCACTTGACCGACCCTTCCGCGCCGCTCACATCACACGCCATCACCCGCGAGTCCACGATCCACCTCGCGCAACCCATCCGCGGCGGCGGGCCCAAGAAAATCCGCTGCGGCTTCAAGGACTGCCGCGACGCCGCGCAGCGCATCGTCGGCGACTGCGGTTTCTGCTCCGGCCACTTCTGCGGCAAGCACCGCATGCTCGAGTCGCACAGCTGTCCCGGCTTGGAAGACTGCAAACAGCAGGACAAGGAGCGCAACAAGGAGAAGCTCGAGAGCGAGAGGACGGTTGCCATCAGAGGAATTTAAATCTGAGGAGGACAACTAAGAGAGAGCGACGGACACCAGACAACACCGGATTGGGCCCTTTTGACGACGACGAACGAAGATGAGCGTTCTGGATTCTTTTTATTTTTCTCCTTGTTGCTGTTTTCTTGCGAAGGTGCTTTGGGCTAGGTTCACGGCTAGGGCCAGGACTGGAGGAGTTTCATGGGCGTTGCTTTCGCTCGGTTGTTGATTTTGTTTTCCCTCGCCTGTTAATGTTGTTCTCAAAGTCGACGGCCTTGAATCCAGCGAAAGGCGTCGCTGCCAGTACTTATCACCACAGAAACCACATTATTATCACTACCACCACCAACTGTTGCTATCCCTGGTAGATACATGTCTCTACCTAATATACAAACGCGCTTCCCACGGATAGTATGCGGTTTTACTACATGTACATGAACGGAATGCCGCAACCCTGACAAGAACTTATAGCATTTGGAACTCGAAGCTCTCATCTGTTTGAGTGATCCTCACATGTCGCCCCAAGATGACCGAGCAAGATCTTCTTCCAATCACCGACACAAATGGGTTCGACTGACCGACTACGTAGTACCCGTACCACGAAATATGCTCTTGTTAGGGAATACTGTTGTTCGTCGCCGTCAGATTCCACCACCGGCGAATCTTGAATAGATGCTTGCTTGCTCCCCTCTTCCCATGTGCCAGGTGTGTATTGTCGATTGAATACCACGCTCGTCTGGACGGATCTGGTCGGATCTGGTGCCATCCATTGAGATATATGTGTGTGATGTGTGTAAGGTTGTTGTTCGGATCTGAGAGTCATACGTACATACCGTATTACATTGCATGGTTGACCGATCATTCAATCGAAATTTCATTGGTACGGATGCATTGTATGGAAAGCATACTTTGCGGCCGTCTGGCGTTGATGTGAGTTGGATTGAATTTGACTGTCGTCGAATCTGACAGCGCTGGTATGTGCATGTAGAAATGTGTTTCTCGTTACAAGAAGGGAAGAAGGAGGAGGTTGATGGGAAAGGCAAATAATGAAGGGAAGTTGAGGGAAGCAGAAACAGTCATGGATTCGATATTCGAAGCACCTGGTCCTCCTTCAACGAGTTACTATATCAGAGAACATGACCACAGCAGGGGCAAAGCCTCGCGGAGCTTTTCGTTCCCTTGGAGACTGCAGTGTTGTTGTTGCCAACTCTGGAAATCGTAAGTTGCGACTGTCCTTCGTGGAAGAGCTGTCATGTCCGGTCAGATGCTGGATATATCTGTACAAGGCACAAATCACCGCGCATCTCGCAGACACACAGAACTGTACCTACACAGCATCCCAAACCGATCCAGATTCCATCCGCAAGCCAAATCGAACATACATACATCCTATCCCGCAGCGATACCGATACCGATATAAGACGATAAGATGCGATCCATGGAATAATGATGCGATGAGATGAAGTTTGGATACTGTACCTGAGGAGATTTTCGATGTCGTCGCCCTTAGATCGGAAAAGCAAAATCGATCAACACAAGCAAGCGAGCGTGTATAGCGACACATACATAACGCAGTATCGCTGTGGACACGAGCGGAAGCGACATCGACAAATTGTCAGTCTTAGTTTTGGACGGATTATTGACCGACCAACCGAGAGGATCACCAGATGGCGCAGCCGGTCCCACGCAAGACCGTTCCTTGGAAGGGAAATGCTGAGTTTACTGTGAGTAGAGTCCGGTTGGCCGTCCTGCTTCGATGATTTCTTCTTTTGCCTTCTTCTTTTGCTGACAATGAATGGTTTTTGATTGGAAAATAGTTGGTCAACATCAATGAGCGCGCGAGAGAGAATGCGCAGCGGCACAACCAGCAGGAGATTATCTTCTTGACGGAGGGAACGGAGGAGGAAGATGGCGAAGGAGACGGGGAGGGTGAGGCAGAGGAAGACGATGATGGCGAGGATGACAACGAGCCAACTTCGTGCGTCGGACACTTCGATCGCTTGGACGTCGAGTACGCCCCCAAACCTACGAAGCAGGCGAGGGTGTACGTGTTTTACGACGAGAACCCTGTTGCCAGCTGGTCGGGCACGCCGCTCTTGCAACAAAACGAGGCCTCGCAGCGTTGGGATTCTGTTGTCGCTGATAGGAAACGGGCGAGGGCGTTGGGACTGCTGGAAGATAGTAGTGAGACGGAAGGGCGTAGAACACCCCTACCACCACCGACGAGTGGTCCTAGCATCGTAGTTTCGGCGCCGTCGAATGAGGAGGAAGACGACGAAGTGCCAGCTGAACTCCCGCCATCGAGGACGATGGAGGTCAAAGTCGAAGAGGCTCGACGATCGCCAAGACACTCGCATCCACCCAGCTCGTCGATTCACTCGCCCATGCAAATGCTGAAGCGGCTACGGGTCTCACGTAATGCAGTCCGGCAACCGGTATACGAGGACCCGTTCTTCGCCGGCCGGCTAGCAGCGACAAGCGTGATCATGGTCCACGAGGGACTCCTGGCCGAAGCGGAGCGTCTCGGTCGCTGGAGCGTTGACCTGGTGGGCAAGAAGGCGTGGGACAAGAACGTCGAGGTCTACATTTCTGCGCCGAGGCTCGAGACCGACGACGGCGACTGGATGTCTTCGATGCTGGACGATGTGCACACCAGCCTGCGGTCGATCGACGAGGAGAGGGCTGCAGAGCTGCGGGGGATGATTTCGAGGTGGCAGGATATGGACATTCTTCCTGGAATAATCGCAGGCGGTCAATGACTCCGGAAAGCTACCTGACCATCGTGAAATTCTGCGGAGAGCAAGGCGGCGTTATTGGAATGCGCACCCTTTGATGGGTGAGGGAGCCTTGGTGGTGGGATTGAGCAAAGGCTTGGTAGTCCGCCACGGAGATCATCTGGCTTTCCAGGTTAGCATCGCGGAACGAGACTATCCGTACCATCCATCTTTCTTCTTGAGCACGTTGTGTTTCCATCTCGACCCTGCTTTGTTTACCCACGAATCAAGATCGAGGTGCTCTTTGAAACTTCACGATTGTCACGATTAGTATGCTCTGCAACACCATGGTGGATTTTCTTCTGCCCAGACTTAGGACGCGTACAATGTTGTCAGTTGTGGAGCATCCCCAGTCTCCAGTGTCGGAGTTGTGGAGTACGAGCGCGCGTCCGATTCACTTCGCATATGTTGCAATGCCAGCAAGCAAGTAAGCGGCGACCGGTATCATCCATCAGATTCGTGCCAGAGAGTCGGCGCCGGCTGCCTGGGGACGGTGATGCCTGCACCTGCATGAATAATGAATGAATAATGCATACCATGCGCCTCAATTCGACTCGTCAGTAAATTAGGTTTTTCGAACGTTAGTCCAGACAGGGAGTTGGGGGTTAAAACGCCAAATCCGAACCCGTGAGTCGCATTTCGAGTGTCGATCTTTCCGGATAATGTGTATCTTTCCTTGTTCGCACACACCCGGGCAAATATCGCCAAGGGAAATCGGGAAAAGAAACAAGAGATGATGCGAGGTTGGCAGATGCTGTTCTTGGTTGGAACGAGATTGGGTTTGCTGGGGCTTGGAGATGTGGTGCGATATTCTTTCCGGCGCTGGTGTTGTACTGTAGACTTGTAGTGAGGTGAAGTAGTGACCCGAGACGAGACAGATCGGTGGTTCGGTGATGGAATAATTTCTTTGCTAGGCTCGGCCATTTACCGACCGAGCGCACGGGTCGTCTGATGTTAGTCGGATATCTGTGTATCCACCTGTCTGTTTTGCCACGCCTGGGGAACAACGGGGTAGTGTCGTGTCAAAGCGTTTCGTTTCGTCGGCTTCGGCCTTCGCCCACATCGCTGGCACGAAGTCCATGAACCTACACGAACCAGCAAATCTACCTACTAATCATTCTCAAACTGTCATCATGGCGCCGGGCTTGGTCTTGGCTCGAGATAAGGGTTAAGATTGAAATGGCGTGTGGTGGGCACGAGGAGAGATCTTCAATCTTGCAACGCCTGTCCGTGTCACATCATCGCGAGGCGCAGCAATCCTCAACAAACGTCCAGACTTTTCCCTCCTGCCACTCACGCACTGTGATGACGGTCGCGTGCATGCATCCCCACTGCAGCAACTCCTTTGTGGTGGTACCCATGTCCCTGATGCCGGCTACTTCTGCCAGCCTCCCACGCCCACGGGTTGAAAGCGGCCAGGGTAATTGGAAGACTGTGGGAAGCTTAAGGCAGTTTGCTATCTTTTGTGGCTTGCCCGGCTCTCTCTCTCTCCTTTCACAAGCACTCTGGCCGGGAGTCAAGCGCAGATCACCCGTCCTGGCATTCTCTTGGCCCCAAGACAACACGACGTCGCTGTCCCACCCTGTCGTGCCCTATGCGCGCATCGTCAAAGGCCGCGCCCGGGTTGTGGGTGTTTTGGTCCTTGGATCTTTGGTTTGGTCGGAGATTTGCGTCAAAGCCCGCCTGTGCTTGTGCATGTCTTGGTGCCCTGATGAGAGGAGGGGTGGCCGATCTCCGGCAATGACATCTCGTCTTGACGTGAGATAAGCGGTAGTACAGATTGGTATTGCGGTGGTATAGGTTGGGTACTGTCGACTTTGCCCCTGCGCAATCCCACCCCAGCTGCCGGGCGAAGCAACAGCCACAGCCGGCAGTAAGCATATTCATCCTTCACTTCCCTGTCCCCTTTTCCACAGCGCAAGCAAGGCGCTTGTTGGCGTTCGCCCAGAGTGCCGAGCAGTTTCGCCCAGTATACTCAGTAGCACAAACATCTCAATCGGGTACCCTTACAGTGGGCGGCAGGACTCGCGAGCCGTGGCCGACACACTTCACACGCACACGCAACGCACGCGCTTGGCTGAGTCACCATCAGAGTCTCTGCTCGGCGCTTGTCTCGCCCGCCTGCTTACACAGAGATAAGGATCAAGGGCTGCATGCACATCAAGTCTTGGCAGGCCGCCAGCGCTCCACCCGCAAACCTCACTACTTGCACTGCCCATCGCGCCCATCGTTCCTGACCTGCACCTGCGACGGAGGGAGGCCTTCCCTTTAGCTCGCCATGATGCTTTGTTCACATCTACTTCGCCAGCAGGGTAACACCCTCGGCGACCCACCGCTACGTGCACGCCTAGGCCTAGCCACAGAGGGCGCGCGTGCGTGCGTGCGTTCCATCGTCAATGCAGCAGCACCACACTACTCCCCACAGTGTCAGTGGTAGCGTGGATGGGTTAGTATGTGTGTATGTGGGTATGGGGGCAGTGTAGGATGCATGTGGAGGATGGAGTAGTAGTAGTCGGGAATATACTCCACCACCGCCGTCACGGCAAGCCTCCGTCGACCATCAAAGTATCCATCACCGCATTGTGAAACAGCTGACGCTTTACGCGCGCCGTTGCCGCTCGACTGCCGTTGGATAGAATTGCATTATGGACTCTGCCATCCCAGTCGGGATGACTCGTGGCGGCCGCTCGTTGAAGTCTTGGCCATGAGCGCGGGCTTCGGGTGGTATGCTTCCACGCCTCATGCCTGACCGGCGACGTCTTGGAGACTGCGTAGTGGCGGAAGGTGCGACCTCCTGGTCCTGGTCGGCGCCATGTGCACAGATGGGGTGCGGGCCATGGCGGGGCTGCGTAGATGCTTGGTCTTGGGCATCGGGTTGTTGTCGTCGTTGTCATTTCGTCCCGGCTTTCTCAATCGCCGTTGGTATGCACGAAACGCATAGATAGTCTCACTTCGCCCTTCCATTCCCCATCGTTGCCTCTTCCAATCCAATCCCATCCCGACGCCTTACCTCATCACCACCTCACCCCGACCACTCCTGAGCCTGTCCGTGGTCCAGACTCACTCTCCTTCACCTCCTGCAGTCTGCAATACCGTTGCGACATCACGCCGACTCTCGTCCCGACTCCCATCCCTCTCGCTCAGACCCATTGGGCCTCGACTGCCGAACGCCACCTACCGCCGCCATGGTATCGCCACGGGAGCCTGTTGAGCCCAAAGTCACCTCTGACGACTCTCGCCTCACATCCGAGAAGACCTCGCTGGAGCTCTCTCGCGTACCCAGCAAAGACAACCTCAAGCGTGACGAAGAAAAAGTCGCCTTCGATGACGACCCGCAACGACCGCCTCTCGAGGCCATGCGATCACTGTCCATGGTCTCGGAGGGCCATGTCTACCCCGAATCCGAACCTGACTGGCCTACCGAATGGAGAGCATACGCGTGCTTGCTCGGTGGTTTCCTCCTGTAAGTAATTAATCGATGGATGTTTCGAGTTGCTGCTGCGACTCACATCTCGCTCTGCGGGAATGTCGGCTGACCAACCTATCACAGCATGTTCAACAGCTGGGGCATCGTCAACGCTTACGGCACATATGCGTCGTACTACATGCAACACCTCCTCCCAGGCCAAGACATCCTCCTCTTCAACCTGATCGGCTCGACGCAATCATTCACTGTCCTGCTGTTGTCCGCCGTCGTTGGCCGCTTCCTCGATGCGGGTTACCACAGGACCCTTATTGTCATCGGTTCCGTACTCGTGATCCTCGGACAGTTCATGCTCAGCGTTTCTGTCGGCGGTGGTGGCTATGGTGAGGGCAACTATGGCCTGATCTGGCTGACCCAGGGGTTGATCACCGGTCTCGGCATGGCCTGCTTTTTCGTGACCAGCTCCCAAGGTACGCATCCTTGTGATCCCTGTTAACATCAGTAACCTCCCGACTAACACATTCGCAGTTGTCGCCACTTGGTTCAGGAAAAAGAAGGGCTTTGCCATCGGCATCGTCGCCTCTGGTGCAAGCATCGCAGGCTTGATCTATCCGATGATGATCAAGTTCCTCATCCAGGAAGTCGGGTTCAACAACGCTCAGCGTTACACTGCCACTCTCACTGCAGTCACCTGCTTGTTCGCAATCCTGATTGCACGCCCTAACCCAGCACACCCCTTCCGCAAGCCGGAAACTTGGGCCCGAATCAACGTTTGGGTGGACACCCACGCCTTCCGCAACCACTCGTTCGCCTGGCTCTGCGCTGCGATCTCCTTCTTGTTCTTTGGCTTCTATGCCGTCTTCTTCAACCTGGAAGAGTGGGCATCCGAGACCGGCATCGGCTTCAAGGACAACCCTCGGGGAGGCGCACCTGTCAGGACCGAGAACACCCAGCCCGACGCCATGCGTGCGTTCTGGCTTCTCAGTATCATGAACGCCACTTCTACCATCGGCCGCTTGAGCTCAGCATACCTGTGCGACCACTTTGGCGCTATGAACGTCCACTGCTTCGTCACAACGGTCGCATCTCTCCTTGTCCTGATCCTGTGGACTCTCGCCGACACCGTCAAGTCAGCCATTGCTTTCGTCGTCGTCTTCGGCATCTTCTCCGGCGCCGTCATTGGCCTCCCTCCCGCCTCAGTCGCACACATTCTTGGTCCCGACCCCGCCGCGCAGGCCAAACTCGGCCAGTGGACGGGCATGATGTACTCGTGCGCAGCAGTCTTTGCTCTCACGGGCCCGGTCATCGCCGGCCACTTGATCACCGAGTTCAAGAACGACTTCCGCACCGTGCAGCTCTGGAGTGGCGCTTGCATGTTTATCAGCGCCTGCTGCATGGCCATGTCCATCTACTGCAAGCACCGCCAAATGACGCGCGAGTGGTTCTCTGACAAGAAGCGCCGTCTCAGCTCAGTCACCACTGGGACCATGCTGAGCAAGAGCCGCAGCCGTGGCGGTACCAGCCAGAGAGAGGAGGTCTAAGTTGTCTTCATCAAGTTCGACTTCTTGATCGCGACTCATGCATCTCATCATTTTCCCCGATTTTCGTCATGGAGCATATGCGTTTGGGAGTTTTTGAACGCGCAAGGCTCATCGCCGGCGCCCAGCCATCTTCAACATGGCTTTTTCTTTTTTTAACGGCTGCTCAGTCTTTGTTCTTCCATTTTGGCATTTCCGGCATATTCCATTTTTTTTTATCGACCGTCCAAGGATGGGATGAGTCACCCGGCTATTCTCTGGCCGCTGGTTTTGATTTGGCGTTTTCCCACATTTTGGTTTTCGATATTCATCTGATTTGGTTTGCGGAGCGAGCGAGCGAGCGATTAGAGGAAGAGACACACGTTTTGGACGATTTTCCTTCTCTATGACGGCTGATCATGAGCATGTGTGCGTTAGCTAGCGACGGCGGTCTTCTCACATACACCGCCTGCTGAATAGCAAGGTGTAATGTGACAGACGATCTGTATCAGATCTTGGAGTTGGCGGTCTTGGTTCGGTCAGATTATTGTTCGATCCTTTTCTTTTTGTGACTCCTCGTTTTGTAATGACAGAGGCAGTTTCCGTGACATTCGACTTGCTCTTCATTTGGGATTGTTTGACTCACGGAAATGCGTCGTTTCGTCTCTCATGAAATGCGAAATTCCAACGAGAGGCACACCCTCAGTCTTTTGACTTACATGTACTTATGTATCCATGTACCTACTCACTTCCCCTCCCCTCTTCCATTTCACATTAAGCGAGCGAACCCGCATCCTTCCCGTCTTACATGTCGTCTAGTCACGAGCCGCAATAATTAATCTATTCGGCTTGTCAGAATTCTCGGCGCGTCTGCAGAAGCGAAAGGTGTTGGCTGCGCCGAAGCCGGACAAGTTGGCGCGTTGTGTGTGTGTGGAGAGGTCCTTGGGTGGAGTGGGGGGGAGGTTGTCGGAAGATGGCTCAAACATCGATGTATTACGATTAACTACCTACATTTCTGCTCTTCTTTTCCTTGAGACACGTTGAGTGCGTGCGTGATATAGACACGCTACTGCTTTGCGCTGGTCGTGCTCTTGCTCTTGCTCTCTCGCTCAGCTCCGCTCGTTTTCTACCGCTGGACACTACCTACAAAACTGTGTACTTTTACCCGCGCACGCACGCGAGCATCAGCCGGTCTGGTTTGCATTGTTCCACACTGGACTGGGTAGGACTGGACCGCGCCGTAACACCACTCCGCTCGGGCTTTGAAAGTTGCAGTGTAGGATGAGCGCAGAAGCAGAAGTGGAAGCGGCTTCTAGAGCGTTGGAGAGTGAGCAGGAGTTCTGGGATGGTATGTGTACATGTGTTCCTGGCCACATTGGACTCGGTGCGCTTTTGGCGATACTTGGGCTGACTGGATGTTGCTTCGCTTTGCTAGAACTCGACACGATAGTCACGCCCGAACACGATACCTACGAGCACATCGACGACGTCCTCCGGGCTTTCATAGACCTCGCTGCGAGACACAAATGTACGAATCAATTTCATATACGAGAAAGAGATGGTGAAGCGGGATGCTCAGAGGAGGACTTGGCTGTACTCGAGCTCGTTATTGGCGCAAGAGAGGATGAAAGGCTGACGCGGTGTTTGTGAAGTGGAATACTTGCTGTCGGAATACGACTTTGCGCGATACGTCTACAAGCTCTTGGACTCGAAGCTGTTCGCGGCGAATAAGGAATATGTTCGCCGGCAGATCTTGTATTGCTTGCTTCAGGTAAGCCACGCTAGGATTGCGAATGTGGAAGGACATCACGACAGCAGACGAGAAGGACGGCGCTGACCGGACAACTAGGATGACGACGTGGACACATTACATCTGGCGGCCGCAATCTTCCTTTTCGATGGCCGGGGAGACGAGTCTGCTTTCGAGATGATGCAAGACGAGGGTGCTTTCGCAAGACTGGTGACTCTAATCAGCGACCGCAGAGACGATGCTAGTGGCCTGTACCGCATGCTTCTGGAGCTCTTGTTCGAAATGGCGAGGATCCAAAAGCTCACGCGGGAAGACATGGTTGTGATCGACGACAACTTCATCCTATACCTCTTCCAGCTGATCGAGCAGCTTTCGGACGACGCAGAAGACCCCTATCACTACCCTATCATTCGCGTCTTGCTGGTCCTGAACGAGCAATACATGTGCCTGGCGAACGCTCCACCGACGCCGAACTCAGGAGACGGCCCACTCACGAACCGCATCCTCAAGATCCTCTCCATGCATGGACCGTCGTACCGGACCTTCGGTGAGAACCTGATTCTGCTCCTCAACCGCGAGTCTTCTCTTGGGCCACAACTACTCATCCTTAAGCTACTATACCTACTCTTCATCACCCCTGCCACCTACGAGTACTTCTACACCAACGACCTGCACGTCCTGGTCGACGTTATAATCCGCAACCTTCTAGACCTGGACCTGGGAACCGGCGACACGCCCAGCACAGCCGCCGACGGCGTCGAAATTGACGGCCAGCGAGCCCTGCGCCACACTTACCTCAGAGTGCTGTGCCCTCTGCTCAAGAACACCCAGCTCGGCCGCGAAGGCAACAACTACAAGCGGAACGAGGTCCGACGACTCTGCTACATCCTGGTCAACCGTTCGGGTGCTCACTTCGCCCCCGTCGACGAGACGGTCATCCGGCTCGTCATCCGCTGCAAGAACGTCGAGTGGATCCGCGAGGAAGGCGACGAGCAGGACCCCGAAATCGAACAGAAACTCAAGCAGGCGAGTGGAGCGATTTCGCCTCCTCCGGACGACAAGGAAGTCGCGAAGAAACTTCTGGGCATGTCTATTGTTGACGACGGCGCGGATAGCAATCTCTCCGTCCATGAGGTTTCGGCTAAGATTGGTGGAGGTGGTGCGAATGGGAGTGGTAATGGTAATGGGAAGGAGAAGCCTATGGTTCCAGCTCCTAGACGTAGGAAGGGCAAGATCGCGCCGGCTCCTCCCCCCAACAGCAAGGAGGTTTCTGCTATCGGAAATGGGGCTGGAAATGAGTTGAAGGTGCCCTCGGCGGTGCAGGTGCGTGAGACGGGTGGCAGTGCGGATGAGGGTGGGAAGAGTCCGTTTGCGGATGACATGGCTGAAGAGGAGGTGTGAAGGCTGTCAGTATCTGCAGTTTCCGCTTGCTCTGAGACAGAGGATGACTGGATGGCGCCCACGAAGAATACCCTCGCGAGACGGGCAGCGGTTCACACGGAAGAAGTCAGTTTGCGGATGACAAGGCTTCCCGCTCCGAGTCGGACGGAGAACAAGACGGCGCCCAACAAGGAGGATTATGGAGGATTTTTCGGACACGAGTCGAGCGCGGCCTGAGGATGAGCTGTGGGTGCTATCAGTAGATGTGCACGAGACGGGCATATGATGTGAAGGGCCCGTTTGCGGATGTCATCGAACAAGACGGCATCTGCCAAGGAGTACTCTGCCTTTGGCGTACGTGTATCAGACGGGCAGCATCCCGGACGAGAAGAGTCTGTTCGCGGATGGCATGTGAAGCTGCTTGCTGTCGGAAGAGTGCTCTTCCCGCAACAGCCGCCCGAGACGTCACGCCTTGTCGCAAGGACTCTGAGCATGACACCAAGACGCCACATGTCGTTCAAGAGTCGACGGCCCTTGCTGTTGTCGCAATTTGTAAGCATTGTCAGACAAAGTGCGACAGACTCAGTTGGGCTCCTTGCTTTGGTCTGGAAATTCGATCATGGTGGCCGCATGTCGAACGCCAGGCTGTTGTTCAGCGTCCGTACCACAAACAACAGTGGGATGATGCGGGATGTGCTGCGGATTACCGGGGACCCACTACGACAGCAGATGTTCCAGATCGAATATGCACAAGCTCCGCAGCTTTAGGTGACACAGTACCTGCAGCCGAATCTGCATCTGTACCTGGCGCACAACTCCGGCCTTGCATCGTTTGCCAACGACGTTTTCTTCTGGCTTGTTTACAGAGCGCCACTTACAGCTGAGACAGGTCTCTCGCGTTGTTGCTGGATTAATGTGACAGCCATGATCGTATGGACGCCATGCGTCAAGTGCGAGGGTTCGAATGACAGCCACGACGATACGAGCTTCGCAACGACTGCTGCCGCCGTTTGGGATCCGCATTTATTACGCTGTCCCGACACACTAACCTGGAAGGCACAGTCGATGTGTGCATCGTTTGCTTTGTGTTTGCTTTTACCCGGGCCCATCGGCATCATGAGGTGCTGAAAGCGTACCGAACGGCTTCTGCGGGTAAGCAACAGAGCCGCAAGGCAGTGGGTCGCACAACGCCGGATGACAAGCACGGCCATCCCTGTTTGGTACAACGACTCTGCCTTGCCTCGACATATCGATAGCCAAGTCACGAAACACTATCTCGACAGAACAAAGCGTGTCGGGAACAAAGATGCAATACTGGACTTGGAGTGTGGCACTCCGGTGCGTTCACAACATTACAAGAATTGGCTATCACATCACACCGCTCCGGCGGATGATTGCTTCACGCATCAGCCCCGACGAGAGCACGCAATGTCCGCACCCGTCTTTCCATCGTTTCAGTCCGGTTGCCGGGTAGGTTCACAAACGACTACAAACACTTCACACCACCAACATCGAAGGAATACCGCCTCGCCCGTTCGTTCCGCTGTGCTACCGTCCCGCCAGACACCGACGTGCATGTGCAAGGCTTATCCCATGGGAACTCCAGTCCGGAAGGGAGACCACGCCATGGCGCACAGTGCCCTCACTCCATTACTGCTGATTGCTGCTGCCCATCCCTTGTGGAAGCCTTGGTTGACAACGTCAGTGCTTTCTTTCGAACATCTCTGCTTCCAGCTAGCACTCTCTGTTGCGGTCAGAAAGAAGGACGGCTCGAAGATTACACAGTCTGTGGAGATTCGCGGCTTGCAGCTACATCATGCAAGATGCCAGGTACCGCGTCCTAGATCGACCGCTACGAGATGCATGCTGCAGGTCCCGAAGGTGGGGTTTTGCTTGTGATGCTGCAAGGCGAGCTTAGATGTTGAGTCTGTAGACGTGTGTGGTGTGGGTCAGCCAGGCACGTCGAGTGGGTATATGAGTAGGCTTCACGAAAGATTGTCTGTGTCTCTCTTCTTTTGAATCCCACCACCAACAGCTCCTCCTTCGTTTCTTGAGCTTTCCTCCTCTCGCTACTCGCAAGTCGTTTCTTCGCTCGTTCAATCGATCGATCAATCGTCTCTTGTCTACTTGACTTCTACCCAACCCGTCAATCGTTACTGTTTGTTCTTTCGTCGCCATCATGAAGGTCTCTAGCTTCTTGCCCGTTGCGGCCCTGCTCGCTGCTGTCACCAGTGAACCCATCCCTGGTATGTCATTCGTCCCTGTCGATCTGCATGAGTTGTACTGACGATATATCCAGTCAAGCGTGGAGTCCTCCTCAAGAAAGACGAGGACTGCGAGACCACCAGCTCGTTCGTCGCCGACTTCGTGGCCGCGACCGGCTATGGCCATGGCATGGGTCCTCGCAGGCCGCCTCCATGGGCATCGCACCATGCGTACGGCACTGGTAGCTGGGGTGGCGCTCCTAGCCTTCATCCCACCGGCAGCGTCACTTCTCCCAGCACGGCCAGCATCAGCGCAAGCTTCAGCGACCGTCCGAGGAACGGCACCTATTCGACCTCGTCGACTGTGGGATCGCCCGCCACTGGTTCTGGTTCCTCTGTCGGCACTGCTGTTGTTACCGAGACCGTCTCGTCGAACTCGACAGACTCAGGCCCGTCTGTTACCATTCTGCCGATTGTTCCCACTGGAACATCTCCTCCCTACGGTTACTTCCCTGTTCCTTCGGGCGGAGTTACATCTCCAGCAGTGGATACCCCTGTGCCTGGTTCTGAGTCGTCTTTCCCGGCTTTCCCAACTCCATGCAACGAGACTACGGCTCCGAACACTGCCCCGACTGCTCCTCTCAGCACGGGAGTGACGACGATCACCCTCCCGCTGACACTGACCTCGACATTGTCTGGCACGACTGTTATCACCGTATCGCCATCGGGCAGCTCGCCCGTCTCGCCCGTCACGGGATCGAATGTCACATCATCCAGCGGTACTTCGCCGACATACTCTGCTTCCAGTGCGTCCCGTAGCGGCAACGAATCATCCTCTGCTGTTGGAACCGGCACATCGGCCTCGCCAGTATCTCCAATCACAGCGACCGGTGGCTCGTCGGGCTTCCCCGTTGGCACTGGAAAACCTTCTGGAAGACCTACCGGATACTGGCCGAAGCCATACCCACACCCGCCCTTCCCCATCTCCAGCGCCTCTCGTTTTGGTGGCTACTCGACTATGTCGGGCAGTGGCACCGCCCCTGGCACTAGCCCTGTTGCTCCGGTCACTGGCACAAACAGCACAAACAGCACATCCAGCATTCCGATCCCAACCGGCGTTTCGGGCAACGTTACTACGATCTCGATTGGAACGACGTACACCACTCTCACCATCCCCACTCCACCCATCGTTGGGCCTTCTTCGACTGTAGGATCGCCAGCTGGGTCGTCTTCCAACTCTACTATTCTCTCTCCCACCGGTCCGTCCACTAACATCACCACCGCCTCGACCAGCACTGGCACCACCACCTTCACCGTCCCGGGTGTTACCACTCAAACAATTGTCGGGACTTTCACCCTGAACACCACTGTCACGATCTCGGGCACAGGCACAGGCAGCACCCACTCTTCCACCGAAGGCAGCCCCGTATCCCCGTCTGGGTCTTCAATCCCTCTCTCCACCGGTGCAGGCACGATCAGCTCTCGCCCCACAGGCCCAGCGTCATACCCCTACCCCACCCCCGTCTCATCGAGCGCACCCATCAGCACAGGCTCAACCCCTTCCAGCACAGAAGGCAGCCCAGCCGAAGGCTCCTCCAACTCAACCTCCCTCCTCCCCACCGGCACCGGCTCCTCCTACACTTGGACCCCAACCGACGCCGTCAGCAGCACAGCAGACGCCGGCTCCGGCACCGAAACCGATTTCCCCTCCCAGACTGCATCAACAACCGCTTCTCTCGGCTTCACGACCTCGGCTTTCATAACCATCACCATCACACCCTCGGGCCCGATCCCGACTAACACGCCGTACACCCCTACTTCTGCCAGCAGACTGCCGGGCGGCTACGGAGGAGGAGTTCGAGGCCCGCCGCCTGCGCCTGGGTACGGCGAGGGGGTTTTTGAGCCCGAGGCTCAGGGGTGGTTTGGGAGTTGGGGGCGGGTTGTTGGGAACTGGAGATGATCGGGCGGAAGAGTAATCTGTGCGAACGAGGAGTCTGACGATAGGTGCGGTTGATGCTGAGGATGATGCGGGATTTGATGAGAGGAGGCACAAGAGGTGCACAGTTCTCGTATCGTTGGGTATTTTCCTTCTTTTTTTTTTTTCGCTTCTTATGAGGCAGTCCCAACAGAACCGCCGGTTTTGTGGACTGGACTACCTCCGTTGTCTTCTGGGCTGCTCTGCCCCTTTCGAGCATATTGGAATTGGAATGGACCTTGTTTGGTAAGAGATATATGGATATCTATAATAGAAAGCACAAATTTGATTTGTTTTGGGAAGAAGCTCGTCAATTATCCTCGAAGTGCAGTACTCTTCAGAAGTTGTTATTGGTTTCTTGAACACCATGCGACTTCATTTCCCCGGCCCGCGCAGGAAAGAGTCAGATCTTGCCTTGCGAACTACATTGCGTCTGAGTGGAACACCGGCCAAACTCTCCCATCTCCTATCTCAGATTCGCCATAAGCAAAAGAGTGAATTCTGGTGTAAACCATTGTTATGTGTTGTAAATTGCGAAACGAAGAGTGGATTCCGACCAGATCACCGAATAGTAGTTACACTTGTTTTGAGGGAAACACTGATCGAATTTTGCCGTCTCAGATTCGAAAGCAATGAAGTTGACTTGTGTTCAAATAAACCTAGATATGTATTGTACAATATATAGTTCCGTGTAGATTTAGCCCAGAATTTCCAACTAGTAATATGATGTCTCGGAGATCGTCGAGCTAATCGACTTCCTCCACGGTGTCGCGATCGCGTAGATCTCTGGTAGCCCCCGGCCCGAGAGGCGATGCTTCGACTACTGGTGAATCTCGGGCTGAGCTTGCGGAGGATGGCGACCGCGTAGATGGAGGTCGATGGCGTCTCGTTCTCGGACGATGAGCACCGGTTTCTGCGTCCGAATCGTAGTCTTCCACTGTGACGGTGTTGTGTCGCTGTATGACAAGTCAGTACGAGCCCACCATTACAGCGATGTGGTGGAGACTTACCTGCACTCCAGGTATTGGACTTGATGGAATGCAAGGACCTGATGTCTGGGAACCAGGAGAGGCAGGCTCATCGACTGATAGTGCAGATCCAGGTGCGACTTTGAGTCTAACAGTTTTCCTCCTCGCCGCAGTCACTGTGTCCCACCGAACATCTTCACCATCGATTTCAGCACCAGCACCGGCGGCATTCTCCTCGGCAACCTTCGAGTCATTCTCTTCAGCGAGATCTTGCGGCTTGTCAGCCGTGCGATCAGGCCGAGCCGGAGTGTTGGCTACGGTACCGCCCGTGTATTTCACCAACATCTTGTTCTTGAGCTCAGCGTCATCTAGCGCGGCATCCTCAGCGTCGGACAAGTCGTCCAGTAACGGTTCAGGACTGAGCTGTCTTGGGAGTGACAGAATGCCGGGATAGACAGCGCGCGGTGTTGGCGTCATACCAGGGAATCTTCTTCGATATGGACTGTAGTCGTTATACGGTCTGTACGGCTCGATGATGATCTCCTGCCTCTCCCGATGTGTCGGCTGGGATCGCTCAATGATTTGGATTGGACGCGGCGACGTGTCTTGTCTTTCATGCCTCATACGATGCAACCCATGATCGCGGCGCGATTCTGCGTTTAGGTATTCTGCGGCGCTTTCAGCCCCCTTGCGAATATGGATGATATTGTCTAGGGAACGTCCGGGGCCTTTCGTCGGCTTGATGTACTCGTGGCCATCTATTTCGTATATTTCGCTGCCACGACGTCTGCCGCGGGAGCGCGAGCCAGTGTCACTGCCTTCACGCGAACGTGAACGGGAACGATCTCTGCGATGATCTGGTGCTACCCCTGTAGAATCGTAATTGAAACCCCTGCCGTAGTCTCGGGAGCTGAAACGAGGTGGGGGAAAATACAGTCTGGGGTCTTCCTTATATGCTTTCGCATATTTCGGGACGTGGTTGTTAGTTCGCGTACGGACGCCGTTTTGATCACCATCATAACTGGGGTCTCGTACTCCGGGACTGTAGCTGTGAGTGCGCTGGCGATGAGTCTGTGGGCGCCGATTTTGAGTTTCCCATTCTTCTTCCGCCCGTGTGCGGTCTGGTTCTCTGGGGTCGCGACGATCATAGGCGCTCTGTAAATCCACTCTGTATCTTTTGTCGTCGACGCGATGGGAACTGCGGCGCCTAGGGCCTCCGTACCACTCATCGTCGGAAGGGAATCTCGTTGCTTCGGACGCGCGCTCGTTGTGTCGGCGTCTCAAATCATCATCATACCAAGGGGGTGGTGGTGGCGGTGGTGGCCCTGGTGGTGGCCCTGGTGGTGGCCCTGTTGGTGGTCCTGGTGGTGGTGGTGGATAAATTTCTCTGTAACCTTGACCAAGGCCATCACGCGTCCCCGATGCCCGATGAAATTCCGGCTGGCGAGACATCGGTTCAGCATATCTGCGATCGTACGACTTTATTCCCAAGGGCGCGACTGTAGACGAGCGACTTTTATGGCGTGTTGAAGGCGCGATATCGCCAGCGACAAATCGGACATGACTTCCAGATCCTTGACGGCTGATGTCTGCCTGTACGGTAGCGTCTGCCTGATCGTGTCCCGTGTTGTTGTCCTGCGGTGAACTTTGGTCGTATGGCATCGATGCCTGGGTCGCGGCTGCAGCTGCGGCCGAATCCTTCTGTTTGACGACCAACGCTTCGAGTCCCGCGATCTTTGCAGTGCTCAAGCCTCTACTAGTCAACCAATCTCGCATTTGCTCTATGTCGTTCTGTGAAAGCTCGACCCGCGAAGCTCCACCGTCTGACATTGGCGCAGACGTTTGAGATGACTCGGACGCAGAATCTCCCGCAGCGGTCGCGTTGCGTGTCTCAAAGGTGACGTACTGCGTGGAGGAGAAGACAAGCATGATGCTGGCCATGCCTTGATGCGCGACTGCACCCAGGACAGCCTTTTGGAGGAATTTGCGCGTCGTCCGAATGTTCTTTTGAATAGGCAACGCTGCATGTAGATGCCATTCTCTGTGGCTGAAGTTGTCGTCCACCCACCTTGAAGCTGCCTGTTTAACAGATCGAGGAAGTGCTTGCCACGCTTTTAGGGTGTCATCAAAATCACACGCGGAACCGCTGTTAAATGTTAGCATTTTTGCGGAGTTTTGATTCATAGATGAAGCCATACCACGGTTGATGTCGCAGTGCAGGATTGTCAAGTGTCTGCCAGCTGTACTTGCCTTCTGCAGAGTCATACGACATGACAATGTGCAGGAACCTCGTACGCTCCGATGGATCAAGACCAGAAGTCTTAATGTTGGTAGCATTATTGCTCATGCTCGTAGATTCCGAGACTTGAGAGCGGCGCTTGAAGAACCATCTGTACCGCCGTTAGCATTTAGCAACAAAAATCGATGTCGAATGTTCGACTTACCTTCGTTTAGGCTTCCGCACACCACTTTTCCCTGTAGAGCCTTCCCCAGCATCTCTGGCCAATTCCATGGGTGTTATTGGTGGTACAACCCCAATCTTCAACAACGTTTCTCCAAACTCGTCTTGCATCTGTCCTGATTGCTGCTCATCCAAAAACTTTTGCACCAGGTCCCCGTTCAGAGAGGGGCCGAATATCTCCATCATCCGCCGCGTAGTAGCATCTCTAGCTTGTTGAAGTCGAGCAAGCTTCTCTTTGACCATCTGCTGATAGTTCTCGATTGCCAATTTGTGGGCGACTTCTTCGGCTTTCTCCTTCGCCTTTCGTTCCGCATCCTTGCGTTGCAGCTCTTCGAGGATTGAGTCTCTGAGGTCTCGTGCCATCAAGTCGGTCTCTCTGCCATCATCTGAAATACTATCGTACGTGCCACGTCTGTAAGGACCCGGCGGATGTCGCACAGATGGCCTTGGATGGCGAGGAACGTAGTCAGGCTGTTGAGCAGCCATTGCTGCCCGTTTTTCTTCAGCCTTCGCTTCCTTGAGGAGACGCCGAGCTAAAAGTTTGCTCTTGGTGAGTGCAACAATGCTTTCTTCGCCCGCAGCTCGCTCTGCTGGAGTTGAACCTGTCTGAGCTTGGATGCAGCTTCTGGCGAGCAGGATCTCTGTTTTCATCGATTGCAGTTCCGCCAGTGCAACATCAACTTGTGGTTTGATGAGAGGCCAGTAGAACTTCGTGAGCGTGCGAACATTGATATCTCCAGGCTTGATGCTGACAATAGCGTCTGGGTCGTCCGGAAGATCCGCTTTCGTGAGAAGCCTGACCAATTTCTCGATTAGTCTTTTGGAGTTGGTGACGGCGTTCTCAGCCACCTTTCGACTGTCCTCGCTGACTGAACTCGCTGCTTCCTTGCTGCGTACTAGGGTATTGAGCTCTTTCACGTGGAGGATAGTCGTCTCCAGTTGGACAGCGAGGCTGATGATGCTGTCTCGAGAGTCTTTGTAATCGCCAATGTAAGTATTGAGAGTTCTGGCCAGGCTGAAGCCGATCTGGACAACTCCAATGACAGCACTGGCTTCTCCTATGCCCGCCATTTGCCCAATGGCGAACAGTCGATCATGTGTTTATTCAAATCGTGTGGGCATTGCTGCGCGTATGTTGAATGTGAACAGAGCGAAGCACCGTAGGATACCAGAACTAGAAAGAGAGTGACATAGAAAGGAGAGTAAACGCGTGGCTGGCGATGCTTCCAGGTGCGACTCGAGAGTCCGCATGTATGCATCCTCTTTGCGTACTAGCGTTCAGCCGCAGGGCGCATGGGGCGGCCGATAGTGCCATTTTGTTATGGTCTACTTCGGGAAATCTTGAGAGCAGGATGTGTTGATCGCACAGTTAGTGCATGCAATTTGGAAGGTATAGTCGTGAGGAATGAAATTTGAGAGGATTGTCGAAGGTGAGGTCCGGGCAAGGTTTCAGGCCGCACCATTTGTAAGGAAGGCGCGAAGCCCGCTTTAGTCTACCGTCAGCCATCCTCAATACAGCGCCATCCGCAAGACACATTGAAGCCACGCATAACGTAAAACTGCGTAACATGATATCGTGTCCTGTATTCTCGAGTTTGAGCTACGTCTCATTGGGTAGCTTATGATACATGATGTCCTCGCATTTCCTTGCGCCGCTAACGCCGCCGGCTCTATGCTCTCATTATACAGAGCATTCGTCCAAAGCTTCCAGTGTGCAGAGAACGGCCTGTTTATTGCGCATCGACGTCCATCTTCTCGCCAACGCCAGGCTCGCCATCGCCAATGTCCTGCACCGTCACGTACTTGCTGATGTCCTCCTTCGTGATGATCTTCTCGTTCAGGACCGCGGTAGTACCTCTCTGGAACTTGTAGTCGCGCTTCTTCGGCTCCCTTGTGTTTGGTGTCAGGTAGTTCCTGAGCAGCTCGGTCTTGTCCTTGGTGATGACACAAACGTCGACGTTGGAACCAGAACCCAGATCGTTCCAGATACCGGCCTCGATTGCGTTGGCGCAGAGGCTGACGGCTTGCTCCCTGGTCATGTTGGGCTTCCACTGAGTCTCGAACACGCTCATGGCAGCCAAACTTCCGGAACCCATCGTCACGTATGGGAGCTTGTCGGTCGAACCGTGTGCGTGGACTGTGAAGAGGTGTGCTCCGGTGGGGTCACATCCTGCCACCACAAGATATGCGCCGATGTGGCCCTGGTAGCGGAACAGATGTTGTTTGAGCATGGTCATGACGGTGACGACGCGCGGTTTGCGGCCGGTGGAGAGGGAGTGGAGTTCGAGGTTGGAGGCCATGAGCGCAGTGGTGAACTCAGTGTCGGCCGCGGTACCGGCACCGGCACACCAGATCTGAGGGGAGATGTAATGGAGCTTCTCACAGTTCTGTGGGAGGTGTCAGTGAGCTGGTTGTAGGCGTTGGATCGCAGGCAACGTACCTTGTCTGCTACTATGGGACCACTGGTGGCGCGAGTGTCGGCGGCGATGACAACACCCCCATCGTAGAGAGCACCGACAATGGTGGTACCGGTGGATGTGGCCTTGGGGAGAGGCACGCCTCTGGCGTGAAGAGCGAGGTTGCGGTTGTGGTTTGAGAAGTCGAAGCCCGGCATCTTGCTGGCGTGTTTGTGATGTGTTTGGGTGTTTTAGTGAGCCGTGGTCTGGCTTGAGGCGGGGTGTATGAGAGACGTGAAAGGCGTGATTCTGACTGTTGGACAATGTTGTTGGTGTTTCGGCGGGTGATTGATTGATGGTAGATGCTCTGTATGGAAGGCCAGGCCAGGCGACTGCTAGTGACGACGAAGCTCAGTGAGCTCGCCTCGGTCAAAGCTCGGCAGCCTTCAGCGCGCGTTCACTCTGCATCGCGGCTAGAGCAAAGAAACATCCAACACCTTCATCTTGTTTACACCAGCATTTCTTGCTTGCTAAATCCGACAAAACCACTCGACGCTCACCCGGCCACACCAAACGCCACGTCTCCATTGCTTCTAATTCACGCATTCACGAGGCGATTTTCCCACTCATCAGCGCGTGAGCGCTTCTCGCGTTTACACACTTCGACTAGCTGTGGACGGAGGAAGAAGTTACGCAGGGTTTCAAGGATAACGATCACACCATCATGTCGGGTATGGGGAATGAGCCCAAGGCGAACGCTGCGACCGATCTGGAATCCATTGAAACAGAGCAGCTTGGATTCCAAGCTTTGGCTTCGGAGAACAAGCTACAACTACTGCCGACACCCTGGTCGTCTGAGCAGTTTCCGATCACGACTGCTTCACTTCTGTCAGTCGCATCTGGTCGAGGACTACTTGCGGCGGCTGGCCCAGATGCGCTGGTCATTGCGACAACGGAGAGTGTGAGGGAGGCCGCTTCTAGCGGATCGAAAGACAAGAAGAAGAAACCATTCACACCACAAGCAACGATCCCGGTACCCAGAGTGTCGCAGGTCGTCTTCTCGAGCGATGAGAGTTGTCTTGTGATTTCTGCGGAGGAGGGCGGTGGATTGGCGGTCTATGATACGAACGGTCTGTTGGACGGGAACAAGGAATCGGCATTCCAGATCGCGACAAATGGCGTGGCCGTTCGGCAAATACTGGCAAATCCCTCGAAAGAGAACTCCCATCAATTTGGATTGGTTCTGGCCAATGGACAGCTGCTATTAGCGGACCTCAAGCAGCGCCAGCTGGTCAACGGCGCGAGCGGAAGCCCTGTGTTCAAAGAGAATGTGAGCTGTGCGTGTTGGTCAAGGCTTGGAAAGCAAATTGTTGCTGGACTGGTAGACGGCACGGCTGCGCAGATCGATCTACAGGGAAACACTAAAGCTGTTATTCCCAAGCCACCACAACTGATGGTGGACCGCGACCCTGAGGAGCAAGGCCTGCCCGTGAGCGCCATCTATTGGTTAGAGACTGCGGACTTCTTGATGATACACTCTCCCGTCAACCCACCGCCAGCTGATGGTGATGGCATGGGACCTCGCAACGACAGCGAGTACCACCTTGTGCACCGCGAGAAAGGGTCCGGTGAATGCAGCTACCACCAATTCATGGATCCTTGCCCTGGCTTCATGGAACAGAGAGTGCCAACACACTATTTCATCCAGCGTTTGAGGGAGTGGCCACCGAGCCTCGATGACACTCTTATCATGAGCTCAACTATTTCTTCGGACATCGGCATCTTCACACGATCAAAAGTCCCATTGTCGCAAGATTTCCCAGCCGACAAGATCACTCACATGTACACTACCACGACACCTCTTGAGGATTCGCGCCGAGCGGCTTTGCCTGTTAGTATCGAAGACGGTATGAGCGAGACATCTGTCATTGGCATGGCACTCGACCTCAGTACAAAGGAAAAGGTCCAAAAGCCGATTCCAAGTGACGAAGAGATTGACGACTCTGCAACACCTCTTCCAGCCCTGTTTGTCCTCAACCACGAAGGCGTTCTCAGTGCGTGGTATATCGTGTACAACGAATCTGTCCGCGAAAAGACAGCGTATCCTGGATTGACTCACACGACTCTGGAAGAGCAGCCTCAACAGCAGACCCCGATAGATTCCTCCACAAACAACGGCCCATTCGGTGCATCGAGCGCTACCAAGGCGCAGACGCCATCGCAAACACCTTCACAACAACCCGCGTTTGGCCAAGCCAGTACGCCTGCTTTCGGTAGCGCCTCTGCCTTTGGTGCATCGAGCTCTGCACAGGCACAGACACCTTCTCAAACTCCCGCCCAGAGACCTGCATTTGGCCAAGCCAGCACGCCTGCTTTCGGCAGCACCTCTGCTTTCGGCAAGATGTCATCGCCTTGGGGTGCACCGCCAGCAGCCTCTGCACCTAAGGCGCCCGAATTTGGAAAACCGGCCGGTGGCGCTCAATTTGGCGCGCCGTCTGCATTTGGCTCAACTGGAGGTATGGGCGCCAACAAGCCATCGCCATGGGGTAGTTCAACATCAAATCAAACTTCGGAGCCTGTTCAAAAGGGCCCTGCATTTGGTGGGAATACGGGCGGCCAGTCCCCTTTCGCGGCCTTCAGTAAGCAGGCCGAAGGGGACGGTAAACCTGCTGCATCGCCCTTCAGTGGTTTTGCCAAAGTGGGTGGTTTCGCTTCGCCAAGTGGTGACAAGGACAAGCCCGCTGCCTCAACATTTGGTACTTTCGGAATGTCGAGTGCTGATGCAGGTAAACCGCAAGCATCAGCTTTCGGCACCTTTGGACAACCCAGTGGAGGCGAAAACAAGCCCAATGAATCGCCATTCAGTGCCTTCAAAAAGCCACAGGACGAAGAGAAGAAGCCAAGTGTTTCTCCTTTCGCCGTGAGTGGCTCGGGAGGGTCTGCCTTCGGGTCTTTTGGCAACGGCGGAAATACACCGACGTCACCATTCGCCTCGACGGGACAACAGAACCCTGGTATGTTTGCTGGATCCTCCTTAGGCTCCACTGTGACACTAAACTCTACCACAGGAAGTTTCACATCCGGCGCATTTGGTCAAGGCTCATCCTTCGGCAAAACCTCGTTCGGCCAGCCTTCTCAAGTAGAAGCTCCAAAGTCCAGCGAAGAAAGCAGGCCATCGTCAGGACTCGGGGGCTTCAGTGGATTCAAGCTTGGTTCTACGTTCAAACCGGACGGAAGTGCGAAGGACGATTTGCCCAAGCCCAAGGATTTGGGCGCAAGCCTCTTTGGAAGCGGATTTGCCGACTCCCTCAACAAGAAGCCTGAACCGACCACTCCGATCAAGGCAGAGCCTGACACCGAGCAGTCGCCAAACCTCAATGACATACCAGAGGCCTCGAACACACCTGAAAGTCCACCCAAGCAACCGCAGGAAAGCTCAAAAGAAGACTTCTCAGGTCCCGGACTCCTGACTCCTCAAGGCAAACCCGATGAAGCTTCGAAGCAAATGCCTCCGTCGGCCCAAAACGACGCTCCTCTTCCGCCAGACTTCTTGAACAGTAAGCCGAAGAAGGAAGCTTCGCCCCCCGCCACCGACGATGCGCCATTGCCTCCCGACTTCCTGGGTTCTAAGCCAAAGGCAAGTGATGAAGGCGCAGACGTTCCCATTGCAGGGAGCCCGCCTCTGGATGTCGGCGACGAGAAGTTCTCCGAGTCCGCTAGCGAGGACGACGACAACAATGATGAAGAAGATGGTCCGCCGGAAGACGATGGCGAGGTCGACTGGAGTGAAGAGGATGACCAAGAACAAGATGAGGAAGTCGACGAGGAGAATGAGGAAGAAGAGGATGATGAAGATGAGGATGACGACGACGACGACGAGGAAGATGAAGAAGACGGTGCTGTCGGCGATCCCGCTGGGTTGTCCGCCTTCGAAGCCAGGATTTCGCCTGCGAGCCCGACGAGGAAGCCCCAAAATGAGCAGTCCACTACCCCTGAAACACACAAGAAGACTTCGCACACGCCTGCCGGATTCCCCAACCCGCTTCCATCCTTTGCGCCTCCAACCAAATCCGAACTGAGCCCTCGCTCGCCAAGCCCCGTAAGAGGCTCGGGCAGGCCGCCGGCAGCTCAACGTCCTTCGTTTGGAAGAACCTCAGTTCCTCCGGGGAGGCCGGTCGAGCGTCCTACCCCACAACAAAAAGCACCCGTGCCGCAACCGCCGACCCAAGAAGAGCTCGAGGATGAAGAGGATGCGCGCATCAAATCCATCCTTGCAGCGCCTATTGAGCCATCTACGCAAATGCCAGAGTTCATCGCCCACCACAACTATGTCGGTAGGTCCGACAAGACTGGCCTTACTGGTCAATTTGAAAAGGTGTACCGCGATGTGAACAGCATGATCGACACGCTTGGTCTGAACGCTAGGTCTCTGCACTCGTTCGTCGCTGGGCACAGTCACTCTCGCGGCAATGACAGTCCGATGACGAGGCGCGACTTGGAAGACGAGCAAGACTGGATGCTTGCTGAGCTCGATGATCTTAGGTCGATCATCGAAGGCATTGGCAGGGATCTTGAGAATGGACGTCTGGAAGACCCGTCGGGCAAGATTGCGGACTGCATGGACGAGGAGAAAGAACTGCAGAAGCTCAAGTCCAGGGCCGCTGACCTCAGGAAGCAAATCGCCGCAAGGACCGATCCCAAGCAGCAAATGGAACACTACAATGCCCCCCTGCCAAGCGAGAGCGCCGCGCAACAGGCCGAGCTGAGGCAGGGCGTGCAAAGGATGCAGAAGCAGCTAGCCGAAGCCGAAGAGGCCATGGGAATTCTACGTGCAGACCTGGCTTCCGTGCCGGCTGACGGACAAGCCAAGGGTGCCTCAAACGTCCCCACAGTCGAGGCCGTGACCAACACCATCCTCAAGATGACAGCGATGGTCCAGCAGCGCAGCGGCGACGTTGACGTGCTCGAGTCGCAGATCCGCCGCCTGCCCCGCGGCCTTGCCAGCATGAGCCTGCAGGACGACTACGAAGACGACCTCATCAACACTATGCGCGGCTCGAAGCTGCTCACCGGCGGCTCTAACTCTCCTGCCACTACGCCGAGACCCCGCCGCAGCAGAATGACTGCGCGCGGCGACCCACTTGGTATGAGCGGCATGTTCGGATCTAGGTACGCTCGCACCCCGCCTACGAGCGGCAGGCAGTCGGTCGCAGACCTCGGTGCCAGCGCACTTGGAAGGAGCACGGCGAGCTTCGGCGCCAGCACTAGGAAGAAGATGGTGGACGTTTCTGTTGAGGAGGCTGAGGGCTGGTTGGGCAGAGAAAAGTCGAGGAAGAAGGTGCTCACTGGTCTCAAAGACCTTGTTGAGCGCAGAGGTGTAAAGGAGGTCAGAGTGTCGAAGTAAAGCATTTGACTTGCCTGTCTGATTGTGGAGGGCTGGGTGGTCTCTTGTAAAAGCTGTATTTGTGCTGCGTTTTAGCGAGGCCTTTTGGGTCTGTCTAGGGTAAGATCAGTTTGTATAACACATGGGTTTACCGATGAAGAACTCAGAGACGATTGTATGCATGCGTAAGAGAGACTGCCTTGTATTATCACGCAATTGCCGCGTGTTTTGAACATGACTGTAATATGAGTATCTCGAGTAAAAATAACACAAAGTATATACTACAATCATAGCCACTGCCAAATGGCTAGAGCACCAACCACTTCTCGGCAATCTTCTGCGCCGTACGCTGATTTCCCACCGCAATATAGATAGCCTGCAAAGCGAACGCCGCCTCTGTCGCGAAATCCTCCAAACCCAAGCAGTTTCGCTCTTCTTCCCTGAGCTTTGCAGCCTCTTTCTCCTCGTCTTGTGAAATAGCGGCTCCGATCTCTTCACGATCGCGTTGACTGTTTTCGATCTCCTCGAGTCGCGCCTTGCGATCTGCCCTTGCAATTTCGATGTCCATCTGGACCTTCTCGCTTAGCGCCATTGCTCGTTCGTACGCGGGAATGGCAAGGTAGGTCAGCCCGAGCACATGCCACATGCGGCCGACGTTGTATTCGGCCTCCTGCAAGTGTGCCGCGACACCATCGCGAGTGCGCAGCTCGTAGTAACGGTACAAGAAGCTGAGGCCGTGGTGGATCTCATGGTGGCGGTTGTTTGTCTGGCGTTTCATGGCGCCGGAGACGTACTGCGATGCGATGGAGAGGTTGATGCTCGGGTCGTCTGGTTTCAGAGCGAGCGCGCGGAAGTAGTAGGGCAGAGCGGAGGACGAGTGGTTGGCGACCGCCACCATGTGGCCGTAGTTCATGAGCGCGCCGGGGTCGAGGCCGTCCTTTGCGAATTCTGGTTTGGAGCGGCGCTTCAGAGTGCTCGCGGGCATGCTGAAGTCGTACTTCCGCCTCATGGCAGCAGGGAGAGCTTGGTAATCGAGAGTCTTGACGCTGCGGAGCATGAACTTTTGTGTTGGGCCGGCGGTGAAGTAGGTGCTGTCGCCGTAGGCGAGGCGCGAGACGGCTGTAATGAGCTGGTACGAAGAACCCGCTCGCAAGTCGCCGCGAGTCGCAAACCAACGTGCTGTCTTGGTAAGACGTTCGGTGTCGTTGAACATCAAGCCACAGCAGATGGATGTGGCTTGCGACGTGTTGAGCAGCTCTTCGTTGTGGTAGAACACGTTGGCGTTGAACAGACCGTTCTCGATGATCTCGTAGCACGACTCCTGATCACTTTGCTTCGCGTCAAGCAGGGCCAGGTCAACGAAGATGTGATGCCAAGTCGAGAAAGGAATGCCATGGAAGTCTGCTGGTGTCGAAATATCAAGTGGAGGCGGCGCTTGCTTCTTACTGCCTTCGCCTCCGTTCTCGGATCCACTCTCATGGGCCGCTACCTCTTGTGGTTGTGGTACACCGTTGTCCTCGAGTCTTTTCTTGAAAGCCTCCAGCTCACGAATGAATTTGTTGTGTCTGTTGCGAATGCGGACCGGAGCAAATCCCTTGAAAGGTTTGTACAAGTCCCTGCCGGGATAGAAGACTCTCATGGTCCGGAACTCGCGATACATGAGTCTCGCGTTGTCCATCCACTCGAAGACTTCCTCTTCATTTGCATTTTTGTCGTCCAGCACATGCCAAAGATCTTTGACTTTGGAGAAACAAGTCAAAATGCGTTCTGCCTGGGCTTCAAAGAAGCGATCGCGGTCGTCTTCTTTCTTCAGAATCTCGGCGAAGCCTCTTCTCTGCTTTGCTTTCTCACGATGTTGTTTTTGTCTCTCCAGCTCAGCGGAAAGCTCTTCGCCTTCCAGCGGCTCGCCGTTCTCCCCTAACATTGACCGTGATGCATTGAACAAACCAAGGCCAGATGGAATGGTTGACTCGTCTGCTTCATCGTCACTGTCTGATCCGCTGCCATCATGCAGAGTAGCTCTCTTCCTTGCTTCACGCAATTTGTAGTTATCACGCTGTTTCTGGCGCTTTCTTTGGAGAGTCTCATCAAGCTCAGGTACAGCCAAGAGATTGACATGGCCTCGCTTTCTCTTATGCTCGAGAAGCTTCTCTTTCCTGGCCGATGCTCGTGGGTTCACGGGTGGCATCTCGAGTCTCTCCTTCCTGATGATGTCCTTTCTTCCCATTGTGATCAGATCGCGGATTATCACCATTGCCTTCTCCTTCTCATTCATATCATCGGCAAGCATCTTCGCCAGTTCTGCCCTAGCCGATGCATGATTGGGGTCAAGCTCCATAACGGCCCTGTAGCACTTCTCCGCTTCGGTAAAGTTCTTCAGGCCTCTGTGACATGCTGCCATGCTAATCCAGAACTGATCTGTGAGCTCGTCTTCCAGGACTTCAATAGGTTGGTAGAAACGGATAGCTTCGTCAAATATAGCTCGGAATCTTAAAGTGTCTCCAATCGTGTAAAACAAGTCGTAAACATTTGTAATGTCGTCTTTGAGCTCGTAGATGTGTTCGAAGTGTCTGAGACCTTCGTCATGGTCGTTCAGCTTCAGACGGAATATGCCCAGCTTGACCCTCAGATCCAGTGGCAAACCATCTCCGTAGACATCAGGGCTGTGATTCGAACTGTTTTTGAACTCCGGTACGTCGTAGCGGCGCTCGTGTCCACTGTCGTACTCGCGGTCGTCACCGGTAACATCGTCCCAGTACTCGTCTTCTTTACGGCCCAGAAACCATCTGGCAAGCCGCTTGAGCTGTGCGATCGCATAAACAGGATCTTTGCTCCGATCTGTGAGATCAAGATACATGTTCAGATGAGCCCATTGTACCTCAGCATCACCAAATGTGTCTTTGTCATCAAACAGTTGGAACGCCTGTTCGTACGCTTCACGAGCAGCACCTATCTCGGAGGCATCTGCTGAATCGAGGCAGAGCTCTGCGTACAGCTTGAGATTCTCCAAGTCATCGGGCCTTGCGCGTAGGAGAGTCTTGGTGTCCATGCGAGCTTTGACATCGTGGCCAGCGTCAAGATGGAGATCCCTCCTTCTCGTCCGCAACTCAAAGTTGTCCTCGCCATGGCTGTAATGGATGGCTTTCGCGAGGCAGAACACAGCTTGATCATATTCTCCTCGGGTCCTGATCGAGCCTGCCATTTCAAGTGTCTTGTTTGCGACCAACAGCCAAAGGTCGGGATCCTTCTTGATGTTCGCGCCTGTCATGAGAGCGCCCAGAGCATCTTTGTGGTTGCCTTTTGCAATCAGAATGTCCGAAAGAAGTGAGTGGGCGACGTAGATTTCAGGGTTCGTCATGACAGCCTGGCGGGCAAGTTCCATCGCAGTGTCGAGTTCGCCGCTCAGGAAAGCTCCGGTAGCCTGTTCCTGGAGTTTTTTGAACTCTGGTCCAGGATCTTCAGCACGCTTTCGCCGCTTGGATTTCTTCGCATGGGGGCCAGTCCGTGGTCCACTTGGCCGACCTCTGCGTCTTTCTGCGTCTTTCTGCAGTTTTGGATCATGCTCAGTGCCTTTCAACGCCCACTTCCAACCTCGCCCTTTGCCTCGAGCTCGGCCAGCACCTCTTCCCCGTCCACGAGGAGGACCGCGACCAGGCTTCGTGACCTCACCAATAGCCCGCTCGTCCTCAGAGATGGCATCGAGCGCACGAGCGAAGTTGTCCTCGAACTCCGGATCATCGTCGTCACTGGCATCGGATTCTGATGGGACATAGTCGCCACCGGCCCGCGCCTCGTCAGCGCGGCGAATCAATTCGGGATCGTAGAATGGATTGTCCATCGGTCTCTCGTCATGCTCGGCATCGGCGTCGGTCTCATATTCGATGGAAGCTCCCGGGAAATGGTAGTTTTGGCGATTTTGAGGGGACCCGTACTGCATGTGAAATTGCTCGGCAAGTTGAGTGTACTCGTTACTTGCACCGTAGGGATCAGGTGTCTGACTTCCGTCGAGATCTGGGTAGGTTGGCGAATCGTCTCTATCCATGGATGCGTCGCGATTGACGTCTGGAGACTTTCCATAAGGTCCCCATGCTGGCTGAGAGAGGGCTGGGTAAGGATTGAGAGACGATCTTCCAGGATCCGGATAATCGATTGTATCGTCCATTTCTGCGTGATCTTCCATGTTGACAGGGTCGTCAGCCGTGGCCGAAATCTGAGTGATCCGCCTGTGGCTGGCAGCGGCAATGGCTCATGGACCTGGCGACCGGCGACTCAGGCAGAGTCTTTGTATGTTGACTACGCTGGATTCGAATCTGCGAGAGGCTCGTACGCAAAAATCGGTCGTGGCAAATAAATGGTGGTGTTGCAAGGGTAGGTGTTGCATTTATCGAGAGCTTTGTAAAAGCAACGATTGGCTCGGGACAAAGAAGTGGCTGCAGGCGCAAGCGCGCATTAGACGCGAAACTGCAGCCTCAGGCATTCCACTAGTACGCTTTTGTAGCTGCGACTTCACAACTCACGTCAAGGCAAGCGGTGGACTGCTGGACTGCTAACGCGCAATTATCACTTCGCGACATTGTTGCGCCCATACCACCCCAACACATCACTGCACATACTGGACGCGACAACACAACCGCAATCATGAAGCTCGTCAGGTATGTTGAAGCCCCGAAAACCCGCGCGCAAGCCAGATGCTGAAAGATTGCTTCAAGGCTGCGCTCACGAGCACCTGGCTGACCTGGAAATGTAGATTCCTTATGAAGTGCACCAACGAGACTGTCACAGTCGAACTCAAGTCAGGTATGTTTCTATGTTATTATGCGACGGCGACGGTGTGCGACACGGAACTTACAAGCTTGCACAGGCACGATCATCAATGGCTCAATCGCATCAGTCTCGCCGCAAATGAACACAAACCTCCGCACAGCAAAAATGACCGTCAAGGGCGGCTCGCCCGTCAGTCTCGACCACATCTCCATCCGCGGCAGTGAAATCCGACACATCATCCTGCCCGACTCGTTACCGCTGGACAACCTACTTGTCGACGACGCACCGAAGCCAAAGAACAAGCCTCGCAAGGAAGTTGCCGACCGTGGTGGCCGAGGAGGTGGTGCCCCTCGTGGTGGTGGAAGAGGTGGTTCCAGGGGTCGCGGCGGCCCTAGGGGCGGTGGTCGTGGTCGCGGCGGCGGAAGAGGTTTCTAGACGCACAGGATATGCCGTCTGTATGAGAGACTCCCATGAGCCAGCAAGTCTTTGATCGAGGATGGAAGAGACAGCCGTGTTGGCGGCAGCAGTGGCATTGAATATCGGCAGTCAGTCGCACCACGCAAGCTGCGACAACATCGGAGGACCGCACAGTGAGTCCGTAAAGTGGCTTACAAATGATTTGCGGTTTTGCAGGGGTAGTAACAGTCTTTGCACTGCTCACCCGGTAAATTTGATAGCCAGATCAGCCCACTTCATCCACATACGAGAGCACGCTGATGGACCTAATGAAAATATCGGAAATTGTTCATCAAACAAACCAATTCTCCTGCGCATTGCTGCGACACCGGGGTCCAATCAAGTTGCGGAGATTGGGATTGCATCTTTCGTCGGACTGAAGCTTCATTTGATGTATCGACTCAAGTACGGCCCTGCTAGCCCAGTGGAAATATCAACCACTGCTCAGATGCCTAGTAACCCTCATCCGCAGAGATGGGTATTGGCCACGGGCGATACTCGTCAGGCGTTTCATCGCGAATGTACATGTGTTGCTTGAGGCGACTATGATTGCATGGTGGAAGCGAGCTCCATGTTTCCTCAATCGCCGAGTGAATGTATCGAGATCACAGGCTTCTGGGGGACAGCGCTGTCTCCGCGGCATAGTACAGCTAAATCTAAATCAACTCGGTCTCCTATGGTACTGTCTCCTCGACTGAACAGTACCAGATAGACGTGTCGACTGAAGCTCAACACTCTCAGCGGTACTGTATGATCAAAGCCTACTCGGAGTGCGAAGGTAGTAGCATAGCGGTAGGCTGTCTCGCTTTTTCTGTCCCTCAACAGACAGGATACACGGGAAATTAAACGTGTCTTTGGGGCGAAGTGAAGAGTAAGAAGCTCGATTGAGCATCACATGCAAAAATCTTAGACACTTTTCCTTCAAAGTGGCAGTCCGGGTGGTGGCTTGGTGAAGTAAAGTAAAGGGTGACATTAGGTGACACAGTATCTCATATATGACACAGTATCTCATATATTAAGTATTGGAAAAGATCACTGTAGTTGGAAGGCGTCTTCCAGTCGCGCCGTTTCATTGGTCGCCCAGAACCCCACGTGCTAGGCTGGATTAGGTTAGCGGATGTAAACATGGGAGGGTGTTGTTTGGGCCTTGGGCGTCTCGAAACTGTTCGAGTAAATCCACTTGGGAACACAGCGACTCATACTAACAACCAGCGTGTGCTCTACAAACACACGGCCACAATGTCAAGCGCATCACCAGAACGACCATCGCGACGCGCCACCTCGAGGAGGAAGGTGGTGCTTGACGAGGAGGACAGTTCAGACATCGAAAGCAGCACAATAAGTCGCAGACAAGAAGAGAGCGAGGAAGAGGAGTTCACACCTGCACCGAAGAACAGTCGCGCATCACCACGCCGAAGGACCGCAGCTGGCACTGCCGCTACACCGAGAGCGAGCACAGCTAGACGAACAAGAGCGAGCGAATCAGTAGAGCCGTCGCAAGTCTTCAGCCCTCCTCAAAGTGAAGCAGGCGAGCCACTATCACCAACGAAAAAGGCCGCACCAAAGCGTCGATCTGTGAAAGATGCCAGGGCTGCGCGCAAGAGCAGAGTGTCGATTGCGCCGGATGCGCCAGAGCTACAACCCCCACTCCCAACACCACAACCATCGGAGTCGCCGAGGCCTGCACCACGGCAGACAACACCGTTGGCCGATATTACCGAATCTTCAATCAAAGAACAAACGCCGCGACCAGCTTCGCGCCACACACCATCGGTAGACGAGAATGCGTCGGTGATGGAGGAAGACACCCAGGCCACTGTGACCGCAGCAACGCCGAAGGCAGTCAGGACGGAGGTGAAGAAGGTAGATGCTCAAGTCACTCATTTGGAGAAACCCATGGACATCGTTGTGCGGACGAGGGCGCTAGGTGTTCCGCAATCGCAAGAGCCCGTCGAGCCTAAGTCGCGCATGACCATCACATATTTGACGTTGATGAACTTCAAGTCGTACGCGGGAAAGCAGATGGTTGGACCTTTCCACTCGTCTTTCTCGTCTGTCGTGGGACCGAACGGATCTGGAAAATCAAACGTGATCGACTCCCTACTCTTTGTCTTCGGTTTCCGTGCCAGCAAGATGAGACAGGGCAAGATCTCTGCTCTCATTCACAACAGCGCCCAATTCCCGGACCTCGATTTCTGCGAGGTCGAGGTTCATTTCAACGAAGTGATGGACGAGCCCAATGGTGGCTCAACAGTCATCCCGGGCTCAGAGCTTGTGGTTTCACGACGAGCCTTCAAGAACAATTCGAGCAAATACTACATCAACGGCCGGACCTCAGATTTCACCACTGTCACCACTTTACTCAAAGGCAAGGGCATCGACCTTGACCACAAACGTTTCCTGATCCTGCAAGGTGAAGTCGAATCGATTGCGCAAATGAAGCCGAAGGCTGCGAACGACAACGACGATGGACTGCTGGAATATCTGGAAGACATCATTGGTACTTCGAAATACAAGACGCCTATCGACGAAGCCGCTGTGGAAACTGAGCAGCTGAACGAAGTCTGCCTGGAAAAAAGCACTCGTGTTCAACATGTTGAGAAAGAAAGAGACAGCCTCGAAGACAAGAAGAACAAAGCCATCGCATACATCCGAGACGAGAACGAGCTCGCTTCGAAACAATCTTCACTCTACCAGATATACGTAGCGGAATGCGGCGATAATCTTCAGGTCACGGACGAAGCGATTGCGCAAATACAGGAGCAGCTGAATGGCGAGCTGGAAAGACACCAAGGCAGCGAGGAAGAGATCAAGAACATGGAGAAGCAATACAAGACTGGTACCAAGGAATACGAGAAGCTTGAGAAGAACACCCAGGGTATTTTGAAAGAACTCTCTCAGCTCGACAAAGAGATTGTCAAGATCGACGAGAAGAAGAAATTCCTCGCCAATAAGGCCAAGAAGCTGGAAAAGACGTTCGACAGCTCGAAGCTGGGGATCCAGGACTCGGCAACACAGGCAAAGAATGCAGAAGACGACATTGCACGTATCGGCGCCGAGATTGAGGAGCTTGAGCGAGAAATGCAGGCAGAAGATAAAGAGCTCGCAAGAATCCGCGAAAGCCTCAAAGGCAAGACCCAGGGCCTTAGCGACCAGATTGCCGCAAAGCAGAAACAGCTGGAACCCTGGAACGCCAAAATCAACGAGAAACAGTCATCTATGGCCGTGGCCCAGAGCGAGCTTGACATCTTGCACGAAAAGGAAAGCGCAGGAGCCAACGCCATTGCTGAGACAGAATCGAAGATCTCCGCTCTGCAGGAACAACAAGCGACCAAAGCTGCCGAGCTCGAGGAATGCAAAAAGCGTCGCAAGAGTGCTGAAAAGGAGCTCCAGGCGCTCCAGAAGCAAGTCGACCAGTTAGGTTCACAAGAACCGGCCTTGAAGTCGAAGCTCTCTGGTGCTCGCCAAAAAGCCGACGAGGCTCGTGCCAGTCTTTCTGCCACCCAAAGTCAGGGCAACGTCTTGGCGGGTTTGACCAGATTGAAGGAGTCTGGGCGCATTGATGGCTTCCACGGACGACTAGGAAACTTGGGCGCTATCGACCAGAAGTTTGATGTCGCCATCTCCACCGCCTGCCCTTCGCTCGACAATCTTGTGGTTGATACCGTTGAGGTTGGTCAGCAATGTATCGAATATCTACGCAAGAACAATCTCGGCCGAGCCAACTTCATCCTGCTCGACCGTCTCCCAAGGCGCGATCTGTCTGCCATCCAAACCCCCGAAAACGTACCGCGATTGTTCGATCTCGTCAAAAGCAAACACGATCGCTTTTTGCCCGCTTTCTACAGCGTGATGCAAGACACTCTGGTTGCGAAGGACTTGGAGCAAGCCAACCGAATTGCCTATGGCGCCAAACGATGGCGTGTGGTGACTCTGGACGGTCAACTTATCGACAAGTCTGGTACGATGAGCGGTGGTGGCACCAGGGTGGCCAAGGGTGGCATGTCGTCCAAGCTCGCTGCAGACGTGTCAAAAGAGCAGGTTGCTAAGCTTGAGGTCGACCGTGACGCGGTTGAGAAGCAATACTCAGAGCTGCAAGAAGGCAGCAGGGAGCTCGAGTCCCAGCTTCACAACCTCCAAAGCCAAGTGCCTCGTCTGGAGACCCAAGCACAGAAGCTTGCTCTTGAGCTTGACAGCATAGAGAAGAATATTGCGGACTCCCAGAAGCGCATTCAGGAAATCGCTGCTGAGCAACAGTTCTCAAAGGCAGACAAGCAACAAATTGCTAGCCTCGAGAAGACCCTGGTGTCTCTGCAAAAGGAGGTTGAGCAGATCCAGTCCCAGTCCTCTAGCATCGAAGAAGAGATTCAGGAGCTGCAAGACAAGATCATGGAAGTCGGCGGCATTCAACTTCGCAGCCAGAAGACCAAAGTCGACGGCTTGAAAGAAGAGATTGACACACGCAATGAAGGTCTCAGCTCTGCTGAAGTTGCCAAGTCGAAGGCGGAGAAGCAGGGCAAGAAGCACGAAAAGGCCAACGCGGATGCAGGCGCCGAGCTCGAGAAGATCTCCGCCGAACTTGAACAGGTCCAGGAGGACATCAACGCACAGAGCAGAGGTACGTCCGACTTCCGCCAGCAGGCTGAAAGCGCACAACAAGCGCTCGAGGATCGAAAGGAAGAGCTGGAGGCGCTTAAGGCACAACTGGATGAGCATGTCGCTGAGCTGAACGAGACCCGAGGCGCTGAAGTCGAGATGCGCAACAAGCTCGAGGAGAACCAGAAGATTCTGCTCGACAACCAGAAGCGCCTCAGATATTGGGAGGAGAAGCTCTCCAAGCTCTCACTCCAAAATGTCAGCGAAGAAGGCGAGGAGCTCGAACCAGAACCCATGCCTCAACTCTCCCGCGACGAGCTCGAAGACTTGGATAAAGAGTCACTGAAAGCCGCCATCGCCGGGCTGGAAGAACGCACGAGCTCACATGTTGAGCTTGCTGTGTTGGCCGAGTACCGCCGACGTGTCGAGGAACACACCATTCGCCTGGCAGATCTCAACACAGCGATCGTTGCGCGCGACACGGCCAAGAAGCGAACTGACGACCTGCGCCGCCTCCGTCTCGAAGGCTTCATGGAGGGTTTCTCGCTCATTTCGATGCGATTGAAGGAAATGTACCAGATGATCACCATGGGCGGTAATGCAGAGCTGGAGCTCGTCGACTCGCTTGATCCCTTCGCCGAGGGTATCCTATTCAGTGTCATGCCGCCGAAGAAGAGCTGGAAGAACATCAGCAATTTGTCAGGTGGCGAGAAGACGCTCAGTTCGTTGGCTCTGGTATTCGCTTTGCACCATTACAAGCCCACTCCGCTTTACGTGATGGATGAGATTGATGCTGCGCTTGATTTCAAGAACGTGAGTGTCCCTTCCTTCTACCCATCAGAGGATTATCATACTGACATTTGCCCAGGTCTCCATTGTCGCAGCTTACATCAAGGAACGCACCAAGAACGCACAGTTCATCGTCATCTCACTGAGAAACAATATGTTCGAGCTTGCGTCGCGCCTGGTCGGCGTGTACAAGGTCAATCACATGGTAAGTTCAACGATATCCCCTCACGTTTGATGATGGAGCGGAAGACTAACGATCCTCCCCACAGACCAAGAGTGTGACTGTCGAAAACAAGGATTACATTACTGCTCGATAGAGTACGTGCTTTCGTGTAAAGTTTCTTTCCCGGACGATCAACGACTTGCATGAATATGAACACCGGGAATTGGTTATGAGGCGTTGGTGTATATGGTCTTCACATTATGATGCGATGCGATGCGATAGGATATCACATCTGGGCTGGCGGGACTGGCGGGGCTGGCGAGTTGTCATTATCACAACGGCTGGTGGTGACGAGTCGAGTCTTGCAATTGAATACTCTGGTTGTGGATCAATGATAATGGTGTCTATTGACTTGCTTAGGTGCCAGTGCTCTTGAGCGAAAGCGGCCGAGGATCGCATTAAATCGCCACCACGAGCATACAACGAACATCTTTATATCTCATCCTCAGCCTGCTTGGTGTCGCCGTCGTTTCCATGCTGCTGATTCCATTCCGAGCATATTGTCGTCGCTGTTCGAGCCTTGTTGAAGACATGGGACAACCCCAACCCTAACTCTCATCATTCATGAGCACCCGAATCATCGAGTACATGTAAGAGGCAGGCATAACGGAGTCATTGGTGAACGACTTGAGAGTATCCGGTCCAGATCAAATCGCCATCTCCGGAGCTTCAAGCATCATCAAGTTGGTCGTACGTATCATTAACCTCATGCTAACTGTCGACTCTAAATCTATCCCAGCAATCCGCTACCCCCAAACCCAACTTCACCGTGATCGCACACCTCCGAAACATCATCTCCCTAAACAAAGCGCCCAGGAATACCCTTCTTGTCGCATTCGCCAGGCGTCAACCCCTCCGGACAGATCCCCTCAGAAAACACAGTCTCCGCAATATACCCACAACTACCGGACTGCGCAATCTGCTTGTCGCCCTTGTAAACCAGGAATCCAAGCCCGCACGTCTCCTCGCCCTTGCCGTCCGCGGAAGATCCATAGTAGAAATCGCAGCCCGGCACGCTGGGGCTGGGGTACGTGCTGCTGGTGCCGCTCCAAATCGATGCCACGCACTTGGGGTCTTCCTGGCACGCCTGGCAGCACGCCGAGGCGTCCTTGTGGGCGCCGGTGGCGAAGTCGCGGTCGTAGCCCGGCGGGGAGGGGCCTTTCTTGCCGTACCAGGCGATGCCGTCTTCGGGGAGGCCGCGGTAGCCGCTTCTTGAGTGGCTCAGGCCGTCGGTGCCGATGAGATTTGTTGGGGCGCATTTGAGGGCTTGGGTGGCGGCGGTGCTGGCGGTTGCGGTGGTGGAGAGGATGGTCGTGGTGCAGTAGCCGTCGATGGTCTCGGTTCTCGCGCTGTCGGTGGCCCATTCGGTCGCTTGGGTCGGCAGTGTGACGGCCGGGGCGGTGGTTGTTGAGGCGTACAGGTACTGCGTGTAAGTTTCGGTTGTGGTTCCGGGCCATATGTAGACGAAGGACTTGGCTGGGGCGCAGGAGGTGGATGCTCGGAGGGCGGATGAGGTGTAGTTGCCGGTGTAGACGGTTGAGGTGTACTCGACGTTTCTGTGTGGAGGGTTAGTGGTTTGATTGACCCGTAGGAGTGCGCGGTGATTTTCGAACGTACCGAGTTGTGCTGGTGCAGGTCTCTACGTAGACGGGTTCCGATCTGGTGGTGGTTCCAGTTGTGATCCAGTCCGTAGGAGTCTCGGTCACCGTGGGCAGAGGATCCATGTCAAGCGAAGTGACTGTGACATATACTCGGGTTGGAGAGGCCACTGTCGAGGTGATGGTGGTGGTCAACGGGCATGATGAGGATTCAGCAGCCATGGCGGAGGCGGCCAGGCCGGCGAGGGCGATAGCAGATCTCATCATCTTTGAGAAAACTGTGGTGTTGAGTAGTTTGAACGAGCTGTGAGTGTAGGGAGTATGTGATTTGAGCTGATGTCTGGTTGGAGAGGAAACAACAGAAGTTATATACTATACCACGTCGTCCGAGTCAGGCTCTTGGAGACCCATAACGCTCTTCGAATACGAGCAGATGTCCACACTGCGTGCACATGATGCAGTGGTCGGATGCGGGCGAATATTGAGAATCCTGATGGTTGATGCTCAAAAACGAAAGCTGTAGCTCGAGAGTTGTCCCGTCTTACGCTGCAGCCTTTAGCGGCGGCATGGTCGACAAGGATCTCGACGCTAATCGAGAAAGTGGCGTAATCCGTATCCTTAAAATAGGCTTTTACGGCTCGTCAATATCGTCGGCTACGATAGCATATCAATCATCTCAGAACTACCCTACTTCGCCTCCAACATCTCAAGGAACTTGTCTGCAAGCGCGTTCACGGCCATCGGGTTGTCGCCGGTGACAACCTCGCGATCAACCGTGATGCTACCCATACTCTTCCCCAAGCCCTCCTGCATCTCCGCCCCGTGCTCCCTCAGCGTGCCCTCAACCTTGTCAATCTCGCCCCGCAACATCGTCTCCATGAACTTCTCCTCCGCATCAGACCACGAAGTGAGCTTGTAGCCCTTGTACGCAAACTCCCTCTCCGGCCCGTACTTGGTGCTCAGAAACGCCCAAGGGCCGTGGCAGACTGCCGCTGTGGGCTTCTGGCGCGAGTGGAAGTGATATAGGATGCGGCCAAGGTCGGCATTGTCTCCCAGGTCTGTGAGGGGGGCGTGGCCGCCAGGGATGAAGACGCCGGCGTAGGATTGCAGGTCGTCGTCGCTGATGGAGGAGAACTTGCGCGGGGCGGAGAAGCCGTTTTCGCGCTTCATGCGCTCGATCAGGGCCTGGTCTGATTGCCGCGAGTAGAAGTTGCCGGCGTAGGCGAGGAGGGAGGTGCTGAGGGGGTCGGGCTGTGGTTCTTTGCCTTCGGGCGAGGCGAAGGTGACCTCGTAGCCGGCGTCGAGGATCTTTTGAAGAGGTTTTGCGAGTTCCATCAGGAAGTAGCCGGAGTCTTGGCTGACGGTTTTGCCTTCGCTTCCGGTGTTGTAGAGGGGGAACGAGGTGGCGTCGCTGACGACGATGAGGATCTTTTTGGCTGACATTGTGGTTTGTTTGGGATGGGTTTGGGAGGATTGAGGGATGTGTTCAGTAAGGTAGTTGGTTCAGAGTTCAGAGGAGTATATTATTGACCCGATCAAGAGCGAGTATATACATTTCAGTTGGATGTTGTTCGGATATTTCGTTGGTATGACGTCCTCATCTGGCATCATGGTGACTTCTTCGGAGTGGACCCCGTTGGCGTGGAGCTGCTCCCTCGTCCAAGGAGTCCTTACTATCCGTTTCATCCAAGGTCAGTCATCTTGATGTGCCGTAGATTGTGGGTTGTAATGCTGATATAACGATGAAATCAGGATATCGTTTGGTCTACAGCAAACGTTCTCATCTCGACTGGAAATTCCAGCCAAGTAGTAAGTCGGTAAGCCGCTTTTCGTTGTCAAGCAGCATTCTGCGGGCGACTGACTCCTAGCTGATGATTTGTAGATGATCCAGATGGCTTGATTGTTACGCTGGTAAAAATGTAGTACAATCATGCAGTGGAAGCGTTCCGTCTCGAAGCGAGCTGAAGTTGCACAGTTGCGAACCACGGACCGGCACCTGCCCGTGCAGTTCCAACATGCATACCGCTGCCTCGGCAGCTATATTCAGAATATGAGAGTCACGAACCTTTTCTTTTAGGCAGCTGTAAACATGGACCTGCAGTGTCAATGAAAAGTACGAGCTCTGCGTGTAGCACGAGCCGTTGTCGAGGCAGCCAAGGCCGGAAGGATTCGGTCTCAATCTGCGAATAGAAAGCTGTCAAGTTAGCGAACAGCCTGTTCTGTCAAGTAATCCGGAAAGAAACTGATTTCCTTGTGGCGTCGAGCTTGAATGAACTTATGAAGATCAAGGTACGTATTTTGCAAGCGATGTAACCATGTAGATCGAGTCTTCAGGTTTGGACTTCGCGAGATCTGCCCCCCTCCCTCCCTCCCGTTCGCTAGGGCTCGGTAGGCCATGGCTCCGATCTGCTATGCATGTCAGTATATGGTATTGCTCGCTACAAGTGGTGACACGAGTTGTGCCCTATCTGCCACTATCAGCCATCGTCCATACGAGCCAACAAGCCCGCAGTCCAAGGAATGCTGATGAACTTGACCAACTGTGACATGTTGGATACGGCCTCGCTTGCAGAAGTAGCCCTACGGCATAGAAGGGCTCTGCTATCTCGCGAGAAGTCCCAGTATGTAGTCGGCTTAGCATGGACTGGCTTGCCCTTATGCTGACTTTTTGACTGATCAATTCCTGTCTGAACTTGAGATTTACACACTGCAAGAACCTTTCGACATTAGTATTCTGACTGGCCCCGCTTGTTGACGGATCATTTTGAGCAAACCTGGTCAGAGCCTCGTCGGTCAAGCGATTGATCCGGTAAAGGGGATATGGTCTAGCGGTATGACATCTTCTTAGCATCGTACAGCAATGTACACGTTAAGTGGAGAAGGTTCTGGGTTCGACTCCCAGTTTCTCCATCGCACGACGGTACCTATGCAACAGGTGTTGTTCTTTTGCTCTTGTCATCGAGTTTTCCTTTTGCCGAAGTATGTCCATGTTTTTCGAGGTTTGTGACGCAAGATGAGGCGGGCGTCGAGCTTTCTAGCAAGACGCACTGGCGAATTGGATACCGAGGAACACGAAGATGAACGCAGCGTGTGTAGCTCGAATGCTTGTTGCGGATCAAGATCGATGTGTTTTTTTTTTTGGATGAAGTAGGTGATGGGTCCGTTGGTTGGTGTAGGTTGCTATCTATCGTCGAAATGCTCCCACAGATGACAAAACGGAAGACCGAGTAGACTGATAGAGTTACTGTCGCCGCGCAAGCTGTGGTTGGAGTTTGGATAAAACTATTGATTACTGTGGCCTAACGTCAGGTTCCAACGTTCTGGTATTGTGCTGTGTCGATATCTAGTGCTGAGACGTCTTGGGAGAGAGATAGAGATCCGGCTCTATCGGAACAGTGCCTATCACCTGGAGAGATTGTACTTTGATAGTCAAAAGTGTTTGGCTGTGAATTTAGCGTAAGTGTTTTAATAAGCTCACGAAGTCCGTCATCTCGGTATTGCAAAAGTCGCTTCTTGTGTGCCTCAACAATCCATTCGGCCAGTATCATACACTAGGAAATTTTGGCCGGGACAAAACAAATGGCCGATATTGCTGTACAATCAACCCGAAGCTGTGCAAGCTCCCCTCTACTGGCCCTTCTTGACCCAGTCCTGGACGGACTCGCGCACACCCGAAACCTTCTCTTCCGCCATGGCGAGACCCATCTGGCTGTGAGCCTTGCCGGTCTCAACGAAGTGCCTGACGCTCTCAGTCACGCGCAGGTGGTTGTCCCTGACCACGGGGTACTTCTCCTCCCAACGCCAGACAAGGTTGCCAACGTTCTGGGTTGTGTGAGGGACGACGTAGTGTGCGGTGGTGACACCGGTGATGATCGGGGTCACGAAGCGGACGAAGATGTTCCTGTTGCGCGAGATGATCGAACCGGCCATGGCGGCCACCAGGACGTAGATTCCGCCGGGGAGGAGCTTCTCGTTGCTCTCTTTGGGGGGCGCGAGCGAGTAGATTGTGGATGCGACGTCGTGCTCGGCGTTGAGGGCGCGGGTCATGCCGTTGTTGACTGCCTGCTCGGCGGCTGCGGCATAGTGGTGGAGGAAGAGGCGCGTGCTGGCAATCTGCGCGGCAAGACGGTCCGTGGGTGTGGGCGAGCTCGAGACGACGGAAGTCAGGTCCTTCTCTTCTTGGGGCTTATCGGTCACGCCGGACGCGGGTGGAGGAGTGGTGGCAGCGATCTCGCGGACTGAGGGCTCGGAGGGAGTGTCGTAGATCGGCTTGCGCTTGCGCTGGACAGTGTGTTAGGTCGTATTGTCTGTGAAGAATACATGCGCGGCATTCGAGCCATACCATGGCCGCGAGAGGGTCTGAGGAGCGCTCTTCGGCGGAGACTGAGCGTTTGGGCATGAGAGCAAGACCAGTAGTGAGGCCGGCGAGCGGGAGGACATGCTGATCGCGGTCAGTATTGGTACTAGAGTGTGACTCCAGCAACACTCACCTGCCGAAGCAGCGGGGCGAAAGCCATTGGAGTGTGAAGTCGCGAGGGTTGGGCGGATGGTAGGCAGCGAAAGCTGAGCTCTGTGTCGTCGCTCAATCGCATCGCGCCTACTTTCCGGATGGATTGGTCCCAGTCCCGGTTACGGCCGCTCGGGTGACGGCTGCTTGCATGGCTAGCGCGAACTGTTGAGGCTCGCTGTCACATGCTCGGGTCGCCTTCCATCCCGTTTCACTTCCATCTCTACCACCGAGAATGCTGAAGCGTGCAACTCCTGGACCATGGACATGCGCTCGCTGCGTACGACAGCAGCGTAGGAATGTCAACATTCGATGGCTGACAACATCGACAACACATAGCGGTGCCGCGTCCGCATCGGCTGCAGCATACGCCGACACCCATCAACCCATACACCGAGGCAACCCAGGTGCCAGCCATGATGACCGCACATTGCGACAAATCTTCGATTCGCCAGACTTTTGGAAGGAATTCAGTGGAAAAGCACAGCAATACTATGGCGGCAAAAGCGCAGGGCTGTTCCAGAACCGCTACCTCACGAGACCGGAAGGCTTCCAAGAGTTCGCGGACGTAACACTACAAAAGTGCAGGAAGCTTGTCACTGCTGTGTTGGAATACTCGAGCCACGAAGAATACAAGAGAACCGCCCGGGATCTGGACCGGCTTTCCGATCTGCTATGTCGCGTGATCGATCTGAGCGACTTTGTTCGTTCCGTTCACCCGGATCGCAAGGTTCAGATGGCTGCGACGCAAGCATATTCGCTTATGTTCGAGTACATGAACATTCTCAATACTACGCCAGGTCTGGAAATCCAGTTGAAGACGGCTGCATCCATTCCGGAAGTATGGGACAGCTGGAGCGAAGAGGAGAAGACGGTCGCCAATATCTTGATGAAAGACTTTGCGAAGTCTGCGATCGAGCTTCCAGAGGATAAGAGACAGGCCTTTGTCGATATTTCGAACGAAGTTGCGCAAGTCGGAACGGAGTTTGTGGAAGCGATGGCACCAGAGACACCTCTCATTCGACTTCCAAGCAGCAAACTCCAAGGGATGGACCCGCTAGTAGTAAGACAGCTGACTAAATGGGGAACTGCAAACCTACCCACTGCTGGAATGCCGGCTCTGCTCGCTCTGCGGACGGTGGAAGACGCCGACACGAGGCGTGAGATCTACATGGCCAACCGTACATCGGCCACAGGTCAGATTGAACGTCTAGAGCAAATGCTTGGGCAGAGAGCTCAGCTCGCCAAACTGGCAGGATATGAAAGTCATGCTCACATGGCACTGTCAGACAAGATGGCGAAGACTCCCGAAGCCGTAGTCAGCTTCCTTGATGCACTCGCACAGGATAACGCGCCCAGAGTAACCGAGGAAATGCGGGATCTACTGGATCTCAAGCGTGGTGATGCGCATGCTAGCGGAATGCCCGAAGAGCTCAACGCTTGGGACAAGGATTACTACACTGGCCGTGTCATGTCTTCGATGGTCTCTCGTGCCCGTACACCAGACCAACTGAGTGCATACTTCTCCCTTGGAACCGTCATGCAAGGTCTTTCGAGACTTTTCAACCGCCTTTACGGCATTCGCCTAGTGCCTCGCGAGCCTCTACCAGGCGAGACCTGGAACCCAGACGTACGACGTCTTGATGTAATCGATGACCACGAGGGCCATATTGCTGTAATCTACTGTGATTTGTTCGAGCGCGCAGGTAAGTCGCCCAACCCTGCGCACTTTACACTACGCTGCTCTCGCAAAATCAGCGATGAAGAAATGCGCGAAGCTGCCACTCTGAGCTCGGAGAAGAGCTCCATCTTTTCGACAGCCCAGGAAGCCGTGAACGACGGTCTTGCGACGAATAACAACAAACGAGACGGCAACGCTCTCTATCAACTCCCCACGATCGCACTCATCTGTGACTTTGCCCTTCCGGCCGCCTCGTATTCCAAGCGTCCAGCCCTCCTCTCCTACCGAGAAGTGAGCACACTTTTCCACGAAATGGGTCACGCTCTCCACTCCATCTGCGGTCGCACAGCACTGCAGAATGTCGCGGGCACACGTTGCGCGACTGACTTCGCCGAGCTACCTTCAGTCCTCATGGAATCTTTCGCCGCTGCACCAGAAGTTCTGGCGTTATACGCACGCCACTGGGAAACCGACGCCCCTCTCGACCCAGCACGAGTGCAAGAACGAGTCGAAATCGACCGCCGCATGCAAGGAGCCGAAATCGAAGGCCAAGTCCTCCTCGGCATGCTCGACCAACGCTATCACTCCTCCCTGCCCCTCCAGTGGCCTCCAGGCAGCTCCGGCGAAAGCACAAAAGTCTACCACGACGTCTGGCGCCAATACTCTTCCGTGCCGGAGCCTGTGGGTACCAGCTGGCAGGGTTTCTTCGGACACTTGTTTGGCTACGGCGCGACGTACTACTCGTACTTGTTCGATCGTGCGATTGCAGGTAAGATTTGGAGGGATGTCTTCCAGAGGACTCAAGGCGGTGCGATTGACCCCGAGGCGGGCGCGAAGTTTAGGGAGGAGGTGTTGAGGTGGGGTGGTGGGCGGGATGGGTGGCAGTGTATTGCTGGTGCGTTGGGCGAGAAGGATGGTGTTTTGGCGGAGGGCGGGAAGGGGGCTATGGAGAAGGTGGGCAGGTGGGGTGTACATACTTGAGGGTGTTGGGGTTTGTATATAGGTGTATATATGTGTAAGTTATGTGGAAGTCATGGAGTGAGGATGGAGCCAACAGCAAGTCGAGCCCTCCTACTGAGGGAAAGAAAAAGCGAGACAGCCGATTGCTATCACACTACTACCTCAGGACTCCGGATGTATTTAGGTTGTACTGTATAACTTATACAACGTTGGCTCGCCTGGAGGTTAGCCAGCAGAACGGATGGTGACGGCAAGCATGGCGTACATCGTGCAGTCAGCACGATTGCAATCCCATCGGTGAGAGACTGCAAGTACAGCGATCGAAAACGTCAGCGGTCAGCTGCCAGCGTCCAGCTTTCAATTGCAAACTGTGTGTCTTCCATCAAAACAAAACCATCAGGCTACAGCAACACGACATGTGCCATTGACCACCAGCTGCACATATGTTCAATGGTTTATACTTTCTGATCGATCTCCAAGAGATCCACACCAAACTCGGCTTCCGGGCGATCCGCTATCCGTTCATACTAAGGTTTGTGAAATGAGCATTTTGCTGGTACCAGCATGTCTCCAGCATACGAGAGATGCTGATGTTGCCACTTACTGACGTGCGATCCAGCGAGATTCCAGTCTCCGGATCCTACTTTCTCACTGGCATAGAGCGTGACTGAGCGCACAAGGCTCGCTGACAGCACCAGAGACATCAACATACTTTAGCATGAACTGAGGACCCTACTGGTACCTAGTGCATTCGACTACAGCCAATCAAAAGGGAAGGAGCCGGCGTAGGCATCGAGTTGCGTGCGAGACCGAAGTGCATCGTCTGCCTGCCGTCGAGTTCGCACATTCAGCTGCGAACGAGAAGCAAACCGCGTCGACGTACAATGAGAACGGTCTTACCAACCTTTACCCGTGATACATGCACGCACACGTAGCCTGTTAAGATCGTGTTGCAGCCCTGTCGCACAAGCATCACCGGAACCAGCACCAGCAGCACCTCTGACGCCGCTAGGAAGAGACCCTGCAAGCGAAACGGCCGTAAGGCAGAGAGGCAGCACCAACACTATCACTCACCACAATGGCCTACCAGAGCCAGCCACCGCTTTCAACGTACTCTTCCACGGGCGGCCAAGGCAGCGAGTCCCCGCCGCAGAATCTAAGTGTCTTCCGTGACAACACTGTGCCACACGATGCTACCAAAACCCCGTCTGCGCAGCCGCGCATCCGCCGTCGGAACAGGTTGATTACGAGCTGTCTCGAGTGCAGGCGGCGAAAGCTCAAATGCGACAAGCAGGCGCCATGTACCAACTGTACGCGTTTCCGCCGAGACTGCCTCTATCTCGCCCCTGCTCTTGATTCTCAGAGTCAGCAGAAACTGGCCGACATCAAGGAGAAGATGGGTGCTTTGGAGAAGAACCTCGAGCGTGAAGTCTCGGCTCGGACTAAGCACCATATTGGCGGTGCCAATATTCTCCCTCCAGCCCAGGACGTTCCTGTGATGAAAGCCGAGGACGACGATGGCGAGGACGAGAGTGAGGTCGAAGATGAGGAGACTCTCGAACCCACGCCACTGGCAGCTCTTGATGCGGGCTACGAAGACAACGGCGACGACGAGATGATGGACCTCGGCGTCCAGATGGGCAAGATGCGGATTACTGATCGCATTGGGGGCTGGATTCGACCTAAGCTTGTGGACGAGCTCAACGACACGCTCAACGACGTCAAAGCTGGCAAGTCGCGATGGGGTCCTAGTGCTCAGGGCGGTCAATTTACGGGGCAGTCGACACAGTCTCAGCCTACTTTCACAGAGGGCAGGGCACGACTACAGGCTTCGCCGAAATCTTACATCGGACCTGGACCGGACTATATCGCACCGGCTTCTAGTTTCTTCTTCCCGGGCACGAACGTGAGCACGAGTTTGACCGACTACTTGCCTTCGAAGACAGTGGCAGATCAACTCATCGCGCAGTACTACAATGCGGTGCACCACGTGGCCAAGATCGTACATCGTCCGACTATGGAGGCGCAATACGCATTGTTCTGGAGCAATATCAGGACTGGCAGCGAGCCAATACCCTCTCTGCAGGCCATTTTGTTCGCCGCGATGTTCTCTGCTGCTGTCAGCATGACAAATGAGGAAACTATGCAACGGCTCGGGAGCACCAAAGCGGCACTCGTCGACAGCCTTCGATCTGCCTCGGAGATGGCATTGAGCAGAGCGAACTTCCTGCGAACAACCAAGGTTGACACGATGCAAGCGTTCGTCATGTATCTCATTCCACTGGTGAGGGCGGAAGTGTCAAGAGCACACTCGGCACTTGTTGGGACTGCAATCCGCCTGGCAGAATGCATGGGTTTGCACCGCGATGGCAGTCATTACAACATGACACCAATCGAGATCCACGTTCGCCGGATGGTGTGGCACCAGCTGTGCTTCTTGGACCAGCGGACCTGTGAAGCCACAGGACCAAGACCGCAGATCCGAAAGGAAGACTACGACACGAGACTGCCCGCCAACGTCAACGACCTAGACTTCATCAGCACAGACGGAGCCATCGAAGACCGGCCCTACTGGACCGACAACACACTATTCCGCATCCGCGCAGAGTGCATCGAAATCCGCCGCCAGATCTGGTTCGACATCATCGCCCTAGACAAGAAGAAGAAGACCCTCACCTCCGTGCTCGTCCGCGTCCAGAAATTCAAAAACTCCCTCGAAGCCCGCTTCTTCCCCATGCTGGACGAAAACAACCCCCTGCACGTCTTCACCAGACACGTCATGGCGCTGGGCGTTAACGGCCTTCACATCCAAGTTTTGCACCGCTATCTCTTCAGCACAACGACCAAAATGCCCGACCGCCTGCGCCAAGTTCTGATCGAAGCCGGGCTAGCCCAGATGGAGAACGCCATCGCGCTCGAAACGACGCCGTCCATCGCCCCGTGGTCGTGGTACAAAGGCGCTTTCAACCAGTACCACTCGGCGCTGCTGCTGATGGTCGAGGTCTACGCGTACCCGATGCGCAAGGACGCCGCGCGCATCTGGAAGTGTCTGGACTACATCTTCGATATCCCGCCCCATTTGTCGCCTAAGCAGAAAGCAGAACTGGTCATCACGGATCTGCGCGACCGCATGGAGATTTTCCACCAGATGCGGCGCGTGAGGGCTACGACGCAAATGGAAGCAAGAGTCAGCAGTATGGGCACTGCGTCGTCGATGCGCGAGAAGGGCGTTGATGTTTCGTCGACATATCAGTACTCGCCGCCGCTGCAACAGCATCAACAGCAGCCGCAGCCGCAGCAGCAATCGTATCGTCAACACCAACAGCAGCAGCAGCAACAGACAATGCCGCCAGCGATCCCGCTCGTCGACTCCTACGGCCAGATGAACCAGCAAAGCATCCTCACAGCTCCCGCGGTACCTCCTTTGGCCCCACAAGCGCAATTCCAACCGCAGCCGTACCAGCAGCAGACCGAAAGCTCGACCACTGCCAGCGATAGTCGCCAGAACAGCGTGACCAGTGGCCAGCTCTTCGCCGGGACAAATGCAGGGAATACGAATGGGGGCGACGTCTTGATGGACGATATCGACTGGGTGAGTGACACTTTCTCTACTTCTGTCCTCGTAATACATACAACACGCCGGAAAATATTCGCTAACTAAACTGCTTGACAGAACGAATTCGACAAATACTTCCCCGTCGAAACAAACACGGGCGACCTCAACCTGCCGGACTTTGACTTCTCGCAGTTCACAGGCGTCGTCGGTTTCGACAACAACACCACCACCAACAACAACAACAACGCCTCAATACCAGCATCATCATCATCGACAGCAGCGCAGCAACAACAACCCATAGACGCAGCCAACACGACGATGGATACCACCGCTTCTACCATCACCACCAACAACAATCACAGCAGCCACGGCCAGAGAGGACCACTAGAACGACAACGAGAAGACCTCTCCGACGTCAACTTCAGCGCAATGTCCTTCTTCCCGCCTGGCCCGGGGACTTATCTCGCAGGTACAGGTCCAGCCCGGAAGCAATGATTCGCACAATCTAGACACGTAGTCGGAATCGGACTCGTTGATGAGAAAGTAGAGTTCAGCAGTAAGGCAGGCAGGACCAGGAAGGAAGAAAACGAGAAGGAAGGATGTAATGAACAATCTAAACAGACTCCCACCCAAAGAGACATGTTAGTTCTTTCGAAAACGCACGTCGGATATGAACAGAAAACGATTTTTTTGCCGCGAATATGACTTTGATGAGATTGGTGATCAAACAGAGCGATCTTTTGAAGCGTGCCCAAAAAAAGGATTTCTTTTTTTTTTTATCTTGGTGTGTGTGTGTTTTTCTGATCTGTTTGACTCATCAACTCGAATTTCAACGGCGAAATGGCCGGGCTGCAACAAGAAAAAGATAAAAGGCCAGAAGACGTCGATCTGTAGCGCCACAACTCCGTCCCAAATAAGCTTTTTAAAAAAAAGACAAGAAGATAAAAACGCCACCAGCCCGAAAGAAGAACTTTGCTCCCCAGCGCCAGCGCAGAAAACAAATTCATATTTGCGGGGGTTCGAGAATGTTTGTTGTGTCTTTTGATTCCTCAGACCCGAGGGAAAGCAATAACGCCGAAATATCCAGCAGAAATTGGCCTGGCGGAAGTGCGAGGCTGTGGAAAAACGAAGTGGCGTGCAACTAAGGGTCGGCCCCGTCTCTCGTTGTCTGCGCCTGCTGCCGTTTGAAGAGACAATTTTTGTTTTTCGCTCCGATTTGAATAAGAAGCGAGATGAAGACGGAAGGGCCAGAAACGTGTCCCCGAACCTTCGTGGGTGAAAATGATGAAAGTGACCCGTGCCCTGATCGCAGCCGCTCGTGGCCTAGGGATGGAAGTGAAGGAGAGTCTGGGATCGGTTTGTGTGATTTCGTTGTTGAGGTTCGTTGATAGTCGTGGTAGAGTCGTGGAGTGAGTTCGCGAGGGAGAGTATTGTGGCGTAGCGTGACACGGCGTGAGATGGCAAGCTGTAAAGGTTTACCGAGTGCCAGGCTCGGTGTTGCCGGATGTAACGACGTGCCGTTCTTGGGTTTCCACATCGATATGGACTCGACGTGAGAATGAGCACAGTGGAGCAATTCCGTCACACTCCGGTCCCGCAACTAGGCACGACTGCATCGCGGGTCAATGGGACCAGCAATCTGTAAAGGTGCAGGCAAGGTTGGCAGTCTTCCAATGCATTTGCACATCGATCTCGGCAATCCTCATCTGACGTCGAGCTGGAATTGCTTGAAATCGCCATAGTTCATGCTGCACCGAGGACATCCACTTATCCGGCCGTTCCGCTGATTCTCAACCAGGGCCTCCACACATGTCCCACAAATCCCACATATGCAGTTGGTACACGCATAGCTTTCTTTCAGCACGCTGAGACGCCTACACCCTGCGCAGTAGATTTGCACGGGTTGTGCGGGAGCAAACATTGGTGACGTGTTGTTGGAATCCATGGCACCAGGTGGCATAATGTTGAATTGAGAGCCAGAATCAGTAGAGTTGTGATGTTGATGTGACAAGCCAGAGGAAAGTGAAGAGTCCACTGATGTGTATTGTTGGAGATCGAGACCTGCATCGGCAGCAGGTGGGGTCAGGGCTCGGTTGAGGGGTGAAGCCTGGAAGGACTGGAACTGAGAGCCCAAAGCGAAGGCAGTCGGAGGGACCGAAGTCCTCGATGGACCTTGAGGTGACTGATATGGTGATGCCGGTATCTGTGAATGTCAGCCTAACTTGTGTCTTCCAGACGGGACGGTTGATGAGATAATGAACTCACGGGTGTGAGATCTCGCGAACCATCCTCTTCCGTAGCGCTTGTGGCTGCATCCAGCAAGTCCTCCCACCGCTTGCCGTACAACGATGCAGCTGTCGGTTCGATCGAGAATTTACTACGGTCCAAACTGTTGCGTTTAGCGATGTCTCTACTTCGCCTCCTTTCATGCTTTGCTATTTTAGCCTGTGTCAAACTCTTGTTTCGAGGACGCGTGTGCTGCCGCGAATGGCTTCTTTGCAACGGTGCGACCGCTGCATGTCTATCGGTGGGCGAGCGAGGAAGCATGCTCGGTAGCAACCCCGGCTGCTCTTGACTTGTGGAGGTTGGGAAGGGATTGTGATCTTGCAGGAATGGTGGTTCGTCCAACGTCGGATCGACGTGGTACCCATGCGGCTTCATATCGGCGGCGTGGCCGGCGTAATAGTTCTGGAGGAAGTCGGCCTCAGTGCTTGTTGGCGACAACTGCATGGTGGGGAAGATCACCTGTTCTATGTTATCGCCCGCCCAGTCTGCATCGCCACCAGCGCCTCTGTAGTCACGCAACTGGGCAAGAGTTGCAGCTGCAGAAGCGGCAGGCAGGAGCGAGCCACGACGATACTCGTCCGACGAGCGCTGCTGTGCTTGCATGTTGTACGAGATGATGGCAGCGTCGCTGTCGCCGGCGGTGTAGTACCCTCCATCGTGCTGACCGAGGAGGTTCCCGTAGCCTTGAGCCAACGATGAGCCTAGGGTGGAATCAAGGTTGAAGGCGGGTGACAGACCTGACGGATCAGAGTGCTGCGGCATGACCGGGTGGTGGACATTGTTCTGCTGCTGCTGTGGGGATGTCTCTTGCGGCAGCTCATGCGGAGGCGTTGTTATCATGAGATCAAAGCTCTCTTTTGTAGCCGGCAGCTTGGGGATGTAGTATTCGGGGTGAGCACGGCGGATGTGCTCTTGCATGGAGCGGTAGCGCTTCTCCTGTGGACATATGCATTGTTACTACGAGGTCTTTGCGGCAGGAACAGGAAGAACGATGAACAATGGCAAGGCAAGGCAGGAGCGATGGAGAGGAGAGGACGGTAGAGTGAGACAGAGAGGTATAGAGAAAGCAAGTGGTGGAGATGAAGACAAGAATATGACAGCAAACGAGACAGCAAGACTCACGCCGAGACACCTCTTGCGGCAATGGCTGCCATCCTGGTTGTGGAGCGGGCAGACAACCTCATTGTTCACATCGGTGACAGAGAAGGAGGTCTGAAGGGGAGCTCTCGGCGGCATGGCGCGGACAGGAGCTGCTGCTGTGGTGGGCGGCGGCGGCGCGGTGGTAGCAACGACAGCAAGCAGCAGTGCTGTAGCAGCAACAGTAGCAGCAGCTGAAGTGAAGCGTACCGGAGCCACACACACGCACACAGACAGAGCTTGTAGGCGAGTACCCTGGCACAGGGACAGGCACGAGCAGAAGTAGTGAGGCGTGTAGGACGCGGCGAGGGCAGAGACGCAGAGAGGTAGAGGGAGAGCTCGAGCGATAGGACTGATCGGGCCGGGCTGGTGGTTGGTTGGTTGGTCGAGCTGGTCAGGCTGGCTCCTTGTCGCGGGCTGTTGGCAGTACTGTAGGTAGTGTGGCAGTGACAGTGGCCAGCTAGAGTAGTGTGGGCGATGACCTTGGAGCTGAGCTGAGCTAGGTGCTGTGCTGTAGTAGGTCTGTCATGGAGCTACGGGCGCTGCTGTTGTGGAGTGGAGCGAGTGGCTGCCGATAGCCAAGGTACACCAGGGAGAGTTACTGTGAAGGAGTAACAACAGCAACAACAACAACAACAACAGCAGCAGCAGCCGGTAGCATTGGCTGTAGTAGAAGTGATGAGGTGCAGTGCAGTGCAGTCAGTCTGGATCGAGTCGTCGTCGAGGCGATAAGTGCGCGATAGTAGAGATAGAGGAGGGGTAAACTGCGTTCGTGGAAAGGCTTGTGAGAGAAACGAGTGGACGGTCTAAGCTCGGCCAATGATACGCGTGCACCGTCGTGTCCATTTCCAAACGCACGCTCGACGCTTGCCGGGAAACACACTGTAAATCCCACAATCAATTCGAGACTCGCCCTGCCGTATCAGGTGATGGAACATGGACTCCCTCAAGCATCTCATGCTCATGATCATGCAGACAGCCTGAGGGAATATCAACAGCAGTCATGTCGTGGTTCGTTTAGCGACGGCCAGGCGGGAACAAAAGCATCGCACCGAGTGGAGCTGGCCGCCTGCCAGAGGTACCAAACAATTCGACCTGTCCTTTTGCTTACCAGTCAGTCAGTCATGCACGCCTGCACTACTCAGGCACCCTCCCGAGTCTTGACTGCGGCATGCCCTCCGTTTGTTGTCTCATGTCTTCGTTACATGCCTCAACTATGCTGGCCTGATCTCCCCATGAGCGTCATTCTTCGGCATTCGGCATGACTACGCCGGAGATGGTGTATCTTTCCGTCGTCTCACCTTGGAACATCCGCAAGGTGAAAAAGATGGCATGTCTCCAGCTGTATGGGACAAAATTGATGGACAACAGTGATGGAGAGGAGATGGTTGAGCGGACTGTGAAAGGAAGCCATCTATGTCCAGTCTCGTCCGCGGTGATGAGCATTGGCCAGCCATCTATCCCTCTGCCGCTGCCAATCTCCCAAATCTCCCAATCATTTGATCCCTCTTTCCAGCGCGTACAGTCGATAGTCCATAATAGGTATCCTGCTCAAATGGCATCGGAAGCCCTGTCCGCTGCTCAAGAGGTGACGAAATCATATACAAAACATTCGCGACCACTCTATCATGTTGTAACTCAAGCTTACATACATACAGTATAGCCTATCTGACCGTCGATCGTCGGCTCGAACTGCCTTCAGCTGTGGAAAGCTCGATCCTTCCCGCGGCGTCGTGCGCCGCGTCCGAGATCTCAGAGATCTGGTAGGTGGAGAAAGGTTGTCACTACGCAGCATCTTTATTTCAGCCAAAACTCTCTCGTCGTGCTCGGCGTACAAAGATAGTGAGTAGTGGGGTGTTTGTGGACCGCAAGCGTAGCGATCAAGGTACTAACAGTACTATGTATGTAACAGCGAAGCCTCGACTAACTATTCATACCAACATCCCCAAGACTTGCGCTCGGCGTACGCAAACACTCATCAATTTTGCCCTGATCGAGACAAACATGCCCGGTAAGCCATCATGCATCGACGTCGTGCAGCTAATATCAATCCCGTCCCTTCCTTGCGAGTCTTCGTATTCTCTTCCTTCTTTTCCCTTTTCCTTCTCTTCCAGTCCCATCAACCAGCTCCACATTGGAAGAACAAAATGATACCCAAAAGAAATCGCGCGCACTCGGACATACATCACAAACACCATGTCCCTGTCAGTACAGCAGCTCAACTCGGACTGCACATTTCTATTCGCCTTCTCTCCGGCCTCGACAACATCAGACCACCACCCTGACCACTTCGCCGGCGCTTTCAACATCCTCATAGACCCGTGGCTAGCAGGCCACGCCTCCGTTCTTCACCCGCTGTTTCATTTCACAAAACATACAGACAAGCCACACATCAGCTCTTTGGCCGACCTCAAGCAGAGACTGGACTTGATAATCATCTCGCAAGACAAACCAGACCACTGTCATCGCGGAACACTATGCACGCTGCCCAAAGACCAACATGTCAACATTTTGACCACACCCGCAGCGGCCAAAAAGATCAAATCATGGAAATACTTCGCAGAGGACCTCATCCACGTCATCCCAGCCTACGATCCAAAACGAGACGAAGAGAGCACAATCACCATCAAGATACCAGCCGACGCATCTTCTGGTTCCGAAGGCGAAATCACGATTACACATCTGCCGCCGACCCGCATGGACTTGACGAAAGTCCACAATGGAATCGCAATCACTTATCGCCCACCTGGTACGATTCTTCCGAATTCACAGCAAGATCAACAGTCGCAACCAGCAACCGACCAACATGAAACTCCAACTCCATCAACACCAACCCTCTCCATCCTCTTCACCCCCCACGGCCTCCCTCCCACAACCCTACACCCGTGGCTCACCACCCACCTCTTACCTCGCATCACCACCACCACCGACTCCAACACCCCTCCAAAACCAACACTAACCCTCCTCCTGCACTCCCTCTCCCACGACCGCAACCCAACCTGCCTAGGCGGCACCGTCGTCCACGGCGCCCCCGGCGGCCTCGCCCTCTTACACTCCTTGAAATCCCTCTCCCCTACACCCTTCACCGTGGAGAACTGGATCGGAGCTCACGATGGGCCGGTCGAGAGAGGCGGCTGGAGTACCTGGTGGCTGAAGAGTCGGAGCTACGGCGTGCGGGAGACGCAGATGTGGGTGGATGAGGAGGGGTTCGAGGGAACGAGGGTAACCGCGTTGGGTGCGGGTGGGGGTTTGAAGGTGCCGTGAAAGGAGAAGGAAAAAAGAGAAAGAAGAATGGCAATGGCAATGGCAATGGGAATTGGTTACTCCCCAGAAAAATAATCGACCTATCAGCCTCGGACAACCCTCCCATCCTCCAATACGAACTCCACCTCATCCTCCGACCGCAACACAGCCGGAGTCTGATGCTTGACACCATAATAAATACCCTTCGGCACCCTCCCTCCATCCCCATCCTCACCCTCACCCTCCCCCACCTCCCCAAAACACCACCAACACCCCTTCGGCTTCAACCTCACCACATACCCCCCATCCTCCAACCCACCCACCAACCCTCAAGCCCAACATCCCTCCTAACCGCAACCCCCGGCTCCAAAACAACGAGATCCTCCGATTGAGGCCGCAGGTCCGGTCTGACGGTCCCGAGTCCCGCGCACGCGCCCGTGTCCGGTTTCGGGGCATCGCGGACAACGGCTCCCGATCCGAGATTCACGATCTGGAAGTTGGCGGTGCCGCAGGGCGGCGGGGCGAGGATGGTGGGGCAGCGGCCGGCGTTGAGGCCGTCGTCTGATTCGGGGAGGAAGAGACCCCAGGGGGAGAGGAAGCGTTGCTGGCCGAGGGTTTGGATGGAGATTGGGGAAGAGTCGGTGTTTGTTACTTTGATGCGCAGGATGGGTTGGTCGAGATCAAAATTGTTGTCGCGGCCAGAGTTTTGGTCGCCCATTGCAGGAGGGCGGCCGGGTAAATGGAGGTGCATTCGCGTTTCGAGCGTGGGCGGCCATGTTAGGTTTTCGATTACTCTGAAGATGGCGAAGCCGCCGTGAGGGCCGCTGCGGAGGGTGCATGTCTCGATACATGTGATGTTCTCGGTGTTCTCCGCTGCTGGCGAAGGCTGGGTCGTAGTAGTAGTAGTAGTAGTAGTAGTAGTAGTAGTAGTAGTAGTAGTAGTAGGCACTTTATTAGACGGAAGCATATGCTTGCTACTGCTGCCGTCAATCCATGAGTGAACGCCTAGATCCCTCTCCACCCGTCCAATACTATGTCTCTTCCCAACCTCCAAGCACGCCGCCAAAGGCGAACGCGCCTCGATTCGGTAGCGGTACTCTGTGACGCCCCGCTGGCCTCTCTTCGCCGTCCGGTTGGACTTCGAAGGCAGAAAAATATGCTCTAGAACCACCGACCCATCATCTGCGTCTGCGAGGGCGTCTCGAAGGCCGCTGAGATTCACTTTGACATGCTCCTCGGGAGATTTTGGGCTAGAAGGAGGACGGCGCAGCTCGTGGACGCTGAGAAGTCCTTTTGCTAGGGCGTACGGGACGTCTAGAATTGAGCGGGTTGTTTGAAAGGATATGTCACGGGGGTCGGAATCTGTTTTGCGGCGGAGGCCGAAGACGAGATCGAAGGGGAGGTGGCCGGAGGCGTCGAAGACTGGGTAGCGGGATTTGAGCTGGGTTTGGACGCGGATGCGGATGGTCCATAATAGGTGGTGTTGCTATTGAGCGGTGTTGCTGACGAGGCACGAGAGAGGTCTCAATCTTCACCCCGAGAGGACGAGAATATCGATTCTCCTGTTTGCAGATGACCGATCCTTGACCCAAAAGTGCTTTGATCGGGTCTGCGATGTCGTTTGTCTTGGACACAAGGAAGCGAGCTGATGGCCGTCACCTTGGCCGGCAATAACACTCTTACTCGAGGCTCGGTTGACTACACACCGACGTCAACCTGTCAGTCTCCTCCCTGGCGAAGATGGTCTCAAGAGGGACCAGAAGGCGGACGGTGAGTGTTCGACTTTCGACTGAATGCCTGGAGTAGCATGATGTGCATGCATTTCCAAGCCACTGTTAGGGTACTCGGTTGGCAATAACAACCTATTCTTGTGCCGTCCTCACAGCCTTCCTGCACTCGCTTCCTGTTGTATGGCGTTCTGAACCCGCACGTTGATTGGCCGAACTGATATAGACACGGCAGCGGTAGGACCGCACCGCCTCCCTGCCTCTTGGCGACTCCTTCTCGTCTTGAAGATCTGTTGTCGTCAACTTCAACTTCACTACATCCAATTTCCAGTAGGACCACAACACAGCCACCACGACATGTTGTCCAGCACGAGTGAGTTCTCGGCAGCCCTGTATAGCAGAACGCCCAGCTTTCACTGAATCAACAAGCCATTGGACCATCACTAAGCCCTTGTGCGTCGACGGCCTGGCTGTGCGACATCTCCAACTTCGAGATAGTATGTACAGCAAGGCTCGCTACGAGAGCGGTTGGATCAACATTATCTAGTGGACTCAGTGTCAAGTAGCAATCGCGACACGAAGACCATCATCGTCTGGAACCATCATGCTAAAGCGAGACATGTCGATATCGAGTTCTTTTCCGCGAGAACACCATGTCTCCAGAGGGCGGCTTCGCACTTCCGTGTTCCGCTAAGGTAAGGTCTTCGCGCTCATGACATTGACCACTGTCGATGAATCTCAGCCTTTGTCCAAAAATCCAGGTTGCGAACTTCCAACATGAGAGGATCGTCTAATCCGGGCGCAGCAACGAAACACGCACGCCAGATTAGCCTCTTCACGAGGATATACTGGTGCTCTTGCCGGTTGATCATCACCACCAACAAACAGCAATACGCCACACAACACTCTTGACGATTAGCAGGATGTCCGTTGATTGAGCATACTGTTGGTCTCCTCGTATTGCTGTTTAGCTTGCAATCTCGCTTCACTCAACATTGGGCAGCTCTCGCATGGGCAGCTAAAATCCAGTGTATAAGAAGTTAGGAGTATCTTGCTTGATTGCATGATATTCAATCACACAGACACCATCATCAGCACAGCTCACAGCCCACAACACACTTTTACAAACCACTTCATCATTCCAGAAACAACACTTCAGATCGCATATCTCTTGCCACTATGCACTTCCTCGCAATCCTCAACGCCCTCGCGCTCAGCGCCGCTCTTGCGCACTCAGCCGCTATCCCAGCAACGCTCGTCGCCACCACCGCGCCTTTGCATCGCCGCAACGGCTGCTACGGCAGCGGAGAACTGCAGTCCAAGTTCCTCAAGTTCGAAAACCTCCACGGCTCCGGGCACACCCCCAACTCCGAAGTCTCGCTCGACATCACCTCGACCTGCAACATGGCCGCCGGCCGCGTCCTCAAGCCGGGCGAGGTCTGGACCCGCTGCTCCGAGTGGGCCGCGACAACCTCGGGCGACTGCCTCGGGGACTGCATCGACTCGTGCACTCCCCCTTCGACTTTCCCCGGCTCGACCGCCCTCGCCGACCAGATGAGCGCCGGGATTTGCACTGCCACCTGCCCGTCCCAGTGCAAAGGAGTGGTGGACAAGGTTGAGTCGACCGGTACCAACCGCATCGATTGGGCGATTAAGAACGAGGGGAGCGCGGATGCTACGATCGATTTCCAGAAGTGCAGTGATGCGCTGAACACGGAGGTTGGTGGCTGTGATTCTGGTAGCGAGCAGAGTCATGATGGGTTCTGGTACCGCATTGATCCCAACGAGGGATCATGCTCTGCCTAGATATCGAGCAAATCGCAGGACGGTCAGAAGGGAGTAAGAAACGGTGCAGCCGGCACGGTCGATGCGATGAGCGGACTGCTGCTGTCTTGGATAGATGGGCTTCGTGGGATTTGGCGTTCTGGCGTCTGGTTTGATCTTAACTTGAGTCTTGTTAGCTATGGTATGGAACACACAAATAAAGATGTCACCCACTCAATACCAGTTGCGCAGTTCGCCTACATCGTGCCAAGCCACCGGTACACTGCGCTCCCACCGACCACGCTCTCAACGCAAGACATAGTCCGTGTAATCGAGGTCTCCTCTTCTCCAGAGCTCTTCCAGCTGACCAGTCATGATGCCCGGCACGAAAGCATCGCCCACAAGAATGTGGTGGTCGCCATGACTTCGGAGCACCCAAGGCTTGCTGGACCCAAACGGAACCACGACTTCGTCGCCGGCTTGCAAGCCTCCGGGCCCCACGCCAAGATGTTGATCGTACGTCTTGAAGAAGACTCGCTCGTAGCCTGAGTCGCATGGATATGTCGATTCCGGGACCGGTGTTTCCAGATCGCAGCCAGTCAAGTCCACCAACTTTCCGATCTTGTGCAGGATTTTGAATTGGAGATACATTGCGACTTCCAAGTCCTGCAATAGTGCATGACTTTTGGGCAACCGATATTGCTGTACCAGCTCAGCTCGCATCAGACTCAAGTCGCCTCCCAATCTAAGGCTACTTGCCCTTTTGACGATTGGATGGTGATGATATTCCATCACCTTTCCAAGGCTCTGTGTTCCATTGTAAAGGTAGTCTGAAAGGAGAAGTCCGATTTGTGGCAGCCGCTCGAGCTCCAGTCGTTGCGGTCGGGTAAACTCGATGGCCAATGCCTCCAATATACAGTCCAGGAATGAGTACCTCTCATCTTTCTGGCGGGCCGGAAAATAGAAGTACCTCTTAAATGAGAAGTTGCGGTTGCGATCCAGTCGATTGGAGTTGCTTCCAGTTGAGAACACCTGGAAACGGAAGCTTCCCATCTTCCTTGAATTTCTGAGGACCCAGAGACGGTAATTTTTTGTGCCCTCAAGTTGAGCCCTTTCGACTGTAATAGCCGCGCGTTTCACAATATTGTCAAATCTCACCGCTCTCAGCTTGAGACAGCTGCCTGTACAGCCGCACGGTATGCTTGGCTCCCGATAGATGATATCAGCTACCGGCTTCTCGCTTGATGCTCTGAACGCATCAGGAGTACCGGCTTCCTTGGTCGTCTTGATGCTTGCAAACTGAGGGACCCAGGTAGGCAATGAACCACCATGTCGTGAGACTCTCCCGTCCAAGAGCATGTCTACGTTGCCCTCGGCATTGATAAGATATACTGTTGCTTCGCTGTAAACCTCTTCTACCGTCCTCGCGTAATCAACCCGTATAGAAACCGCAGCATCGTTGGTGATACCGATCAAGGCGAAGATACGGTCCTTGGGATCGGAGCAGGCGAAGTCTTTTGATGTGATCCGTAGCAGCTCGAGGAGGCTCTTCTTGTGGCTTGGGCCTTGCCAGTGCTCCGAATAATCATCTGAGGAACGTCGATCGATGGGGTTTACACGACCCGAGCTCTTCGAAGGCCCTTTGAACAGTGGACTGATGTGATCCTCTGTGAGAGCCAGGAAGTCAACCCACCGTACAAGGTGTGGTCCTGCCATGACTTTGGGTACCCTTGGTGAAAGCATAAACTCCTGGACGCACCAGAGTCTCTTCCACCATACTCTCATCAGGTGTTTGGCTTCAGGCTTCAAGCTAGTCTTTTCCTCATCTTGAAGAACTTCGCCGAGAAATCGAAGCATACCTCCATGCTCCACAGATGAAAATCCCTCGATTGCGCAGTATCCATTGGCGCGGACTATGCAAGTTGGGGCCTCCGGCTCCGTCTCACCCAGCCAAATGACCGTTCGCAAGCTGCTGCTGTATAACCTCGGCATTTGGCTGACTTGTTCGCTCTTCTCCGCTTGGTCGTCCTGGTTAATACAGAACGCATCAATCCAGACACGTCTTGCGGAAGTTGCACTCCGGAGTCGACGAAGACATGCCCGCAGGTGGACCGGAACTTTGAAGCTTCCACTGTCGTCGACACTGATCTCCACCAGGTTTATATCATAGGTCCAACAGTACGAGATTGCAGTATACTCTGGCACATATCGGATGTCGTGTTCTTGCAGCGTACAGGAGAGAGGATCAAAGTAGTTACCGGGGTGGATGGTCAAGATCCGTATCTCCCCTCGTCCGACACGTCTTTTGTACAATGTCGCATTGGCCGCAAGGTCCGAGACGTTGACTGGGATCCCAGTGCCGGCTGCAGTGTCGTCGTCGTCGTCGTCGTCGTCGACGACGTCGTAGTGAGTCATCTTGTCTCCGTGGTGGTTCCTCTGACCTCTCGACGCTCGTGTCAGTTTCTGAAAGACTTCGATGCTGGTGCAAGGACGACAGCCCAGCAGTCCGGGTACGAAAGTCTGTAGGTGCAATCGACAAAGCGATTTAGACGTGAAGATTGTGTAAGCGCATGTTGCGGCGAGTTGGTCAGTCCCACGGCTGCCTGCCTTGTCTCCTGTAGATGTTCTCGAAGTGCAAGCAAACTTATGCGAGGCTGCGACATCGTCAGCTGCGTCACGCCATGGGCGCTTACATGCAGCTGCGGGCTCACATGGTTAAAAAGCGATTCTGCTCTTTGGTTGGCTGTAGACATGCGCAGGCTGGAGCTCTGGCAACTCGGCAAAACGTAGTCCATCGGATCCAGGCTTTTCTGATGGAGTCGTATGCTCAAAAAGAGATGGTAGAGGAAAAAGACAAAAACATACAACAGGCGGGATTCCCAGATGGTCACCCACTCTAGTACTAGTCGCCCGGTTCAGTGCTTATGTATGGCAGAGCGGACGGGATGCCCAGTTCTCACTGACCTATGGTCGTATGTGCTGGTTCTCAGCAGATGCGCATCAAGTCCTTTACGCAATGCATTGTATTTTGTTACAGTCATCGTGTTCAGAGCAAAAGATGATGTCGCAAAAGGCAAAAACATACAACAGGCGGCATTCCTTGATGGTCACCCACTCTAGTACTAGTCGCCCGGTTCAGTGCTTATGTATGGCAGAGCGGACGGGATGCCCAGTTCTCACTGACCTGTGGTCGTATGTGCTGATATTAGTACAAAACGTAATATCTAGACTATTTGAAACTGACTCAGCAACGAGCAAAGTCGTTCAGTCACCGCAGCGTAGAATCCTACCTAAGCTCGCTTCACATTTATCAGTCTGAAGCAAAACGATCATGACAATCTGCTATGCTCCGTGGACTGTCGCGCTGCGCTCGCCGCCGTATGCAACGGTTACCGCGTGTCTGGCCCAATGCATCACTCAAGGTCATTTTTCTCAAGAGAGTTGGTGGCTTGGTGAGCGGCACATGGATTACATTAGTCATACGCTGAGCTGGATGCAGAAGCTCATCGTCAAGCTCCGAATTCCATCTCTCCACCGTACGCTTTAAAGGGAACCTCGCCAATATTTACGCTCCACACTGGACTTTGCATTGTGCATTCCATATCATACACCGTTTTTGGCTTCTCTCTGACACCTCTACACCCTCAACCAGACATCAGCATGGCGGACAAGCTTCACCACATCGCCTCCGCCGCAGAGCTAGACACACTCATGTCCAATAACACATACGTCGTCGTCGATTTCTATGCCGACTGGTGCGGTCCATGCAAGGCAATTGGACCCAGCTACGCGACCCTCGCCAAACAGCACAGCATTCCAGGAGTCCTCGCATTCGCAAAGGTCAATGTCGACCATGCACAAGATGCCGCTGCCCTTTATCGTGTTTCAGCTATGCCAACATTCATGTTCTTCAAGGAGGGCAAACAGGTTGCGGTCAACGGCCAAGCCATGATACGGGGTGCAGATCCTCGCAGCTTGTCTGCTGCCGCCGAAAAGCTCGGAGGCCTTGCCAAAAAGAGAGCCGCGTCCGCCTAAGGTGTTGCTTGAGACTTTGCACATAAGAGAGCCATGATTGTGCTTGAAGAGTCTGTCTACACTTTTCGCTCCAAACGCCCTCTACCCAGCAGTAGTGACATTGCTGCAAGTCGTCCCCGCCCTCGTCGTACTCTCGACCCTCACACACCTATTCGGACACGGCGCATCAGGCTGGTACTGCCAACTAAACAACGGATCCGTCTCATTCGTCAGAATACTCCCCAACATCATCGTCTGAAGGCCCGGCAGCGCGCGACTCTGCTGGAAAATATCGTACGAGCTCAGCGTCAAGACTCCCCAACCCGCATTATAATTGTGCTCGATTGTCGTGCCGTACACATATTCCTTGAAGCCCGCCCAGCGGATCGCAGCAGCACACATGGGACACGACTCTGCATTGGTGTACAGCGACAAGTCACCCCATGCGGCGTAGATTTCTGTCGGCGTCATCCCAGCTTCAGTGAACTTGGCCGTGCAGGCGTTGATGGCTGAGATCTCTCCATGAATAGTCGGGTCGCCGGTGCGGAAATTGGCGCCTTCGCAGACGATGGAGTCAGAAGTATGGTTGACGATTATTGCTCCGAATGCCGCGAAGGGACAAGGCCCCGATTGTGCGTAAAGAGCTTCGTTGGTTTTGCGCATGTATTCTGTGCGTTCCAATGGGGGTATGTTGTTGACGACGACGCCGGTCATGTTTTGCCCGGAGTTGGGGATCGTGAAGTAGGCATTGGTCCAAGAGGCAGTCGTGCTCGCGATGACGAGGAGAGAGTAAGCTGACTTCAGCATGGTGAGGCGGAAAGGCAGTATAGACTATCTCAATCTTTTAACGATATTCAGCTTTATGCGGTGCTTTGAACGCTGTTTTTATATGTTCTTCCCGGCCAAGTTGGCCTAGCTACTTGGGCGCCGTTCGTTGCAATGAACCTCGCCGGCCGGCGGGAACTACGTGACCCGCACGATAGGCACACACCATGAGTGCCTATCATGACATCTCTTAGAGTAGAATCTGTGGCGTGACGGCAACTATGGTATGGCGCGTGGACGGCCAACTAAGGGAACATACCGGCTTCACACGGCCACGTGTGTCCGTTTGCCAAGGTCCGGACGAGATAACTATCCGTGCAAGCCATAGACTAGTTTGATGTTACCGAGTTCTCATCCCGAGCGACTGGACACCAGTGCACATCTGATAGTGAGCAGCAAGTCCTGGTAACCCCAAACTTGTATACATGAGTAAGTCAATCTTCCAAACATACGCATATACACGGCAATTCATAGGCTCGAAATCACAAGTAATCATTCGCCATGATATTCTCGAGGATCGATTCTCTATACTAGGCCGCGTGAAGATCGCATAACGATATGGCACTGAGAATCTCACTCCAAACGAGTTCCAGGATCTACCTAGTTAGAGATCTTTCACCTGATCATGTGACTCACAAGTCACGTGAATTCAGGTTCCAGCAATTACAACACCTTTTTTCAAGGATCTTCGTTCCTGGAACAACAAAGACAATTGAAACTTCATGATTTTGGACGGGATGCCCAGTTCTCACTGACCTATGGTCGTATGTATCATTTGCGTTTGCTCATATCAATATCAAGATTTGACCAAGTTTGGTTTGGTCGTGATCCGAGGCAAGAGCGGCGGCGAGGAGGAGGTACGTTGGGCCGTGGAAAAATCTGATCCGTACGCTCAGTACGTCCAGACTTCTCGTCCACGCTTGATCTCGATCCTGCCTTGGCTCGACGAAGTACGCAGTGGGATAATTGATGGAAGTGTAGATCGCGAAGAGGAAGAGGAAGACAAAGAATCCGTCCTCATTACAGGACGAACATGCGAACGACGCTAGCCGGTTTGGGAGAGGATACCCCTGTTTCGCGTTTTCCAGACCCTCACAATTCACAACAGAGTTCTGGTGTATCCACATCAACTATCAACTATCAGAAATGTCGCACGATACCTGTCACTCATCATCCCCAGTCAAAATGGATATCGTTGATCGCAATTATCTCGACTGCGATCCATTCGGCGTCGTCCCCATTAACGACACCACACCTCCGTTTATCTGCGCTCTCTTTGGCCACGACGCTCAGGCAACCGCAGGCTTCACAAACGACATTGAAGCATGCTGCTCACCATACTACCAAGCCCAATACACGACTGGGTATGGCTGTGACCACCACTGGTGCGGCGTCCCGGCATACGAAGCCACTGGCACCGACACTTCAACTTGGCGAGTACAGCCATATCCCACCGAGGGCACTGTACGCTCTACCATCACATACACAACGACGCAGACGTACGGTGCTATCGTCGCGTACCCGAAAGTTAGCTCCTGTCTGTCGAGTGTGGCGCTCTGGAACGCTTATGCGTTTGCTTGTCATGTGGGAGGAGAGCTGGGTGAAGTCAGTATGACTGGGCCTGATCCGATGAGCACTATGCCAACTGCGACTGCCATGCCGTCGAGTACTACTTCTGGGACAGGGAGTGCGAGCGCAACCGGTGTGGACCGTAGCGCCGCGCCTGCGAAGGGTTCTCTCGTTTGGCTCTTGCTTGGAACTTTTCTGCTCTCCGTCTGGAAATGAGGACCGTATGCATCTTGTGGGGCGAAGTGAGGTAGTGGAAGGTGCGAATTTCTCTCGCTCCTTCTGTCGTGCAAAGATGGTTCTATCCAATGAATATTGAGATAGGAATCGCACACCAGAAAGCGGGGTGAGCAACAGCTTGCGTGGGGATGGTCGTTCGCGTCCACCTAAATCATCCACCTCAGCAACATCAACTTCGGCGACAGCAATTTCGGCGGCGGCGACGGCACCTTCAATAAATCCCATTCAAGCCCACCCCCATCTTCCATAACGACGATTCCTGCGATGACCACACCGACTCAGCAACAAGATCAGCAGCAGCAGAAGTAGAAGCAGCACGACCTTGCCTTTATCATGAACCCCGAAGACAGCGCTCACATTCCCTCGCTCCCTCTTGAACTATGGAACCTTATATTCTTGGAGAACACCGACCCGCACCACTTATGGGTCGTTGGCCGACATGTCTGTGCCACCTGGCGAGCCGAGATCCACAAGGTCATTGCGAAGAAATACCTCGAAAACCGGAGGATGACAAAGATTGACTCCTACTGTCCATGGAACGCGAGGTCAGCCGCTTGCCTCATGGGCCGTCAGTTAGTCTTTAGCCACTACAAGGGAAAGGACAGAATGGTCTTCGGGAAGTCCGTCAAAGTGAACCGTCGGGACCGTCGCGACGGGAACAATCATAGCGGGGGTTGCACTGAGCATCTCGCGCGTATGAAGGAGGCTCGATCCCAGAACATCAACGACTTCCACGATCGCACTCTGGCTTTCAACAATCGCAGTCTGGATTTCCACCATCGCCATCCGACTCCCTGCCACGAGTGCACGGACAAGGTGGGTGGCAAACGGTGCGATCTCCCGACCTATTACATCCGAATCAAGACGGAGTACCTTGCCACGGAACTTTGCGGTCTGGAAGTCGACTTTGACAAGGGAGAGATCAGTGTAGAGTGGGAGGCTATGTTGACTGCATTCTATCGCGAGGCGGCGGTTTTAAAACGACATGCGGATCAAACCGCGGCGAAGGCCGTACAGTGGTTCGGCGAAGAAAAGCGCTCGCTAGCTAGTGTAGTGCGGCGGGCGTTGGAAGATCGGACGGCCTTGTGGGATTACAGGAAGAAGGTACGCGACGACCGAGTCAAGAGCTGGCACCGCTACCGCATCAAGGGCAAGATAGGTCTCGACCATAGGATTGCTTACGAGGAGGAATGTCGTGTATATTGCGAACGGTACAGTCTCTACAACCGGTCCAATGCGGAAGACAGTGACGAAAAGCAGACGTGGAAGTACCGAGAAAGGCTGGACGATATTGGTCGCATACTGATCAGTTCTGGTCGGCATGGGCAATGGTACGACGCGTTTTACGAGAAAGACGAAGACGGAGAGTCGTCGTTGAGGAAGCTTCTGTTCGCTCCTGTAGGTTGGCTGAGCATGACACCGGAAGAAAAGGAAGATCTGGAAGCACGTTGTGTGTTGCAATGGCTGGGAATGGGCAGGGTACAGAGCATGGGTGTCACGGCGGTCTGATGTAACTAATCTCTCGTCTCTCTGCTGTACGTCTCGGAGAAAATGTAGCTTGCAATTTTTCGTCGCCGGCTCTTGTCAGACGATATGAGGAATATAAGCCGACCAAGTAGGCACCTGCAAAGACTGCTCCGGGATGTGTGCGAGCATGATGAGACTCTCCACGATGATGAATACACGACAAAATGTGTACCATAAGATGATAGGGCTGAGTAGGTATCCGGTATCCCACGGCGACCAGGAACGCCAGGACCAGCTGACAACTAGATCTCCGGTACCTTTGAGGAAAAATCGGCAGATGGTCGCAACACGTGGGAAGCAGATGGCAAACAGGACAAAAAACGGACCAGCTACCACTATGCTTGCGCTAGCGGCGCGCCATAGCAAAGCCTCTGTGTGGGATGCAAAAGGAGTCATCCAAGCGACTAGGTGTAAGCCTCCATAGCACGTCCCAGCAAAGGTCACGCCTGCAGCGATCCAGACAGAACGAGAGCGTTGAATGGCTGTTAAACTGTCGTATCCAATGAAATCCAGAGCATTGTAGATTTCTAGATTTCGGTTTAGCGCCCGTACGCAATCGGAATCGGTGTACGCATTTCGCTGGTACTGTGCGAGGTGGCGAGGACTGTATCGCTGTACCAAACTTGACGCCCTTTGCAATCGCCTAAGGTCGCGGGCGTTGAGGGTGACGAAGAACTCGGTGTAGTTGAGAAACCACACGTGTTTGAGTACCCAATGAGTTTCTAGCACCTTCAAAGTAGGGCAGTCGCCAAGAGCACCATAATACGGTTTGTTGTCGCCGCGCCAGAAACAAGAAAAGCTTGTTGGATGTGTGACTTCAAGGGGTTTGTCCAGCAATTTGGGAGAGGTTTCGATAACACAGCCGCGGAAGTCTTTACCGTCGCCAAGAAGCTCCAGACAGAATAACGCACAGACATCCATGGCCTTCTTGCCAACGACCAAGGTGGGCTCGCAGACATCTCGCGGCTTGTCTGACCAGATCACAAAGAGAGCGAGTGCGCATAAGGCGTGCGCAAAAACGTTCAGTTCCAGCAAGGTGACCGAGAGCCGTTGCGACAGACGAGAGACACACTGGATACAAAAGTACCCGGCTTGCCAGCAAGTCAGCAGCTTCGCAAGCCTATCTGACTTGCTCTTGTCCTGTATGTATTCGCATGAGATGTCGGGAATAAGGCGATCATCCAGATTTAGCATGTATTCGAAGCATTTCACCGTGATGTTCATGCGCTGACGATTCCCTGGCATGAACTGCTTGTCTTCCTCTGCGGAGTCCTCGAACGAGAGGCCACCCATGACAACGAGCCAGCTGTGTACGTCAGTCCAAGGATGAATACGGCCGTTGTACTGCCGGTAAGGTGCCGATTCCGTGAATTCCGGCAAGTCTTTTGCTTCAAGAAGTAGGCAAGTCAAAGTCCAATGCCACACCTTCACAACCCCTTCACGGACACGCCTCCATAGTGTGCGCTTCACGGGCATGAATCCCTTCTCTTGCATGAGCTTACTGATTTTCCTCATCTGGTTTCTTTGCGACCAAGCATTCCAGACCACCATCTCCGGAGCAATCAGTCCCAGTATCATCCAGCCCAGTTTACGATATTTTTGTAGATGTTCCTTCTTGTGCTCCGGAAGATTCAGATGCAGTGACGTCCAGATGCATAGCGACATCGTGATCAGGCAGCTGGAAAGGATGCTGAAGGTGCCTCGAATCCGTGGTTCCGGATGCCACGCAGCCGCCGGGAGGACAGTCGAGTTGCCCAAAGGTTCGAACATCGCGTCGGAGTGCTGCGGTCAAGCTAGATGGTGGTATTTCGAAGGGAAGTAGCAAAGTGGTGTAGCCTGGTGCTCAAAGTGCTGTATAATCGCCGTGTGTACTCAGCCTCGTCTAATAATAACAATACCTCACCGTGGCGCAGGAAAGCCTGGTACGTCACAGTACATGTACTTACTGATGAATGTACATGCATAGTATGATACCGTCAATATGGCCGTATATGATATGGTCAGATACCGTAACGTCCTGAAGCATGCCAGCATTAGAGATGCGGTTGCAGCATCGGCATACTTCAACTCTGAGCTTCTTCGTCTTTCGATCAAGCACATCGACAAACTCCAAAGCATTTGTCGTAGACATCTCCAGCGGAACCTCAGTATGCCGTTTTCGATCTGTTGTTTTTGCGGTCGGAGATCGAAGCGCGGTAGTCGTGCGAACCGTGCCTCTGTGCCGGTAGAAGGAAGTCGTGACTTATAAAACATGCCCGTTCCCTATGAGTTGAAGCCGCTTTCCTCGGCGAGTATTGTTGACTGCATGCATGCAGTCATGCCTTCTTGAGAGGTCCTGTGGCGCTACCAGGAAGCTGCCGCATGTTCGTCTTCTTTTGATCACGAGGGGCGGCGACCATCGCGCTGTCATCGGTCACGAAGGACAAAGTTTTCGATAGTCCACTCGGCTCAAGTAACGAGGACGTGTTGATGTTGTTGTTGTTAGTTGTTGTTGTTAGTTGTTGTTGTTAGTTGTTGTTGTAAGAATAGAGACTAGGAAGAATGCTAAAAGAGCTTAGCTTAAGCATAATGTCCGAGGTAGGCTAACGTAGGCCGAAGTTTAAGTAAAGTCCGACTTTATGTTAATATCTAAGTAGTAGCTTTTCTATCTTAAAGTAGTATCTATATACTAAGAAAGAAAGTATACTATATATTTATACTATTTATATTTTATATTATCTTCTATCTAAATAAAACTATTAAATAAATAACTAGAGTAGATCTAGTAAATCGAGAGTGATTTATTATATAGAGTATAGAAGTCTCTATAGGAGAGAGATTTAAAGGAAGATATATATAGGTTTATTATCTAGAAGGTTAAAGATATATAGTTAAAGTAAGTATACTTTTCTTTCTCTAGGCTAGCTATATATATTTAAGAAAGAATAAATTACTAGTATAGGTATATATATAAGTAAGGTTAGGATAAGATAAGTACTTTAAGATATATACTAGTAAGATTATCTTAAGAAGAAACTACTATTATTAGATACCTATAACTCTAATAAGATGTTTACTAAGCTTTATTTAAGTAATACTAATATCTTACTCTAAAGTACTTTCTTTCTCTCTCTCTTACTAACTACTACTACTACTACTACTACTACTACTACTACTACTACTACTACTACTACTACTACTATAATACTATCTCTCTTCTCTCCTACTATATTCTACCTAGTAGTAATAATAGTAATAATAATAACTCTACTCTATTCTCTTTCCTCTTATACCTATAGTATACTAATATCGTAGTACTCTAACGCTTATTAAGTAGAGTAAGTACTAGATAGGTACTAAGGTCTCTATTTTTACTAAGAGTAAAATAAAAGTAAGTACTAGTATATATAAGAACTATATTACTACTTAGAAGTAGAGAGAGTTTATAATATCTAATAGTATTATTTACTTTTACTTCTTAAGACTAGAGTATAGCTTTAAGAAAGAAATATATTACTAACTTATATTATAGCTAGAATACTATAGTTACTTACTCTACTATCTCTCTTATCTATAAGGATAAACTCTATACTACTTATACTACTACTTTTATATATACCTTCTACTTTTTTAGTAGATATATATTCTCTCTAACTAGCTCTACCTTTAGCTTCTTCTTCTCTCTAGCTTCTAGCTAGATCTCTATTATAGCCGATAATAATAATAATAATAGTAGCTCTAGCTAGAGTATAGTAGACCTTAGGTCTATAGAAGAAGAGTCTTCTTTAGAAAAGGACGATAATAATAAGAATAAGGAGAAGGAGAAGGTTACTATACTACTATACTATTATACTCGTCTAGTACCTAGTTATATACGTAGTCGCTTATAGGATAGTAGTACTATAGTATTTAGGTAGTATATTAAATTAATAGTTTAGAGCTTTAAGAATAAATTACTAATAATATATATAGCCTAGTAACTTAGAATACCTAGTAGTTAGTAACCGTCTCTATTTTTATAGCTATCTCTATAAAGAAGAAGTACTACTATACTACTATTAGCTATAATATAGAGCTTAGTACTATTAAGACTCCTACCTATAAGTACTATTATTATAGTATACTATAAGATATTATAGACTATAAGTCTATTAGAGGTAGTTATTATAGTCGTTATTTATAGGTATAGATATCTCTAGTAGATAGATACCCTAAGTATTACGGTTAGAACGTAATAGCCCCTAATAGTTACCTTAGGTATACTAATTAGCCTAGTAGGTAAGCCGAGGACTCGGCTTACTCCTAATTTCGTACTTTATATCCTAATATAGCTCTTTAAGCTACGTCCTATTAATAGAGTATACTACTAGGTTACCTATCCGTACGTATATAGCTCTATATCCGATCCGTCCGCTACTATACCTACGTACCGCCTATACCCCCGATACCCGCCCGTAATACTAAGAGCTAAGCTTTTACTTAGTATTCTATTATATTCTATAGGTCTATCTATTACTAGTATTTAGTATTTAGTACTTAGTACTTAGTATACTACTCTCTACTCTATATACTCTATTACTACCTATAGGCTTTTAAAAAGTTTTTAGTTTATTTTAAATAAATATCTATCTTCTATCTAATAATCTTAAACCTTATATATATATATCTTAAAGCTTAGTTAGTAGTTAATTAGTATTAAAACTTAGCTATATATAATAAGTACGGGTTTCCCCTACTAGCTAAGCTAACTTAGTTAGTCGTTAACCGACCTTAGGAGTCTAGCGCTTCTAGGTACGTAACTAGTTAAGTAGTAATTATAACGGACCGTATTTACTATACTAACTACTTCTTCCCCTACCTTTATCTACCCTTAGTTTAACCCGATAAACACCTTCGGTATTCTACCCCCGTTATACTAAGTAACCTTAGGCCTTTATTAGCTTAATGCTAGCTAGTTATGTAGTGCCTGCTTTTAAATAGACTAATAGATTTACTTAAAATTAGACCCTATAAAGCAGACGGCTATAGTAGTATAGGCCTCGTACCTCGGACAACTATCTGCTCGCCGCGGAAGTCGGAACAAGCGGCCAGCCGTAGCAAGCCGCGGGCTTCGGGCCCCGAGGTCCGCTTGGTCCGTTTGACCAGCCTTGTCAATTCTCACGCCTCCTTGGTGTTTGTCACACCACTCCGCGACAGCATGTCCGACAGCAGCGTGGGTGCCACTGCACTGAGGCAGTCCGGCGGGCGAGACGTATCTCTGCCTCCAACAGCCCCATTGCACGGCATATCGTGCGTGGTTCCCTTGACGACTCACCGTTGTCTCGTCGCCTACTAACTCGAAGTCACAAATCCAGATGTGAGAGATGCCGCAAGCGTAAAGTCCGTTTCAGAGCAGAAACAAACCATGTAGGTGAGCGTTAACCCGGGGCCACAGATCAAATGTGACCGCCAGGAGCCGTGTTCTCGCTGCACAGAAGCCAATGTAGAGTGCTCATACTCGGTCGAGGGCTATCGCAGGTGCGTTCGTTGCGGACGACAAGTCATCGAGCGCTTGCGCTGACTAGTAGGCAGACCAGTCTCCCGCAGATATGTCAAGGACCTGGAAACGCAGATCAACTCGATGACAAGATTCATTCGAGACCTTGCGTCCGCTGATGATGAGTCAAGGCGCGCAATGCTGGCCGGGCAGCTGGGCTCAGCAGCGAGCTCGGGCGATCAGGTTGAGGACAGCCTAGTCGCCGACACAGTGACACAAGATGTACCTGCGGTGAACCCGACACCTGGACAGGCACCTGTGCCGTCAGGAACTCAAATTGAGACCGCTGCAACGTTCACCTCGCCGACGCTAGACAGTTTCATCGGTGAAAGACCTCGAGATGGCCGAATGAGAAAGATGTTGTCACGCCAGGCCACGCAGTTTTTCGGAGGTACAAGCTTAGCTCATTTGGATCTTCCGGCGTCGAATCCCGCCAAACAAGTGAGCTCTATGCCCCCGACGACTTCTCGTGGACCGCCCAGCGTAATGAACACTACGCAAGGAGAACTCACGCTCCCTCTCGACCCCCATGGCCCTGTATGCCGACAACTGGTCTCCTTGTTCTTTGCAAACTGTTACCATTACAATCATTTCATCTATAGAGAGTTCTTCCTCCGAGACTACGCGACAGGCAGCGGTCCCTACTACTCTGAAACGCTGTTGCATGCTATTTGCGCAGTAGGAGCTATAGTATCAGAGGATACCCACTTGAACTCTATCCATGCTGCCGTTGCTAGCTTCGCCGAAAGCCAGGCGCTGACATCCTTGGACTCTCCTGATCTGACCACCCTGCAAACGTTGATGATCTGTGGACCTTTAGCGGTTGGTCGGGGTCAAAGCTCTAAAGGTTGGCTCTTTTGCGGCATGGCTTTTCGACTCGCCCACGAAATGGGCCTACACCTCGACCCTAGCAACTGGAACCTCGGAACAGCTCACTCTTCCGTCGATCGAGAAATTTTACGAAGAGTCTACTGGGCAACATTTGTTGCAGACAAACAGATGAGTCTCTACTTCGGCCGGCCGCCTGCTCTATACCCACAGGAGGCCGACGTACGAAATACGTTGCGGATCCCTTATCCTCCGGAATGGGAGCACCTCCTCGACACCTACATCGCCAGTGGAACCTCTGCTACTGCTTTTGAGGACGGCATTGCCGTCGTTGGCTGTTTTGTCCATCGCGTGGAGCTCGCAAAGATCTTCCACACTATGATTGTAGCCATCTTCGAGAACCGAGACGGGCAAACCAACAAGTCGACCGAGATAGTAAAGACCACGAACCAAGTCCACCTGCAACTGGAGCGATGGCTTTCACAACTACCCCAGAAGTTGCAATGGAACCCTTGGAAGGTCACAAAAGTCCCCCACTACATCTTGCACTTGCACATGGTCTTCCACACAGGGATGATAATACTGCACCGGCCTCCCAGTCGCTGCTCCGACACAGACTTGCAAGCCTTGACCGACGACGTGGACATTTGCTACCAGTCACTCGCCGCAATTCTGCGTTTGCTCAACAGCTACGGGCGTCACTATTCGTACAGGACTTTACCCTTGGACGTCGTTCACACACTGGCGGCTGCTGCAAGAATTATCATCCTCAAGAAGCGGCTCGAGCAGTCTTCATGGACCAACATGTCTGTGAAGAAGCCCATGGAAGACGTTCTGCATGTCATGGGAGCGATCAGTACGGTCTGTCCGTGCATAGCCGAGATTAAAACTGGGATTGAGATCATGATGCGGAGCGACAGTCAGGAATTCCAAGAGCCGTCTTGTGGAGGAGGCCCCGAATTCCTCACTTTTCTGGACAACGGTTGCAATTCACTATTGACTCCTTGGTCCTCGAATGTGGATCAAGCTCAATCGGATCTGGGATTCCTCGTCACTGAGGAGTCTCTCAACGATTTCGAGGGCTGGCAGAACCTAATGGAATGAAATGGAATGAAATGAAATGGAAATGTATTGATGCCTTTGGTGGTTGATGCTTGTGCTCGGGATTATCGAACCAGACTCTTCACAGTACATCATCCTCGCGACAATCCATCACCAACATCTCTCCAGGATAGTGCGCCATGATCATCCCTTCAAGAGGAGCGTTCATGACAGCTGCTTGGGGGGTGACACCGCAGCCCCAGAAAACCGGAACGTTATCATCGTCTCCGAACACCGCACTCAGAGGTCTCCCATCAGCGGTCAATGGCTCATGGCCCCATTGGACTCGGTCGACGTTCTCTATGCCCAGCTGCTCCAACGCCTCCCAGCCCCAGGCTATAGGCTCGCCGTGAGTCGGCAAGTAACGCCTTGTGATCTCGCGGACCAACTCGATGTCCTGCCGTTTGAAAGGGCGCATAGACACGACGTATTTGGAGCCAGAGAAGACGCCAGAGGGATTGAGCGCAACGTTTGTGTAGTACATTGGCACCGTGCGGTTCTGGGAAAGATGTCTGATCTCGAGGCCGGCGCGGATGAGAGCGGATTCGAAGCTCTGACTGCAGCCGATGACGAAAGCGACATGGTCCTTACTCCACTGCGACAGAATGTCGCTGACAGGACTGCGAACAAGCTTCGATCCGGAATAGACGTTGTACCGCGGGCAGTCGGTGCGAATGTCGAGGTTCGCTGCCAGGTCTTGATCCGACACTCGCGGAAGGTAGGACTTCAGTTTTGACGGGTTCCCGGGTTCTGATGACTCGGCGATCAATGGGCAAGCTACGGGATTGCGGGCGCAAAGGTTTCGAAAGTCGTCGGCATAGCGTGATGGGAGTACCAATATGTTTGCTTGCAGGTATGTGTCTGCAACTCCGGACGTCGACTGACTCCATTGTCCTTTTCGTGCGGCTAGCCGGGCGGCATAGCCGTCACGGAGGTCCGATGCTGCAAGGCAGCTCAGAGGTAGGCTTTCGGAGATGGGTGATGACATGAAAGGCGACATGGTGACGAAGAATTCAATTGACGACTGTGTAGATATCGAAAGATACAAGTCTGCGAGGCGGTTCAAGTATCCGAGGGTATTACCACGGCGCGACTAGGGCTCCCGCGATAAAGACGCTCTGACAGATACCTGTGGATCAGCATAGCCTTGGTAAGGGATCGACAGACGATGCGATTGGTACCGTCCGAAGCGTTCTGACCAAGCCGAACACACGCGCAGAGCTGTCGAACATAGAGATAGAGAAGCAGACGGGCTTCGAAGTCCGAGGCTGCGGACCTGTGCTCCGTTCAGCGGAGGAAGGGACCGCGGCGAAGCTTATCTCGCTATCATTATCGCTCTACACACAACCCAACCCAACACACGCAACTCCCGATATGCTGTCATCTCTCCGTGCATTGGCAATCATGAAGCCCTATATCACAGTCATATCTTCCACATGCGGGCTGCTGCACCAATCAAGAAGCGGCTTGCAGAACGCAACGCCGTACTCGTTGCACTTACTTTTAGACCTGCGCGTGCGTTCAGACAAGCATTCTATATAAGTCACGCTGATCTGTACACTAACCTATAGACCTTACCTCGGCGTTTTACTACGACTATACCATGTTACACCCAACGCGTCCCGTCGAAAGACAGATTAACCCGGACGGCAAACGAGATGAAGAGCTCTTCGACATCGACAACAAGTCACTAAAAGCCGTCGAAAACGATGCCGAAGTCTAAGTCGATCCAGTCATCGAGAAAAGGATATTGCGGAAGCTCGATCTTCACCTCGCGCCCATCTTCATGTCGCTCTACTTTTTATCCTACCTCAACCGGAGCAACATAGGCAACGCAGCCGTAGCCGGAATGAACGATCAGCTCAACTTGAGTCCCGGCGACTACAGCACCGCCGTCAGCGTCTTCTACGCAACCTAAGTCGGTCTGATCTTCCCCATCGTCCTGGCTTTGCGCAAGATCAAGCCCCACCGCGCCATAACGGTCATGTCGATCGCCTGGTCTCTCGTCACCATCGGCACTGCGTTTTGCAAATCATACGGTGCCCTCGTTGCCTGCCGCCTGCTGCTCGGTGCCTGCGAAGCTGGGTTCTTCCCTTGTATCTCGTGAGTTCTCCTGGATTCGGTATCGCTTTGGCCGTCTGGAATCCATCATGTGCGCTAACCACACTACCTTTGCAGTCTCTACATGAAGATGTTTTATAACCGATAGGAGCAAGGTCTCCGTTTCGCATATCTGTTCTCATCAATGGCGCTTTCGGGCATGTTCGGCGGCTTGGTTGCCACCGGCATCACCTACATCGGGAATGTCGGAGGCCTTCGTCCCTGGTCATGGCTATACATTTTGGAAGGGCTTGTTTCCCTCATCATTGTGCCATTTGTCTGGTTCGGACTGCCAGTAAATCCCGCGCAGGCCAAGTGGTTCACACCTGAAGAACTTGAAGTCCTGGCAGCTCGCGAGGTGAAGCGCAGAGAATACATGGGCACATCAGAGTTCGACTGGTCGCAGGTCCGCTCGGTGCTCGGCCACTGGAGAATCTACCCTGCCGCAGCAATGCAGTTCTTGCAAGATATTGTCCTCTACGGCTTCAGCGCCTTCCTGCCCTCGATCCTGCGGAACGACCTTGGTTATACCCGCCTGCAGTCTCAATACCTGAGCGTCCCTGTGTATGCCCTCGGAGGCATCAGCTTCTTCGCCGCGGCCGTAATTGGCGACAGGTACGGGCTCCGCGGATCCATCCTCGGAGTTCTGGGCGTCTTCGCCGTCGTGGCCTACCTACTGATCATCCTCGTGCCCGCCAGCGGCGTCAAATGCTTCGCCTGCTACCTCGTCGCCATTCCGCTATACTGCGGAGCCGGACTTAACGAGATGTGGATTGCCAACAACACTGCACCCCACTACCGTCGAGCAACAGCCATCGGGTTCTCTCAGGCGATTGGAAATCTTGCCGGCATCGTCTCGGGCCAGATCTACCGTGAAGCACCCTATCGACTCGGCAACCGGTTCTCGTTCGCTTGCACTGTGCTGGCCATGATCCTCATTGGCGTGCAGATTGTGTATTTCAAACAGCTAAATTTGCGCAAGACGAAGATCTCGAAGGGAGAATTGGCAGACGATCGGATTAGTGAGGAGGGCGAGGAAAATCTCGACTTCCGTTAAATCTACTGACCAGTTTCGGATCTTTCCGACAACGAGGTTTGGCAAGAAGGCAAAAGTAGTATGAGCTACGCGACACATATCGGACTGGCTCGACGGACTGGCTCAGCTTTCGAACCGTTCTCCTTCAGTATCTCTTTCGTGGAAACATTATGCTCAAGAGATGTTAGTGATGGATTGTCGGGAAGACGACGTCCTATGAAAGCTAACTCCGAGCACAGTCGCCGACCATAACTTTCATAGGCATCATATCAACACGTCTCCATTTCGATGATTGCGTCGCGTTGCATCTTTTCTCTTCAGACAGTGAACCCCACTTCCGGCTCTCCCGTTCGATGTCATCTTGAGCGTATCAACCGATGCAAAAGTCTCTTACTTTGTCAAGCTGGGCTGATCCTGGTCTGATCGGCGGCTGACAGCATACAGTACAGTTGTCAGCAGAGCATCGACTTTCACGTTGCACCATTCGAAGCATCAAGCAATGAGCTCCATGACAAGAGCTTACTCAGACGCCGTAGCATATGCAATGGCCGCTCAATACCTTTCAGCCTTTGCTGACGCTTGTACTACTCTCAAAGCAGATAAAGAGCGTCGCATGCTCCAAAGTGCTCGGAGTCTAACCACTCCCTCCTGAACCCATTGACCTACCGAATCAACGAGAGAGAAAGAACCAGTGTCAAAATGGCAACACCCCCCGGAAAAATCGACGTCCACCACCACGTCTACACCCCCCTCTACACCGAAGCCCTGCACCGCAACGGCGGCGACCCCTCAGGCTGGTACATCCCGCCCTGGACACCAGCGCTAGATGACGAAATGTGCACCGCCACCAGAATCTCCACCGCAATCCTGTCCTGCACCGCCCCGGGGCCAGGCATCATCGAACCCGACCCCATCCCTTCCGCCATCCTAGCCCGCTCCTGCAACGAATTCTGCGCAGCCCTGCGCGACGCCCAACCAACCCGCTACGGCTTCTTCGCCAGCGTCCCCGACCTCGCCCTCTCCTCCGATGCCGTACTAACCGAGATCGAATACGCCCTCACGACCCTGCGCGCCGACGGAATCACCCTCTTCACCTCCTACGGCTCTCCCACGCCCTTATATCTCGGCAACCCAGCTTTCGCACACATCTGGAAAGCCCTCTCCGCCCACAAAGCCGTAGTCTTCATCCACCCAACCCACGCCGCAGGCTCCACGCAAATCTCCCCCCACCTCCCGCAGCCCGCCTTCGACTACCCGCACGAAACAGGGCGCACAGCAATCGACCTGATAACCTCGTGGCGCCTGCGCGACGAAGCCTCAGAGTGCAAGATCATCCTCTCGCACGGCGGCGGGACCCTACCATCCTTGATCGATCGCGTGGCGGGCTTGATGCCTTTTGCTCCGGCGGGGATGAATTCGGGCATGTCGAGGGACGAGATGTTGAGGTTTGCGAGGGGTTTGTATTACGATACTGCGCTTTCGAGCAGCCCGATGGCTTTGAAGGCGTTGTTTGCGCTGCTGGGGGAGTGGGGGAGGGGGAGGGTGTTGTTTGGGTCGGATTTTCCGAATGCGCCCGGGGGGAGTGTGGAGTATTTCACGAAGCAGTTGGAGGAGAGTGGGGAGGTAGATGTGGGGGAGTTAAGGAAGAACGCGCTGGAGTTGTTTCCTAGGTTGAGGGGGTGAGTTGGGGGGTTGAAGGAGAAGATGCTAGTGAATGTTGTGGTGGTCTGTTTCGCTTTGGGGATGGTTTGAGTTTGGGATACTCCGCTCTAAAGGCTGTGATTGGTTGCCAAGGCCCCCTAATCGATAACATTCCTCAGGGAGACAATCTGTGCACTTGATAGGATTCTAATCAAATCGACGAGGTACTTCAATGGATTTTATAAGGAATTTCGAGGAATTTAGCACTATTTATAAACGTAAGGTTTGATTAACTAAAAGACGACTAACTAAATGTTTTATATTATACTTATAGTTCTATGTTTATTACCTTATAGCGTCCTATAATACTTATAAAAAAAGCTCGGAACTGTAATCTTTATATATTAGGCTCTAGTTCCTTAGATTAGTAGTAGTCTAGGCTAGTTTAGGAAGGTTATTCTCTATAGTAGCTTCTATAGATTTCTTTATTAGTATCCTTATTATTCTTATTATTACTTTAGAGTAGTATATACTATACTAGAGAGTTATTATTATCGCTATAAGATCTAGTAGCTAGTAGTAAGTACTATAGCTATCTAAGAGAGCTTTTAAGGTATCTTAATAATAGCTTTAGATACCTATACTAATAGTTAGTAAGTATATTAAGTAATAGGCTACTATTAAGCTAGTAAGGCTATTACTATATAGTAATCTTTATAACTCTTAAGATCTTAACCTATTACGGTTAGAACGTAATAGCCCCTAATAGTTACCTTAGGTATACTAATTAGCCTAGTAGGTAAGCCGAGGACTCGGCTTACTCCTAATTTCGTACTTTATATCCTAATATAGCTCTTTAAGCTACGTCCTATTAATAGAGTATTCTACTAGGTTACCTATCCGTACGTACATAGCTCTATATCTAATTCGTCTACTACTATACCTACGTACCGCCTATACCCCCGATACCTACTATAATAGGTACGGGATTCCTCCGCTAACTAA
>QZFA01000055.1:0-152939 GCA_003614995.1 Cladosporium phlei | reverse complement strand
TTCCTCGAGTAGATAAGTTATACCTTAGGTATTCCTCCTAGCTTAGTCCTAGACTATATACGTACCTAATCGCTTAGAGCCGGCTAGAGATCCCGCGCTTCTAGCGCCCTAGGGATCTCTAGGCGTTATTATACTAAGGTCGACCTCGCTATCTAGGTCGGTAGAATCTAGGTTATTTACCTTATTTATATTCTTCTAGTAGTTATTATAAAGGCTATCTTTATCGAAGCGCCTCTTAGCTACTCTAAGTATAGTATCTTTCTCCGACCTAACCTTATAGTTAGACTATCTCCTCTTAGGTAAGAATACTATAGTATTCTTACCTTTTCCTTTATTATACTTAGAAGTAGAAGCTATAGGTATATTACTAGTACTATACTTATATAATATAGTCTTCTTAGAAGTACTACTAGTATACTTATTTACTTTCCTAGTATACTTACCTTTATTCTTAGTATTAAGCTAGGTATATAGAACGTCGTATCTAGTATTATAGTAATTAACCTTATCCTTAGACTTCTTACTCTCTCTAAGAGCTACTAGCTTAGTAGCGATCTTTATATAGTATTAGGTATAAGAAGATATAGTAGAGATAGTAGTCTTCTTAATATTAGAGCTCTTACTAGGTATAGATATAGCGCTATCGTTGTTCTAGTAACTTATAGAGAGATCTTAGCTAGTATTATCCTAGTTAGATATATCCTAAATTAGCCTATTTATCTTATTACTAATATTAAGACTAGATATATACTTAGCGCTAGTACTAGAAGAAGAAATATTAGTAGCCTCTTATAGCTTAGTACTATAGATAGGGCTTAATATAATTAAGATAGGTATATAGTATCTAGGTTTCTCTTACTTCTTACTCTTTCTTATATCTATTATAGGTATAGGAAGAGTATAATACTTTATATATATAGTTACTATAGTTATAGTATATAGTTAGTATTTCGAGAATATTATATATTTAGTATAAAGTTTAAAATTCTTTAGTATTAATAATAATAGTAATATATAGAGTATAGTCCTAGTTTACTATTAACTTACCTCTTAAACTATTATACTTTATAATATAATAGAATAGAGTTAGGATATAGTATTTATACTAGATAGATATTAAGAACGCTCTCTCTAGAAAAGAGAGTAATTATAATAATTAGTTTCTAGTTATATATATTAGGAGCTCTAGTTAGCTATACTATAGCTAGGCTAGACTCTATATAGTACGTTTTCCTTATATATATAGTACTCCTATTATAGAGATAAAATAGTAGCGTTTAGTCTTTATATCTTCTACTCTCTTAGTAGTAGACTAATATAATATATATTACTATATTACTATATAGTTATCTATATATTACTATCTATCTATAACTAGATCTTATAGCTATATATATTAATATTAATACTAAGACTAGATTATTATAAGAAATACCTTCTTAATTATAGAGAATATCTTCTTAGTCTTAGAGAATATCTTCTTTATAAGAGATCTTCGATTAGAATATATATCTATAAGCTAGATTCTTATAGTAAATATCTTCTTAATATTAGTTATAAGTATAGTAAATATATTCTCTACCTTAATTATAGACTACCTATAGTTAGAATATATACTTATAAGCTAGAATATCTTCTTAACCTTAGTTATAGATATAGTAAATATCTCGATTATAGTACTTATATACTAACTTATAAGAGATATTTATCTATACTAAGTATTATTTACTATAGAGGATAACTTCTTAATTATATAAATTATAGTAGTTTACTAATTCCTAGGCTATCTATAGTTAAAATATACTTTATTTAGATTATCTATATACTATATTATAGGACTTTAGTAATACTATATCTTAGTTAGATTATTAATTATATATTAGTTTACTATATCTTTATTAGTTAGCTATATAGTCTAAAGATTATAATACCTTATAAATAATAAAGTAAGTATAATTATAGACTATAATTATAAGATAGTAAACTAGTAACTATATCTATAAAGACTTTTTCTCTCTCTTCTAAAATACTCTTATTTATCTTAATATCTACTACTAACTCTAACTTTCTCTTTCTCTTTAATCTTCTTATATATACTAAACTTCTATTCCTAAAAACTAGCTTCTAACTCCGACTTTATAATACTACTAAAGACTATTATAGAACTACTTTTTTAGTATTCTTATTATATCTATTCGAATAGTACGACTAAATTTATAATAGAGGTATTCTTTATAAGAATACTATAGTATAATTAATCTACTTTCTACATCTTTAGCTAGCTCTATCTTCTAGCTTATATTACTACTCTCTCTTAGTTTCGTAATATTAATATAAGTAATACTTAGGCCTACTATATTACTATTACTATTAAAGTCTAGCTATAATACTATCCTCTTTATACTTCTTAGTAGTTTACTTATATATATATATATTAACACTTCTACTACTAGAGTCTAATAATAAAGTCTAATCTCGATTCTAGAGATATTAGTATAAGAGATAAAGATACTATCTAATATATAGTCTACTTATTAATACTAAATATTTAAAGCTAACTAAATTTTATAGTATATATATACTATTAAGATAAAAACTAGAGTATAGTAAAGTATTAGATATACTAGATAAACTAGACTAGTATACTATATAGTAATAATATCCTAATTAGATTTAATAATAATAATATAATATCTTATAGTTATATCTAGGTTAAAGTTATAATTAAAGGCTAGATAGAGATATATAAGATTATCGCTAGTAATAAGAACTTCTATATTTATAGTCTTACTCTTACTAAGAAGACTATCTATATTTATCTATTATAGATACTACTTACTAGCTCTTTAGATACTCTACTAGATAGTTATTAACTATTTTATCTTCTTATATTATATATAATAATAGGTAATATAATTAAGTCTTATAATATTTATTTCCTAATAGATAGTATTAACTAGCCTACTAGATCTTAGGCGTTTATAATAAGATAATACTTCTAGAGTATAAGGATTTAGATATTCTATAGTAGATAAGAAGATATTAGAAATAAGAAGCTACTCTATTTCCTTTTAATAGATCTCTAATAGTAAGAGTAAGTAGTATTTTATATAGTTAAACTAAATCTCTAGTAGTAAGAATAAGCTATTTACTTTTTAATTAAGATTAAGACTATATAATTAAGAAAACTATATAAAAACTATAAAATCAACGGTACTAATAAGCATGCTATAGCATGCTTAGTAGTGCTACTAAAAGCTCCGCGTCCACAAACTTCACCAACCTCCGGTGAATAGAGAAACAACCTCCGCCCCTTAGTAGCCTCGCTACCGACCGGAGCCATTTGTTTGCGGACTTCACGCCGGTGGCCGGAGTTCACCAACTGTAGACGGCCAAATGCAGCCTCCAGTACCATGTAAGTACCTTACTGTACACAGCAGATGCTGACATAGCGGTCCAGTTGTTATTAGCTTCTGGAACAAGAACCCGAGAGCCTATCTCGCGAGATCCCTGTCAAGCACACGAGCAAGACAGAAGCCGGCTTGCCCTACCGTACGATTTTTTTGAGACCAAGATAACAATGACGTTTCTGAAGAAATATGCTCGGGTGCCCTCCGTCATTCTGCGCTCTAGCCTGCGTTGACACGGCGGCACCGCTACGCACAGATGCCCATCTGCGATCCAGAGTCCCATGTGTGAATACCGCCGAAGAAGCTCCTCTTCGATGCGGACTCCCCGTGGAGAGACAGAGCATGAAATGGGGAGGGAGGACAATGATGGCGGTACCAGAAATGAGAAGGGTAGTGCCCGTTGATGCTGTGTCTGCGGGAGAAGACGATAGACAATGAGCGGAGTGGACAGCATGGCACGCGTCTAGAACAATTGGAAGGTGGTGTTGATGCTGCTACAAGTTGCATGTGCTACCTTGGAAAGAAGAAAAGCGCCCCGCTAAAGCCAAAGCTCAACAGCTTAGCCGCAAGACTGAGCATAGCACCACCACTACCATTCCGACCATCCCGTCCTGCTTCCTCTGTTGGCACTTCATATCTTTTTGACCTCCCTCTCTCTCCCTCACCTTCCTCAATCTGGCCTTCTCTACCAAACCTCGTCGTTCCTACTCGCTCCCTCCACCCGCTTCGCGGTCTTCCTCTCCAGCTCGCTCACCTCAACCCATCTTCCTGCAAGACCTCCGCCGCAAGAAGACAGCCTCACCAGCCACAGTAATCCTTGGTGTCCTTCTAGCCGCGGTCCTCCTCCTACAGTACCTGCTACCACATCTCCCTATCCCATACCAGGACCTATTCTTTCGCACCTATCCTACGAACGCCCCGGCCTCGTGCCCTCCAGCGCCCACCTACAACCCGTTTGTCCAAGATTTGTACTGTCGCATTCCAACCCACAACCCAGGCACTATCTACAACCGATCACCGCGCAGCATGTCTCTTGCACAAGCCGCCGAGCGCGTCGCCGCTGAGTTTGAGTACAAGAAGGATGATGTCAACCGCGCCGTTAAGGAATTCATCCGCCAGATGGACGAGGGTCTGGAGAAGCAGGGACAGACCATGAGCCAGATCCCGACGTATGTCACCGCTGTGCCCAACGGCACTGAGGAGGGCCTTTACATGGCTGTCGACCTGGGTGGAACCAACTTCCGCGTTTGCTCCATCCAGCTGCACGGCAACAGCACTTTCAGCCTCACACAGAGCAAGGTCGCAATCCCCCATGAGCTCATGGTCGCGAAGACTTCCCGCGAGCTTTTTGCCTTCTTGGCCAAGCAGATTGAACTTTTCCTGAAGACACACCACGGCGACCACTACCACTCCCACATCGAGCGTAGGCAGGGTGCCTTTGGCCCTCCCAAGGACGAGGAAGTCTTCAGCCTTGGTTTCACATTCAGCTTCCCCGTGCAGCAATACGGCATCAACAAGGGTACTCTCATTCGCTGGACCAAGGGCTTTGACATCCAGGACACCATCGGCAAGGATGTCTGCGCTCTGTTGCAGAAGGAGATCGACAACCTGAACCTCCCCGTTCGTGTTGCCGCACTCGTCAACGATACCGTCGGTACTCTCATGGCTCGCTCATACACCAGCCCTGGCAAGACCGGCACGCTTCTTGGCGCGATCTTCGGCACTGGCACCAACGGCGCCTACGTCGAGAAGCTCGACAAGATCACCAAGCTTCAGAACATGGGCGCGGATGCCGGCGATGTGGACAACAGCACTGGCGAGATGATCGTCAACACTGAGTGGGGTAGCTTCGACAACCAGCTTTCCGTCCTCCCTACCACACCTTATGACAAGGCTCTTGACGCCGAGTCCAACAACCCCGGTGTGCAGATGTTCGAGAAGCGTATCTCTGGCATGTTCCTCGGCGAGATCCTGCGTCGCGCTATCATGAGCCTTGTGGAGGACCCGAACGTCCCTCTCTTTAGCGATGAGGACAGCAGCAAGAACGACATGCGCAGCACCACCCACTTCTCTCCCACCTCGCCTCTTCGCAACCAGTGGGGTCTTGACACCAGTTTCCTGTCGATCGCTAGTGGCGATCACTCCGCTGGCTTCAAGGTCACTCGCCAGACTCTTGACCACGACTACGGCGTCTCCGCCGCCAGCGCTGAGGATGCCGAAGCTGTTCGCCTTATTGCCTCTGCTATTGGAAAGCGTGCTGCCAGGCTTTCGGCTATTGCTATCGCTGCCATTGTGATTGGCACCGACAAGCTCCACCACCCGCAGGACATCGCCACCACTGACGACACCACCGTCAACGAGGACGAGATTGTCGACGTCGGTGTTGACGGCAGCTTGGTCGAGTTCTACCCCAACTTCGAGGAGTACATTCGCGAGGCACTCAGGGAGGTTCCCGAGATTGGTGTCTGGGGCGAGAAGAGGATCCGCATCGGTATTGCAAAGGACGGCAGTGGTGTCGGCGCGGCGCTTATTGCGCTGGTGGCTGACAAGGCCATGAAGGGTGAGTTTGCTTCATATGAGCTTTCTAATGGAAACAAGCATACTAACAGGTCAATAGGTGAGAGCTCTTTCTTTCGTCCCGCCGGTTTCGGCGGCTACATCAACAGCCTCATCAGCTACATCAACCGCGGCGTCAGGCACATGTAAAGGAAAGCACCCACTCACGATGGGCATGCACGACTTGCGAATTATTCATCGTCTTCCGTTTGCACATGACACTTGGATATATGCGTGAAAAGCGCAAAGGGAAAGAGGGCTTCAAGGAGTTGGCGATCGATCTCTCGAGTCCACCGTTATTTGGTTTGGATTCCTTCTGTTCGTTTTATCAGCAAAGCGATTTTTTGACGGGATCTTGTTCTTTTAGTCTCGGGGGTTTGTACATATGCATCCGGAAATTCGATCAACGTTTTTGTATCTGAGGTTCTCTCAGTGATGGCATCACAGTCGTTTGCATGGTTAACTATTGTGGTTGATTTCTTACAAACAGGGGCTGGAACGTTCAAATCAGCTCTCGCTACTCTCGGTGGCTATATGTCGCGGCTGCGAGCAGGAAGGTAGTACAAAACTTGATATCTGACAACTTTGCCACCCAAGAACAACAACAACCCCTTTTTCTCATCCACTCCCACCTTTTTCTTCCCCGTCTCCCATCCACTTACCTACCATCCTCTCCAACCTCAACGCTCTCCTCGCCCCTACTTCCACCCCAGACAACCTTCCGGATCCGAACCTCACCCTCATCCCCAACTCCACCCTCTAACACCCAGGAACGATCCCGCTCATCTCGATCCGTCAGTATCAACCGAGAAAGAATTTCTCGCACTGGTCACTTCAGACCACGCTGCTCATAGGGTACATGTCATCGAGCGAACGACTCATCATCGGACACGCAAAAAGAAAATACTCCGCCACCAGATCATAGTCGCCAAACACGCCAGTCCCCACGCCACATCACGTGGATCTTTTTCACACTGACACCACGACCACTATAATGGCGACCCCGGTAGCGGCGAGAAGCTGTAGATCTACAATAAGTGCTCTATCAAAGTTTTTTACAGACCGACCAAAGCAACTGGGCTCTCAGCCAGACACCGCCATCCATCCTGAGGCGCTCCAATACGAAGACTGGCCGGATTTCATCAGACGCATCTTCAAGGAAGAGGTGGCGCGCCTAATCAGAGATGAGGATCCGCTGCAGGGCCAGATAGTGCCGGGTGGGAGGCCAACGTCGCAGTTGAGGGGATGGACCAGGAACTGGCAGCCGCGCGAGCAGGCCTTGCCACACTCCAGACCGGAAACCTCAAAGGCCACAAGGCAGAGATGCTCAGACGCGGTCATCGAGAGAACCGGCATAACGGAAGCGGTCGGAGAGGCAGGCGCGGACACACTCAGGGGCCTGATCGAGGGCAACTTCGTCACCGAAAGGTCAAGGCAAAAGAAGGCCATAAGATTGAGAGTAAATGGGAACGAATGCAAGAGGGAAGGGTGCGATGAACCGGCACAAGACAGCGACAGCGAAATCCGGCCCATCAAGCGCCAACAAACATCGACGGGGTTGCCGCCCTCGCTTGATTCCCGGAGGTTCATCGTCCTGCAGATCGTGAGAGCGAAGAACCGCACTCTAGAAGACCTTCTAGTCATGGAGCCGGCCGCCGACAACGCCCGCCCGTGGCAACAAATCCTGAACGCCATGAGCAATCCGGAACTCGACATGGAGCGCGCGCTTGGCTACACCCCGGACCTGAGAACTGCTCCAGATGGCTCCGCCTATTTCCCAGACCGGCCAGAGTCCGGCATCATGGCGTTCGAGGACGGACCATCGGCGGCGAGGGTCATGAGTCTGGCACCGACCGGAAAGGCGGGATGCGTGATGGTCGTTCTCTTCGTGCACCGTGACGACGCACAAAGGGACCTGGTGAGAGAATTGATCGAAAAGCAAATCGTGGCGGAGAACAGACACTATTCGTCAACGTCGACGCGTGGCACTGAGCCCCCCAACGAAGGCAATAACATGCGGGCCTGGACGGATGATTGCGAGAACGCGAGCGTGCACACCGATTCGAGGAGGGACAGCAGTAGAGCCTGTGCCAGCGAACCGTACGCTACACCGCAGGAATCTCCCGCAAGACCGATCGAAGAAAGGCGCGCCGCGGTCCGAGAAGAAACCACGCCGCAGGGAGAGGCTAAATGGGTCGAAGAAGAACAACATGCGGCAGTCGTGAAAACCGGACCTGGACTGGAGACCACCACTTGGCATGACGACGTCGGCATCATCGAGGTGGATTGTCACAAGGTCGCCAAACGAGAGTGTCAGTCGCTCCTTCGGCTCGTGCAATCAGCCCTCGCGTCGCAGTCCCCTCCACCATGCGAGTCTTGGAACGCGTGAACTTCCCTCGCGGCGGCAGCCGGGCCTTCTTCTTCCTCCTCGAAGCAACCTGCAACGTCTGGAATGTTCTGCTGTGCAAATTTTACAGATAGAATGGGATCGAGCTGGTGGTTGTTGATGTGGGGGGGTTTCGTTAGGGACTTATGCGAGAAGATTGGGTTGGAGGGTAGGAGGGCGTGGTTTGGGCGGAGGGGATATTACGAGGGAGGGAATGCATCCTATGCTTTGGGCAAGTCAAAATACGCCTTTTGAGAGTAAGGAGGTTGATGCTGGGAGACCGAAGGTGGATAGGGTTTCGGTGAAGGAGTAGAAGGCGTGGGAGGAGGAGGCGTGGGAGTGATTTTGGTTTGGTCAAAGAGATGGTTGAGATTGCTGAGCCGTTCTATCGCTGGCTGCATGAGAGGAGGTGGAAGGGGGATGCGTGAGCGTATTGCTCGTGGAGGCGGAGGTGGGTGTCCAGGAGGGGTTTGGTTTGAGTATCATCGACTCTGTACATTGGAGTCATCCTCGATGCCACCAAAACTGAGAGGATAAATGTTAGTATCTCAATGGATCATCGACCCTAGTTCGAACATGTCATGCGACGAATCGACGAGAAAAAGGCATTTGCTGTTAATCGATTCAAATCAGTACTCCCAGACTTCCCACATCTTCATCAATCTCCAAACGCCAATTGGCAGTACCGCCGTAGCTTACTAACCTACTACTGCTTCTTCGCCTCCGCCTCCATCTCCCTCCTCTCCCCCTCAACCACCTGCTTCGAAAAACTCCTCACGAACATTTCGGCATACCAACCCGGGAAATACCCAAATACAGTCATCAAGTAGTCATGCCCCCAGAAGGCAGCCACGTCTCTCACGCCCGTGCCAGCATACCCCAAACTCGAACGTGCCATCTGCCGCGGGGTCGGCTGCATCAAACCCGCATCAATGCCCGACTCCTTGAGCCGGGGCGTCGCCGTCGGCCCCACGACGATCGCGTGGCAGTCGACGTCGTGCCCGGAGTCCTCGAGCTCGACTGCTAGCGAGCGCGACCACGAGACGTTGAAGGCTTTGGTGCCGCTGTAGACGGCCATGAAGGGCGAGGGGATGTTGGCCGCGCCGCTGCTGATATTTATGATCAGTGCGGGCTGGTTGGCGATGAGGGTGGGGAGGAGCTGGCGGGTGAAATGGGTTGGGAAGCGCAGGTTTAGATCAATCCAAGCGTTGATGATCTCAGGATCTTGCTCTGAGAATTGGCGGAAGGTGGGTTTCTGGCCCGCCATGCCCCCGACGTTGTTGACCAGGACTTTCACCTCGAGGTCTTTGAACTCCGCCAGCGCGGCTTGAATTTTGTCAATATCGCGCGCGTCTGTGATCGCGTCGAGGACGAGGATCTTGAATTTCCGGCCCGGGAATTGCGCTCGCAGGGTTTCGCTGACAGACTGCAGTTTCTGGGCGTTGCGGCCGTGCAGGATTACGTTGAAGCCTTGCGAGGCGAGCTCTTGGGCGAAGCCTAGGCCGATGCCGTCTGAGGCGCCGGTTACGAGGGCCCAGGGGGAGCCGATGACGCCTTCTTTGTATTTGGTCAGGTTGTAGGGGCGCAAGAAGTGGTACCAGGTGAAATTGGCGAGGCGGTAGAGTTGGTAGGAGGCCCAGATGCCGCCGACGGCTGCGAGCGGTTTGAGGTATTGGGATGGGAGGCGCGTGTTATTGGTGAGGTTCTGGAGATCAGGGAGCTTTAGGGATAAGAGCTTGTCCATGACTGCAAGTATTGAACTCGACGTTTAGTTTTGGTATCCGGCCACGCGAGATAGGATTGTCAAGGTTTTAGAATCGAGAATAAGGCGGGCAGGGTTTTGCTTGATATACCTACACGTATGTCATCCATCCCTTACGGAGCTTGCGTCTTTGTGCTACTGCCTACCGCTGCTTACGAGCTGGAAGGGTCGAAGGATTGTGGAAGGATGCAGCTGAGGTCGGATATAATCTGTCCGATTGGTGCGCAGCGGACGCCTCTGTTCATTACACAATAAAGTCTCTGCCTGGAAACGTCAACTTTCAAGGCTCTGTTCTCGAGTAAATCTGTAGGCAGTCTAGTCTCGAGATCTGCGGGATTCGTCCACAAACCATGTCAGCTTTGGTAGTCAAGAGTCCAAGATCTAGATGCTGCCTCGCTCATCGTCAGGAAACCGGCTCAATGCTTGACGGCTGGAAAGCACAATGGTGGCTGAGATACCTGATTCACCGATTGAATTGTTCTTGTTGACGCCACAGTCGTCTGAGCGCGATGAGATAAGGTTATGTAGTCTTGGAGTACTTTGAAATTTTTAACGGGACTCGAACATTTGTCCGAGAACGCTTCCTGCTTTTGACGTTTTGTCACGAGCTCCATACGTGTGTATATCGAGCTACGTATGTAAGTCGAGTGTATAATGCGAAGCGTTTGTATCGCAAAGTAGCGCGGTCGGACGATTCACCACTGACAGATGCAGGCGATGGGGAAGTTTCACTGCCCTGCCGCCATTCAGAGCACCCGGCGTCTGTCTCGCAGCGCACTGGCAGTGTATGGCCCGGTAAGCCGAGCACAATCACATAGGTCTGCATAATACGAGCCGTGTGTATTGAACTCTTGAAACCCATGTAGCTTGACGGCCGCTCTCCCGCATGATCAACATTCAGTTGACAGATGGATATCCGCGTCCGCGGTGGTTTTTGTATCAGCATCGCAAAGACACTTCATACACTGAACGCTTCAAGTAGACGAATTCTGCCGGCTCGGCCACATCCATTCCTTGAACGAGTCGTAGCTGGCGCTTGCAGCATCCTTCACCTGCGCCTCAGCCCTTTGCACCTTGGTGCTGGGCGCGAACTTCGACTTGGCCTTGACGCAGATGCGACCATCGAGCGTCTCGATGGTGGCTTCATACTCATGCCCTCCCAACGGCTCTGACGGAACAATGTGTTTCGGGTCTTCCTCAATAGGTGCTGATGATGCAATGCGAATCACGTAGAAGTCGTTCGCATATGTTGGCTTGACATAGCTCAGGCTCAGCTGCGCCGGCTCGTCTATGGGATCGACAGGTAGTGGCATTTTCGCGTGACTTCCAGTTCCAGGAAGACGTTGAGGAATAGCCGCCGCGTAAGCAGACGCCGGCGTCGATGCAAGCGACTCGGCGAGCGCGAACTTCTCAGCCAGTGTTGTCGCGATCACACCGCCGTGTGAAACACCGGGCCAGCCGCTCAAAGATCCTCCAAACCACACGATAGCGACCATCATCTGCTCTCCGCGATCCCAGAATACGCGCTCCACCCCAAGACCTTTAGCTCCCTGCAGTGAGGCAATCAGACCTTTCTTCTCTTCAGCTTCCGTCGATCCCTCCTCAACCGGACGAGGCACCACTTCAACCCATCCACCCTCAATTCCCCGAAGTTGTTTCGTCACACCCAAGCATTTTCCTCTTAGCACTTTCACTTTGAACTCGTCGTCGATCCGCTTGGTGAGATCGGCCATGAGTATTTTGTCCTCGCGCGATCCAGGTGCGGGCATCTCAGGAGGAGCAATCGAGTGGAAGACAAAGCTCCCTAATAGACCACCACTGAGTATTGCTGTAGAGATCCATGCTATGCGACGGTGTCTTCTGAAGAAACCTTTCGGGGGAGGCGTTGATCCGGTGGACTTCGACTGAGCTGCATTGGTCGTGGTCGATTCGCTGCGACGTAAGATTTGATAGCGAGTAGATAGCTGTGGGCGGAATGCCCGTAAAGGCAGGGCGCGTGCAACACTCATTGTTGCTGTGTCTTTGTATAGTAACGAGAAGCTTGGAAGTCGTCCATCCTCGTGATCGAAGCTCAAGACCGCCAAGCAACTAAAGATGGCGCTAGTCTTCGGGGCTCGCTGGTGTTTTTAGCTTTTCCCTTCCAACATCTCGCACAAACTACAACATGGAGACTCTCGACAACACAAAGTGGGACGTGGTGATTGCGGGTACGGGGCTACCGCAGTCTCTTCTTGCACTGTAAGCTTCGCTTTCATGCCACACTCCACCAGCGCATCCTCGGCTAACTGACATAAGTTTGCCTTGAAAGGTCTCTCTCCCGCTCTGGCAAGACCGTACTGCACCTCGATCGCAACGGATACTATGGAGGCAACGACGCCGCCTTGAGTCTGTCCGAGGCAGAGGCTTGGGCCGACAAGCACTCCGCAACTGAGTCGCAAGCCCAGAGCGCGACCTTCACCCATGCTACCGTCGAGAAGGAGAGCGCTGGTGAAGACGGCGTGAAGCTGTCCCAGCCGCGCGCATACTCGCTTGCACTAGCACCGCACGTCATACATGCTCAGTCGAACATTCTGGCTATCCTGGTCTCTTCTCGGCTCCACAACCAGCTCGACTTCCAGGCGGTTGGATCGTGGTTCATACTGGAGACTCTTGCGGAAGCTGTCGCAAAGCTGTCTCGTGTGCCGAGCAGCCGTGAGGATGTCTTCAGGGACAACTCTTTCGACCTACGAGCCAAACGATCTGTCATGAAGTTCTTGCGCTTCGTGCAAACCTACGAGGAGCAACATGAGGTCTGGGACGAAGATGCCGAAAAGCCATTCCCAGACTTCTTGCAGCAGAATTTTGGCCTGCCGCCATCTTCGCATGGAGCGTTACTCGCCCTCACCCTAGGGCCAGAGCCACCGCAACAGATCACCACTGCCGCCGCATTGCCGAAGATAGCACGTCACTTTCGGAGCATCGGCGTCTTCGGACCTGGGTTCGGTGCCGTCTTACCCAAGTGGGGAGGACTTGCAGAGATCGCGCAAGTGGCCTGTCGCGCAGGTGCTGTCGGTGGTGGTGTCTATGTCTTGAAAAAGGGCATCAGATCGACATCGACAACCGACGATGGAAAGTTCGAGCTCGTCCTCTCTGATGACGAGAAGATATCTGCATCCTGGTTGATTGGCTGTTCAGACGATTTCCCATCTGGGTTCTCTCAAGCTGTCACCAGCGGCTTGACGAGAAGCATATCGATTGTCACTCCAGCGCTGGCAGAGCTGTTTCCACCGACATCTGAAGGCGGTGTAACACCCGCTGGCGCGGTGGTCGCAATCCCTTCTAGCGTTTCGGACGAACCTCCAGTCCACATCATCGCGCACTCGCACGAGTCGGGCGAATGCCCATCATCACAAAGTAAGTGCTCACCATCTCCCAATCAGTCCTGTCCACTTTCCATGATGATCATACGAAAAACTTATCTACATTGCCTGATCTACATTGATTACAAATTTTCTAATATCCCTGATACGAACTCCACATATGCCACTTGACGAAGCATTTACCATACTGGTCAACAACTAACTTGGCAATAGGTGTTCTGTATGCAAGTGTCGCTCTACCTGCAGAGGAAGGTAAACCACTTCTCACTGCTGCGGTCGACAGCCTTCTGCAAGGGCTCAAAGACGCTTCGGCCCGTGTGCTTTGGTCATTGCAATATCACCAGAACTGCGTGATAGCACCTAGTACCTCCGGGGCAAGCACCATCATATTACCCAACGTCCCGGCTGACCTTGGGCTGTCGGATTCTGTGCTGCACAGTGTGAGGGCTGCCTGGCAGCAGATCACCGGCGAGGTTGATGGGTTTATGATGTTTGAGGCCCGAGAGGGTGAAGATGAAGATTAGCTGTGCTGTCTAGGTTATGAGATTACGATTCTATAGGCGCTTCGATATGAACAGATCGCTTGCAATGTTGCATTTCTGCTTTTACGACATTTGGTCTCATGCAGTCTCTCTGGTCTTCCTTCATGTTCTGCAAGTCATCTCTTGATGCGCCATCGACAAAGCATGCTGTGTCCGCTAGCAACAGAGGTGCTTTACGAGTACGTGACCTTAGGCTGTGAGGCTGTCGCCCTTCAAGAGATGTGGGGCCACGGACTTGACCACCACGGACTCTCACGCTGGGGGTTAAAGCAAGACTCGCTCCCACACCTAGCTCTCTACACTCTATACCACTTTTGCACACCATTTCACCATCAAACCCACAGAAACTTCACCACAGAAACCAAGATCGCCGATCTCGCCGCCAGCAGCCGCCATGTCGCCCTTCCAAGACAGCCACCAGCCAACGCATGCAGGTCAGCCTGCAGGCGCCTTCAGCTCCGCCCCAGACGAGGAACCAATCGCATCGACCTTTGACGGAGAAGGAACGCTCTGGATGGAAGCACCTGGTGTCTGGAACCATGAGTTTGCTTCGCAGAATGCTCTCGATTCTGGTCTGAACGAGCCCTGGATGATGCCATCTTACGATCCAGAGGAACCACTCTTCGACTGGACTCCGAATCAACACGCCAACGAGACCCACGGATTCGATGCTGCGGCTTCTTCGCAGAGCATCGCTGGCCCAGCCCTCAACGGACAATTGCCGATGCCGCCATTCGATTCGACCCTCATGAGCCTCTGCATGAATCAGCCGCTCGGATCCTGGGATGCTGAGGTTGCCTTGCAGGGCGCCCTCTTCGCTGTCGGCCAAGCGCCAATCGCGTCCGAATGCGGCCCCTCTGACCTGCAGGATGCCTTCCAGCCAGCTGGCTGGATCAACGAAAACGCCGGCATGCCTGCCATGGATCGAGTCGATCCAATCAGGTGAGTTTTTAAAAAAAGAAACAAGTTAACAAAAGGGCGACATGGTCACAGGTTTGGCGTGTCCTCCATAACTGATGTGGAACGCGCGACCCACAATAATGGCATGTCGTCACTTCCTCACCACTATTCTCGCCCATCGCACCAAACTGACGACTTTGTTGCTGCCGATGTCTCCGACCAGCAGTGGCATCCGTCATCAGCCTTCGGCACCGAATCCAAGACTTGCTCAGCATTGTCGAAGAACAGTACAGCCTTCCATAAGCGCACACTTGGATTAAAAAAGTCTCGACAGCTTAAGTGTCACTTTGAAGGTTGCACCCACAAGGGTACTTTCCCACGCGCATGGGAGCTTAAACGCCACTTGAGAGCAAAACATCACAAAGGGGCTGGATCGTTCGTGTGCAACGCGGAGGGGTGTTCCAACAAACAACTGCCTTGGACCTTCGCTAGGTCTGACAAACTCACCGCTCACATTAAATCAACCCACGCCCGTGACAAGGTCTTCACGGCATGCCCTGTCAACGGATGCAACCTCGGAGAGAACACCCTGGAGACATTGGGTGTTCACCTTCAGCGCGCGCACAAGGGGTGCGAAGAAGGTCGCGCAATCTTGAATGCATCGTCTTGCAAGGTGCGCAAGTGTCCATTGTGGAGATGCGGCAAACACTTCAAGGCTCCCGAGCTACTTGGCCATATCACCAAGCACGCAAAAGACGATGTGTTGGCGGCAATTCCCGAGCTTGAACAAGAAGGTCTTATTGTCCATTATGCTCTGGACCTTGAACTGATCATCACCGTACCATGTCCGATATGCAACACCAATTGTGATGGTATTGATCACTTCATCACTCACTTGTGGACCAACCATCTCTTCCTCGCCGGATCTGAGGGGGCTGATCACTTCAGGACATGGAAATCTGCTCCGGCAAAGGATAACACGACACCGTATCATGACAGCATCAACGGTCTGTTGCCATGGGCTGTCCTCAAAGTATGCTTCAGGAGTCGGACAAAATTCATCTATTGTCCTGCATGCCTCGTTTCGTTTAGCGATCTGAATGGTAGTTATTGGCAGACGGAAACACAGAAAGCCGCCCGTAACGCCGCCCATAACGCCGCCATGGCGCACCATCTCAGCCTGCTCCGCCCCGAGGCCGAAGTCGTTGCAGAGCTCTACCCCTACCGTATGCAGATCCTGAGGCTCTACCCGGAGTTCGTGAGCCATCCTGTCTTCGCCGACTTTGATCAGCTACAGGACGGCATCGCCTCGAGCTCACAGGAGCCAAGCCAGTTTGATGGCAACTTCATGGAGAGCGTCGAAAGTCACCGACAGGCCATGACCGACTTCAACCAATCTTTATAGATCTGCCACGCAGCTCGCTGGTCTCAACACCAACGACATCCTCGCCCTCAGAAACCCAGGACCATCATCACCAACCATTAACGGCCAATAATGACGACGCAAAATCTCCACTCCGAACGACCTCTTTATTTCTTACTCAGATTGAACCTTGTCTCGCGCTTTGGAATGGAGTCGGATTTGCTTTGAGTTCTCGTTTTACCAGTCAACGGCCTTTCCTCGCGTTAGTCTCTCGGATAGTAAATCAAAATGGAAAACCCTGTACGTTTGAATGGTGTTCACCGTCGTCGATGATGCCACGTGTTTTATTAATTGCTACTAATGAAGTCGAGACATTTCCATGAATATTTGACTTTGGTAAGGCATTCATTCATGCTATTGAGCGAAGCTTGTAAAACGTGATCGCTCTCATGGAAGCCCTATGTGATGCTTGATCGATACAGTGGCAGCTCAGCAACCACAACGTCATGTTCAACCCTTGATATCAACTACAGATCAACTCCTCCTTATCTACTCCCATTCAATTCATTCGGAACAAGACACTTCCATCGTCACCAATCTCGTCTCACAAAAGACGATCTAGCTTTAGCTCACTCAACCAATCAAACCCCCCAACCCCGCCCCACCCAATTGCTCGCGAGAAGCAATACATTCCCACGCGCTAAGCAGAACGTCTCGCAACAGAACATATCCCCAGCGAATGCCACAACAAATTAACATCATCCTCGATGCGCTCTTGGCGCATGAAAATATCGCATCTTCGTAATATCCGCTCTATTATACCGATCGCTCAAAGTGCTTGTACAACTATTTGCTTGGTTTGTCTTATCTATATATACATTTCGACCGACGGGAAGGCCAAAATGTTCGGCTTGACCGAAGAAGAGCTCATCGGCATCTATCTGTGTGTCATCGATTCTAATAGCTCGTCTTCTGACGAGTATGAGAGTGAGCGCGAGGATGAAATCGACGACTACGAAAAGACCATTCGGAGAACTCCGATGAAGTCCTCGATCGACGGTGAGAAGCACGACTGGAAGCCTGAGAGCTGGCTTGAGGATTCGTCCGAGCGACACGCACGGTAAGCGAGCCACACGTATTCCTGCCTCATGATTGAGCAAGCAAAGTGCTAATGACTCTGTGTAGTATCATCAAATGGATCGCCGAAGTCGCCGCGCAGCAAGAGCGATCCAAGAAGCGAGCAGCTACACATCCACCGGACGACACAGAAGAGCTCACCAACCTCGACCAGTCATCGTCAGTCGCCAAACGTCGTCGAACGTTCCGCGAGATTCCAATCTAGAACAACATTAGACAGAGAGTTGAATGGCCAAATGATTAGAGGAGATCGAATCTTTCGTTTCATGCCCAAAATTACTACACACACGTGCTACATGCATGCACACAGCCCAACAACGCCGTACTGCCGACGTTGACCCAATATCTTCCATGCAAAACCAGTACGCCAGAGAGAAAATCAGACCCGCTAATGTTCAAGGGCAAAAAGAAAAGGTGACGACAAGTGACCGTATGATGCTGGGGGTCATTGATCGTCTTCCGCCAAGTCAATAATATGGAAATCCAGACGAAAGAATGCTCATCGGTCGTATCATGAAAACTTGCAGAACCAAAGGCAAGAAATGAGGGTGGAGATATTCCCAATGCTCGGAACCGGAAGCTGTCGCTCGCTGTCGACACCTGTATGCTCTTTGCGAACATATAGTGTAGCCAAGTCAAAGTGATAAACATGCTATGCAATTACGCGATCAGCTCCCACTCCTCGCCCTTGCGAGCTCGAGCTCGTCTTGGTCGCTCATAACGGTTCCGGTCAGGGACTCCATCACAGGCATTTCTCTGCCTGCCCTGCCATCAAGAACATACGGTCCTGCATTATTTCTGGGCGTCATAGGCCCTTCGCTTATGATATTTGCCCCTAGAGCGAAGGGTGCTGTTGATCTCGGCGTTGCGGCGCCCATGAGATCTGAAGGTGGTGGCGATCGGGTTTTGGAGCCGTTCATGGCTGAAATTGCGACTGGTGATGTGACGGCCGACGATGAAGTGGCCTGGGCGGTCGATGATTGGCGGGTGGGAGTTTCGAGGGTGACGGTGTCGACCAGGCCAGCGAGTTCTTCGTCTGTGATGTTGGCTGTGCGGTCGGAGTTATCGAGTGGCACGAACAAGGTGTCACGCAATCGCGAGGGCGTTCGTGGTGCTGTGGTACTGCCGTCTGTGAGATGTCCTGTATCTCCTCCGTTCCCATTTAAACTACCCACGGCTTCGTCTGATGAGACGCCTGTCTCACCGCTCTGGTCTGGATCAAGGCCCTCTTCGGCATCTTGGAAGTCTGCGAGCTCTTCGAATTCTTCCTCTTCCTCTTCAGGAGGCTCGACATCGGCTTCGAGATCCGCGACAAATCGACAGTTTGGACACAAGAAATTGGGCCAATTAGGACCATGAATGAGGTTCCGCACGCATTTGTAGTGCCACACGTGACTACAAGGCGCAACGAATAATGCTTGACATGGCGCAACTGGGTTGAGGCAGATGCTGCATTCGGACGTGTTGACGCTTGCAGCATCGGAATCGCGACTTTTGTTGACACCGGCAGTTCTCAGCAATCGCTTGTGCGTCGTTGTGTTGAAGTTGTTCAAGCTCTTCTGCCATCCGCGGTTGCACTCCACGCGAATCTTCACACACCGAAAGATGACTTCCTCACCACCTTTAAAGTCTATTCCAAGCTGGACGACGTCGCCATCATTAACGGGGTATGGTCTGCTCTCCACGCCGGGACTCGAGAGCCGGACGTGGTTGAGGAAGGTGCCTGAACTGGACTTTACGTCTTTGACGTACCACTGACCGCTGGCGCACCAGAACTCGCAGTGGCGGCGCGAGACAACTTTCGATTTGAAGCCAACGGGAACTGTGTTGTCTTCTGCGGTGGGAGAGTCGCGTTCACTGTAGCGTCCGACACGAACGATAGTGCTGGCATTTTTGAGCGTCCGTGAGACTGCCTGGAAGTGTAAAGACGGCCTCGTCGAGCGCGTTTCCACATGTGGTATAAACCTGATCGTAGGAAGTGATTCCTTGCCTCCTTGGGCGGTGCTGCTTGTCGAAGGCATGGCAGCGTCTGTAGAGGCGCCAGCAGCCAGGGGACCGACGACAGTAGCAGCTCTGGCCCTGGTCATGCTCTCCGGACTTTGGCTCGTCTCGCGCTGCGCAGTCTGTGTATCCGTGCTAGTGAGGTCGGCCGCCTGCCTGCTCAGTCCGCTGCGCCCTTGGACCGTAGGCACCCAGCCACCTTCTCTGCTGTGAATCCCCGACTGCGAACCCGACCTTGCGGTCGTTGCGTTCGGGCTGGTCGACTCGGTCGGGTAACTGATGCTCCGGCGCGGAGAGGGCCTCTCGGAACGTGGTGAGGCGGGCGGTTGCTGTTGCTGTTGCTGTCGTTGTTGCTGTTGCTGGGAAGAGGCGTGTAGGTGGTTGTGTGTGTAGTTTCTCAAGCTCCAGCCGCGTAAACGAGAAGGTCTCCGCGTAGGCGAGTTGGTAGCGCTCGTGTTTTGGAGGGTAGCCGTGGCCTGGCCTGATCCGAGCATTCTAAGGCAGTCACGCGGGCAAGTGTGTTGTGGTAAGAGGGTAGGAGTCAGGTGGTGTCGTTACAGATAGAGAGAGTGAGAGAGTTTGTGGCAGGTAGGGCCTCCAAGCGTCCAGTCGTGTGGCTGCGTTGGCTACGTCACGCCACGGCAGAGAAACGAGCCAGTAAGTCAAAGAGGAAGAGGAAGTGTCCGTTGAGGGCCCTGCCGTAATTGCGTGTATTTTTGGTGGTATAAGGTTGAGAAACGAAACAAATCTAGTTCAGGTAGGTAGGTTGACTTCCCTTATTCCCTCACCTCGATCGCAAAGTCCTCCCCCTCTCCCGATGCGCGGCTGAATGTAGAACCAATGAATGACTTCACCTGCCAAGAATAATAAGCAGTGAATGTAGTCTTCCAGATACTTTGACCTTGTTATTGCAGGCACCCGAGATCTCCTGACACCCAATCTCCTGTAACCTGCATGAAACCTACCTGAGCCTGAGCCGGCCACATGGGAATCCGACTACACGTGATGACATCCGGTATTTCCCTTCCTCTCTCTCATCGTGGCGTGAGACCCCAAGATCCGAAGAACCGGACTCGCCCGATCGTGAGTGGCAGGGAGAGACAGAATCACAACGAACAGTGTCAACATACCAAAACTTGAGAAACGGTTAACACAAACCGTTACGAGCATGGAGGGAGTTGCAGACCAGCCTTGCAAGAGGTCTAGAACTCTCCGAGGACGGCAAGCTATACAGGAAGTCGGATATCGCTCCAAGGGTACAGGTACATAGGCTCGATAGGCTGTATCCTCAGTCCATGCCAAAGTATGTCGATGTTCTAGTATCTCAATGGACTGGCACCAGCGACTTCTATATGTCGAGTCAGGCTTTATGCCAGTAGTGAGAGAGCGGCGTTCAGGCACTGGTATCCTAATGAATCGCATTATTATATTCGACAAACTTTAGCATGTACGGAGAGAGAGGATAGGGAGAAAATGTCTGTTGTCTGAGACATACGGCTACAGCCTTGGAAGGCTGATCTTTGCGCTTGTTGTTTGTTGCTGTTGTGAAGTCAGGTTGGAATTGTCTCCGATCGCCTCGTGACCTGGAGATTGTAGATAGAGGTCGAGATCTCGAGATCTGCACGTTATGAGACTATGAATGTCTTGCTTGAAATACATCCAAGGATCCCGCCTTGGCGAAGAGTGTTGAGGAGACTGCGTTGGTATGGCGATGGAAAAAGAAAGGTGAAAAGTGTTGCCAGAGTCGGTCTGTTTGGTCCATGCTAGCAGACATGAGACGAAACGTGGAAGGTGTCGCAAGACTCGATCTGTCTGGCCTCTGCTAATAATACACATGCCTTTATTACACGTAAATGTACACACATCCCTCTAGTTACCTACATAGTCAAGAGTCAAGTGAAGAAATGTACAGATATATCGTACAAAAGCGATGCCTCCACGTTTTTCCTGTTTTCCACAAAAACACCAATGCAATGCAACTGCAACTCGAGCCGTCATGACACCGCTCATCAGTCCTCCAATCACTTCCTCCCAAGACCCCACCTCGTAATCCTGTCCTGAATCTCCGTCCAAGGAAGTTGCCTCAGCTTGACGCCCTCTTCCTCACCCTGCTGCAACACCACGGTGGGAGCTCCACTTCCATTACCCGCGTTCTTGACCTCGCCGCCAAACACTTGTCTCGCAACGCGGCGCAGGTCGGCGATAGTGACCTTCTCAATGTTGGCCACCATCTCCTTGACCGGCACCCTCCTGCCGTGGACTTGCACTTGTCTGCCGAGGTCCTCGAGCTCGACCATGCGGGATTCCAGGTTCATCAGCAGAGATGAGCGGAGCTGGTTCTTGGCGCGCTTGACTTCGACTTCGCTGAGGCGGCCGAGGCCGGTCTCCGTGCCTAACAGGGAGAGCTCGCGTGCCATTGTGTCGATCATGCGCGGGACGTATTGCGTCGCGCACGCGGCGCTGATGCCGAACAGGCCGGAGTCGGTGTATGCGTGGTTGAAGGCCATGCAGTTCTCGACCCAGCCGTACTGGTTGAGGACGTTGGTGTAGAGGCGAGAGTACATGCCCTTTCCGGGACCACCAGCTGAGAAGGAGCCTCCACCGCCGAGGAGAGTTTGCAGGGTTGCGAGAGAGTAGATGTCGGGTGAGTCGATGGGGAGGGATTCAAAGGCCAAGTGGATGTGAGAGACGCGGGGAAGCGCAGGATTGGGAGGGATGGGCAGAGGAGCCAGCTCGACAAAGCCGCCGGTGTAGTGACTTGCTTGGTTGTACTCGACTGGTACTGATAGAGGGTCCGTGATGATTTCTGGTGACGCGGATGCATTTTGGGTTGCTGATGTGGAGAGGTTCTTGAAGAAGGGGATTTTCGACATTAGTCGCGAGTCCTGCTGTGGTGCTGTTTGTGATGTTGGGTAAGGGGATTTTATTTGTTCGGGTGTGGCCGAGGTGGTGATGGAGGGTGTGGCCATGTCTCCAAAGTACTGCTCCGCCAGTCGCACGGCCTCCTCGTGTTGGACACCAGCAAATGCAACGACGGTCCTCTCCGGTCTGAAGAAAGCGCTGCGGTATGCCTCCACAGTCCGGCTGTCGATTTCACCGAGCCTCTCCGCAGGACACAGCAGTGGGTGACCGAGAGTGTTGTCCTTGTAAGCAGCCATGTGCACCAGCTCCGGAAGAATCAATTCCGGCTTGCTCCAGATTTCACCAATCTCATAGTCCGCGGTCTCCAATTGTCTGTCCACCTCCTCATTTGTGATCTTCGGGTCCCGGATCGTCTCAGCCAAAATTCCCACCGCATCCGGCACAGCAGAGTTGAAAGTCGCCGACTGGTACATCAAGCTCTCTCTTGAAGACGCGCATTGGATGTTCCCGCCCAGTTTGTCTATCGACTCGAGCATCTCATCTGCGCTCCTCCGGGTTGTCGATTTGAACGCCAGCCTGTCGATAATATGCGAAACTCCTCGGAGGCCTTCATTTTCGTATCTTGATCCTGCATCAACGTAGACGCCTACACCGCTGAAGTGTCCAGGAAGCGATTCTGTCGCCACGCGAATGCCGTTGGAAAGGGTTGTGATTGTGTTCAATTCGGTCGGTTCTCGTGCTGCGGTCGCAAAGTTTCGTAACCGTCCGGCGACAGGGGGCAATGTGGCGCTACGCGAGAGGCGAGATGAAAGCGTAAGCGCCTTGCTCATTACGGGTGTGCGTAGCATGTTGGTGTTGCGATGTGAATGTTGAATGTCGAATCGTGAAATCCGAAGCATCGACGCCTGAGATCATTCGGCGTCCAGCGGCGACTCGCCGAAGCGGGCCGGGAGACGCCTTCACTAACACCATCAACGCCTCATTGCCTCACTCCTCCTCCTCACTGGATGGTCATCAGGATTGTTTCGCAAGACAACTACCAAGCAGGATGGTGCACTCTGGCTCTTTGAACTGACGGCCGAATTGATTTCCATGTCGCCATGCGATGGTCCGGATCTATGGATCTCGAGAGATTGTGGGCGCTCTATGAAAACGCCGTGGAGCTGTTCATGTTAGAAGGATACATGGCCTTTAAAGTAAGATATCGTATTCGACCCGTACTACTGATATCTGTTTCGCAGCGCGGTGTTACGATATTGTAGGTAACTATGTACATGGATTTCCCATTCGTTTCGATCTACAACTGCGTTTGGCGCCTGCGAATAAAGCTCCCACTGCCTATTCATCACGCTTGATCAACGCCACCGGTCCATCATACTCCCGCCTACCCTTAGCAAGGTAGTACAACACAGCAATCGAGAGAACTCCCATGAAGATAACGCTAGCCCAGTTCATCGTCTCTGCAGTCACCGGCGTGGCAGTCGGCCAGAAAGCAAAGAACCAGAGTGGAAGAATAAAGCAGACCGCCACGATATTGATTGCCAATCCAGCCTTACCGAGCGACCATCTCCGAGGTGGCAATGGAGCCCCGTACAGACGTCGCCAGATCAGGCATCCGATGACGACCAGATAGGAGCTGAGAATGGCGACCGCACCAAGAGAGGAGATTGATCGGAGAGCTGTGGTCGATCTAAGGTTGATGCAGGCGAGTGCTGAGACCACGACGAAAGAGACCATGACCCCGCGCACCGGGATATTCCAGCCTGGTTGTACCTGAATGTAAGTTAGTGATCGCCGCGGCGTACATTGCGAGATGGCAGTGATTGCATACATGAGAAAGCCATGAAGAGGCCGGGAACCCGCGATCTCTCGCAAACGACCAGAGCTGACGGCTCGAAGTCGCGACTTCGCTGAAGCAGCAAGAGCAAAGAAGTACGACCACGATCGACGCCATCACGGTTGCTGCTGCTTTGCTCTGAGTCACGTCGTAGAAGATCTGGATGAACGGCTCTCCGGTAGGTGTTGCCATGAGTTGTTGGACGTCGCCTGAAGTGAAAGCTAACGTCACAATGACAAGCAACCCGATGATGGCGTTCGGAGCGACGCTCCACATGATGGCTCGCGGGAGCACAATACTGCTGTCTTCGATTTCTTCGGCTATGGATCCGGAAAGTCAGTACGGGACCGCTGAGGAGTGGGAGATCTCGCAGGACCTACACATGTGAACGGAGCAGTCATAGCCAATAAGCACATTCAACGGCGTCACCATGCCGATGAAAGCCGCGAGTCCCATCGAATCCCAGCCGCCCAGATTTTGATAATCCAGCAGCGCCGTTCTGGCAGGAGCTCGTGGACCCATGACCCAGAGAGGGATAACAATGGCAAACACACCACAAACGTGCAGGCCTAGAAGAATGCCTTCGATCAAGGGGAGTTTGACTGCCAAAAAGGTGTTGAAGAGGATGGCGTTGAAGATGATCGCGATCGTGATCAAGGTGCCGTGCCATCTCTGGGAAACATACGACTCGTCGTTGAGCGCTATCAGACCTTGGATGATGCCGCTGACCATGAAGCAGACACCGGCGAGATAGACCTGCCATCCGATAGCAGAGAGCCAGCCTGGTTTTTCGTTAGCTGCTGATGTCAACGTTGTATTGGATAGCGACATTCGATACCAACAAAGTAGCTCAAAGGCTTTTGTACCTGCACAAGGTGATCAGCAACCTGGTCGTGTAGCAGTGAGGTGAAGTGGGAAGACTTGTGAACCAACTTACACTCGGCGGCGCGAACTCTGACACCCAATGGTACTGTCCTCCAGCAGTCGGCGACCTGAAATGCTATCAGCTGGGTCCAATCTTCGGATTGGTGTTCTGACAATGCACTCACATGGACGCTAGTTCTGCGATCGAGGCATAGACGAACAGCATGCCGCAAACGTTCACAATGAAGCCCCAGAACCTGATAAATCGTAAGCTTCTAGACTCTAGCTCAGTGGGTACAATCCGACGAACAGGTTGGGAAAACCACCAGTGTACAGGCTCAACTTGAAGAGCACCAGCAGTACCTCCCAAGAGCACATTACGGTCGAAGCAAATCCTAACATAGTCAGGAACTTGAAGTTTCGCTACTCAACCGATTAGCACAATCCATGGAACAAAATGGTATAAGCACCTTACCCGCAGCACTTGCTTCTTTCCAAGCATCGCCATGTCTCTCCGGTCGGCTGTCTTTTGTCAGCACACACGTCTTTACGGAGTCAGGATTGGTTCAATAACCCACCCGCAGAGCCCAGATATCGTTCTGGGATTGCTCCATCGACCTCATATCCCTTCATACCCTCTTGGTCGAGCGGCATGGTCGTGGTATTGGGCTTCCCGTCGGGAATCATGTTGAAATATGCTCTCCAAGCACGAAAGGGAAGAGTAGTTAGCGTGTGCGGACCCAGTACATCGCACGGGAGAGTAAAAGTCAACCGCAAGGAGCAGACGACAGATAACAAAACGATTTACCTCGCTAAGATAGCTACGGTCCAAGACTTACTATCCATGCGAGACACATGGGTTATATATTGTAGCTTCTTGCTGTATGCACGATTGATGCCGAAGCTTGCGACTAGGGTGGTTAGTCGTCGTGTTCTTGTAACATGCGATGATGAATTCCTTCCAGCGACGTTCGAGACGTGCGATCGACTGGCAACCGGTGTCCATGCGACAGCTTTTTTCCGTGCCAGCACGATACCGCACTCCTGCATCGACATTTCTTTTGCTTGTGTGCGTTGCGTGCTGAGGTGACCGCGGAATTAAGCGAGTTAAGCGATATTGCGACTATGTAGCTAACGTCGAAGCGAAGCGGCATCGCAACACAGTTTGCACCTGTAGTCGATCAATAATTTACCCCGGAAGCCCTCATGAGGACCCTCTCAACAGAATCTCGTTGGTAGGGCACGAAATCCAGTCCACTAAAGCTGCAGATATCACCGCATGAGCAGGCTGGACCAAGTGAAATATGAAGATTGACGACTGGGAACTGCTGCAGATCTCGTTGGCGAAGAGGACGTTCAAATTGACCAAAGTCGATGATACCACCGCATGAGAAGAGCCGATCCAGTGAGATACGATCACGCCTCTGAGAGTTGAGTGAGATCATGCGCTTATGTCAACGGCATTGTCGTGCTGAACTCGATCGCATACCGTTGAAACGTCAACTTCGATTGAGACTATCTCCCCGGATCAACTAGAGATAGGTACTCGTGTCAGCAGCAACCTTATACCGACATTGATCGCGCACCATCGAGAGTGTCAAGTTCACCCTCGACCATCAACACAAGTTCAATTCAACAGCTTCAGGGCAGTCTTCAATCCTCGCGAAGAACTGCGCTTCAGACTCCTCTAGCACGCGACATACGTCTTCCATGTCTTCTTGTTGCTTCAATCGTTTAGCGAGAGTGCGGAAGGCCCTATTATCTTTCGCACGTTCCATGTTGATGTCCATCATGTCCCGTTGAGTCTCGCGAGTTCCGACTGGAGATTCCGTTCGAGCGTTCAACCAAGGTGCCCGCAAGATCCAGACCCCTCCCGCGCTTGGCCAACCAAAGAGATACTCTTGATCATAGTCGGCTCGTGCGCTCTCGTAACGGCTCATGTCGCTTTCCGAACAAATCGCCGCGGCTCCGCAGCGACGCATCCGAAGCGAATGAGCTCGTTCCTCCGCTTGTGCCGCGAAGTCGTCGTCGGACGCGAACTGGCAGGTGCCATCGTCGTCTTTGGAGACCGATGGCCGGATGACGACGTCGCCGTCGAAGGGCAAAGCTCTCAGTCGCGGGGGGTGGTCGCTTCTCAGTCGAGAGCGCCAGTTGTCGCCCATCACATATTTGACACAGGCTGGGCTGGGGCTGTACAGGTAGTGAACGTAGGGCCCATCTACACCGAATATTGGCGGCGGGTATCGCATTGCTTCGGGGTAATCCTCCTGGGGCGGGTGGCCAAAGATTCGGACTGCGTTGGCGATGCTGGAGATCCGTAGACGGACGGCAGGGTCGGGTACGGTGTACCCCAAGACGCAGCTGGTAACGTAACTTTCTCGATTGGCGCTGGTAGAGTTGTCCTGACCCTGGAATCCTAGAAAGGAAGCGATGTAATTGAACATGATTGCTTGCTTCGTTCACGCGATGCGTATTGAAGGATGCGTATTGAAGATGTATTTCTGCTCGCTGGAATTATTCGCAACAAGACCACTGTAGTGACCGGACTTTATGTGTGGAGTAAGTGAAAGCTATCGTGACTGCGTGCGATCATTGAGTTTGGTTTTCTTCGAGTGTAGTGTAAGGAAGAGCGAGTTAGAGCGGATCGTCGTACCTATAGACATGAGCGCCAACGCCAAGGCACTGCAGTCCACGAAGCGATTGGTTCGTTGGTGCGGCGTCGCCAGGCAGCAGTCGATACAACAGTTTGGATCTTGGTGATCACGCCCGACGAATCCGACTGAGCACTTCTCGTTACATACATGTACAACCCGAAGCTTGCGGTCAATCTTGCGTTTACGGAACAGCGCAAACGTGTTCGAATCTCTATGTACAACAAAAGTACACTACTCTCACACCCATCTGCAACGGCCGTCTACACTGCGACTCCCAGCCTCGTCCGCCGATGTCGCGTTGTCGGAAGATGCAGTCTGATAGGTCTGAGGGCTGATCTGGATCTGCGGATCGCTCTGGTAATAACCCTTCGTCTTCTGCGCGTAATTCATCGTCACAAAGTCTGCGAAATCATTGTCAGTACCCCAAAGAGAACCGTGAGATTGCCCTCAACGTTGACTTACAAGCGTAGTTGTCCGCATTCTCAGCTGCATTCCAAAAAATCCCTGAGGGATCCTGAGCCATCCATTTTGTATTCTCTCCCCCATATGCCAGCTGGTTCGCCTTACTGGCCCAGTTCTTTACTGGCTGATCTCCGAGGCCGTTCCTCAGCGCCCCGTCGGCGACATGTCCAATGTCTTCGACATGCATGAGCTCATGTGCCCAAATAGAGGCTTTCCAACATTAGCTCGTGGTTTCTAGCAGTAGCATCACTAGCATGGCGCACTGACCTTGATTGTAGTACATATCGGCAAGCGCCCACGATCCTCCCTGCATGGCCTCTGTGAGAGTCTTCCTTGTGAAGTAGCCGGGGCAGAAGTTTATATGCGGTTTATGGTTTATGGTGTATGCCAGGACCAGTGCGCCTTCGGCAGCGCACTTGTCTGGCAAGCAAAAGCTGTTGGGATCGTCACAACGAACATGGATCGAGCGCACGAATGGATTCAACCACCAGTTGTAGGTGACTCCTGCCAAACGGTCGAGATTTCCTGCTTCCAAGTCAACAAATGGCACAAAGCGTCTGAGCATCTCTCGTCAGGCGTTACCTTTGATTTGCGCTCGATACAATCTGTCGCGCTCCGCAGGCCCCCAGAAGTCTTGAGCAAGAGCACTGTTCCAGTCAAAATCCTTGTATTTACCCCGAGGTGTTGTATCGATCATGTGGACCATGTCGGAAAAGCCTCCTTTGATCTCATCGATCTGGTAAGCAGAGCAGCCCTCGTAGCCACGAAGACGGTAGCTTGCGTTGACTTCGCCTGGTTTTCTGATTTCGGGTGCTGTTGTTTCGGTAGGTGCCTCGGCGGCGGCCAAAGAAGCAGATTGTGCAAGAGCATTGAAGCTGCAGAGCGCTACGAGTAGCAGGGTACGAATCGACATACCCACGTGTAATTATGATGGAAAAGAAGTCACCGGTACGAAGAGATCCACGAGAACTCTTATGTGGATGTCAGGACGATTTGATCACTGGAAACCATGGCGTTGAAGCGCTTAGATGCGCCCAGAAACGGAGACAGGCCTGTCGCATCCGCTCGGTTCTAGCACCAACATCGTTGGAAATCGCGTCGCTCCATGGTAAACAGCCAGTCTTGTGAAGTCTGGATGCAGGGATGAGATGTCGGCGGTACGGAAGCGAAATGGTGGTCGCAAGGTTGTTGCAGTCTGCAGACGCAGAAGACGAGTACATGTATCTCACTGCGCGTATCCAATACTCTACTAACCTCATCAGGCATAGTCTACCTTGTCTTGGCATCAGCGGTGTTGTAACCCCATATTGCGGCGTCGACTGCATACCTCGCCAGTGTAGGAACATCGTTTACATAGATGGATCGGTACCTTGCACCTCATACATTCAACGAGCGGACGACTGAATTCATCGGCATTGCCTTTCCATCTTGGGAAGGTCATGAAGACACGCGAGATTGTCAGACCGGGCTTCATCACAACTACAATTTGCCAGTACCTGGCATTGTTTCATCACACCTACAAACGATGCGGCACAGCAACATAGCCTCCCAGCTCACACTATAGTAGGCGCTTCCAACAATCCAACATGCATCTAACTCTATACTTGGATACAGGCACATGGGCCACAGGTTTCGGCTCGTAGCCCGCCGGCTACATAGTTGAAGGCATACAAAATGGAAGATCAAGTAACGCCAAAGCCCTGGAGAAGAGGAAACTCCATCTTTCCCCTCCACCTCTCCCAAGGAACGAGCCTTCGCTTCTTGTCCTCCTCGGTACACCATGCATTTCACTTGCTCTCTTGTCATCTTGACTCTAAGGGCCACCGCTATCGCGCAATCTGGGTTCGCCACTCATGTGGCGAGGCAAATTTACAATTCGGAAGGCGGATACATCGAACAGACAGCCGCCTCTTTGGATTTACCCCCGCAGGCAACTCCAACGCGTGAACCAGGACCTTTGTCCGACGTTGGGGGTGTCGATGACAACATCACCTCTTGGGCTTGGCTATGGGGATGGCATGGCTGCTCGAACGGCCAGAAAAATGCAATCCTCAACGGTCTGAATGAGGCACATACAGTCCTTGGCGCTGATGGTGTATACCAAATCGACAAGCACTGGAACGATTACGCAGTTGTCGAGTATCTCGGGCCACCTTTCAGGCCGTACGATGAGAAGAAGATGGATGGCATACGCGGTGCGTGTCAGGTCCATGTCCCGCGACCCATGTCCCAAACGCTGACAATCATGTTAGACAAATTCAAAAACGCCTACGACTACCAGCAACGCTGGTATTCGTGGTACGATACGCAAGTCTACTGTTCCAGCGACTTGGAAGATGTTTGCACGAAAGAGCCGGGCTACATCGGGGTTGCCAACCGCGACGAGAAGCGCAAATATCTCTCTCTGGCTTTTTGCGACCGCTACTTCAAACTGGGGACGCTCCAAGACATCTACAGCGAGGCGACCAGAGGCGGCGATCCGCATGATCTCGGCAGTTACGAGAACCGAGCTCGTGCCTGGATTTCGGCAATAATGCGAATCAGCTGGATTAGTGGACCCGACAAGCTCGACAAACAATTTGTCGACTACGATGGTTTGGATCGGTTCGCTGAAAGCAGTTCGGAGGCTAAATACCTGGCAAAAAGCGCTGGCCGCTCCGCTCAGCCGCTATTGAACCCGAGTAATTATGCTTGGTATGCTCTTGCCCAGTGGGTACAGCAGAAGAGCGGCGACTATCCTCAGCAGCCGTACGTTCCGGATGACACTCGCCCGCGGAAGCAAATCTGAGGATCTCCTGGCTTCGCGAAGTCTCCGTGCCGCTTTAGCCCAAAATGTATGATCGACAGGATATTGAGTTCGGCCAGCGAGAGCATGGGGTGTTTGTGTATCTTTCCATGTAATTTTCAGCACCAGTGTGTCGGAACACGGCGTTCAAATTCGTTTCACCTTCCCGTTGGCTCAGGTGAACCAAAGGCGGACGTAAAGCCAGGCAGTAGATTTTGAGATTGTCCTGTCTTTGCGAACCGGTCGTACATCTTCAACTTAAGGCGAATGGTCGGTAGAATAGTCAGTCCAAATCTACTAGAGCATGCAATGTGGCCGCATCGTCTGGATTTCTCCCGATACGCCTTTAATGATTTCGAATATTCTGTTGGGGCTCTCTCAAGGGTGAGTACTGTGATTTGGTAGGCGGAGCGTGATGGTATTACTACAACTGGGACTGATATTCATGGAGAGCAACGAGCTGAATTAATACTCTCTCGCCGGTAGAAACTTCGATCCAACAGGCGGAGCGTAATAGTGTCACTTTATGTGTGTATGGTAACCATACAGATTAACGAATCGTGTGAACGCTCTCTCAGCGGTAATCATACTTTTTTGATAATAAAAGCGTGAGGGTACTTCCACCCAGGTGTCGAGTTACTGCGAAGATCAACGATCGATACTGATGATCTCTCAATGGTAAACATCCCTAATTGTTGAGAGGAGTGTGTTGGCATTACCAACAAAGCTCGAAAGACCACGGAGAGATGGCAAATTTGTTGATGGCAGCAATGGTCTTGCATGCGACTTCAATCAGGAAGTATCATACCCTCCACGAGGAAACACCTGCAGTCACGCCCATCACACACCTCCCACCGAAGCATTCAAGAACTTCGTCTCATCATTTTCCGTCGTCAACTATATATCTCGTTAGCATTCCAAAACACATATCACCAAACTCCCCAATCGACCATTCAACTTACATGCCAAACATCAATTCTCAACATAAACGTATCCTCCCCACCTCCCTCGGCCGGACTCAAAACTCCCACAGCGACAACATTGTTGAGCCAATAGTAGTCCCGATCCCCAGTCTCGAACACAACGCGAAGCTGCAAACCGCCTGCAGGCTGCGCGGGCCCGGAAGTCTGCAGCAGGATGTTTGCCCCGTCGTGCGTGCGGAGGTTGTAGCGGGTGTCGGCGCTGAAGATGCCGGTTTGGGGGTCGGTTACTCCCTTTGGCGTCATGTTAGTTGCTGTCGTTGTTATTGTCGATTATGCAAGTGCAAAAATCGGGTTGCCTTCGTCCGCATCTCGCCGTTAGAGTTTCGTTTTCAGGGTGCGAGAGTCGATGATACTGCCGCTTACGAAGACTTGAACCGATGAGATATCAGGAAGTATGGACAGTAGGAAAGGAGGGACGAACCCAGTCAGCACCGAGGTTGAGAATCTCGCCTTGGGATTGCGTCAGTTGTTGTTTTGGTTAATGTCTTAGTATAGGAGAGAGTCAACTCACCCTTGATTCTCGGGCCTGTGACATTGCCGCCCAGGATTGGAATGGCGGTCCGAATGCCTCGTGGTCCTAGCGGACCTTTATACAGGCCGTTCTGGCATTCAACGAGACTTGTGTAAAGGAAGGTGAGACCAGGGGCCACTGGTTCAGGAGAGTCGGGTAGGGAAGTGTTTTGGGAACTGCCGAGTGCGGCGAGAGATGCAAGAGACAGCAACCGTGAGAAATGCATTGCAAGAAGTGGTAGAGAGTTGACAATGATGGAAAGAGTCAATTGAGTGGTGATGAAGGTGTCGAGAATTGTCAGCCACCGCAAGATGGGCTGTTCTGTTATTGTTCCCCCGTTGTCTCCACAAGTTTGATATATAACACCCGGATATATACTTCTGTGGTCTACCGAGAATAGCCGCATGTAGTGCCGGCAGATATGACTGCGGGGTCGGCATTTGATCGCGGAAGCAGATCATCTACCTTTCTGCAACTGGGCTAGCATGCGATCGATATCGAGTGCAGAATTGCCGCTCGCTTTGGTCCTGAGCTCTTCGAGCATGTTGCGGTCTTTTGCTTTCAGCGCTTCCTCGCCAGCCTTGGAGATCATCCCACACTTGATCCACATTTCCGATCGTTCCGCCATGGTGAGATTGGTACACTTCGGGATGTAGAGCGATGCGACCTTGGGATTGCCGGCGCCCAAGCTTTCGTTGAAGAATGGCTGGATGTAATGTCAGCTTGGTGTTGCACACATGTAGTTCTGCCAAATGAAACTCACCTCCCACCCGATCGGGCTCTTCTTCGTCTTGCTGAGGTCTTCCAACTCGCGCCAGTCTCTTCTGACGACCAAAGCCCGCAAACGGATCCACCAGTATGTCTTGTCGGAAACCTTGAACTCCGTCTGCACTTTCGTCGAGCGCTTGAAATGGCCGAGCTTGATGAGCTTGCTGATGGTCTCATTCACTGACAACCCAACAAAGCGCTCATTGACATCCTTCTCGAACGCTTCCTGGAAGCGCAGCAATTTCTGTGCATCTTCGAGGGCTGCGACTTGCGGCGCGTGTTCCTTGCTGTCACGCAGCAGTTTTGCTGCCATCTTGAGCTTTTCCGCCGTCGGATTGACCCCACTTGCCGCCAGAGCCTCGGACAGGAAGATGTTTGAGCTGTCTGCCCTTCGATCGACCGAATAGTACAGGTCTTTAAGCAGCTCACGGTCCTGGTCAATAGCAGACGATTCGACGATTGCAGTAGCGACTGGTCTGCTGTTGATGGTCCTGAAGAAGCTGTCCAATGGGACTTTGCGTTTGACACTCAGAAGCACGTGAACGATGAGATCAGTGTCGCCACTCTCAATCGCCTTGTCAAGAGCAACAGAATCCTCACCAATGCTGAGAAGCAACGGTACCTGCTTGCCTGCTCTAGGTTCATGCTCGAGTAGTTCTGTCGCAAGTTTGCCTCGGCCCTCATCGTAAGCTGCACGAGCAACTTCTTCGAAGGAGATGCCTCGCTTGCCGTTCAACTTCCGCACAATCTCCTCGCAGATCATGTCCTCGTTGAGTGTGGAAGTGCGCACCTTTTGGCGTGCCCAATGTACGTAGATCCGATCGACGGGGAGATGCAGGTATTCTGAAACTCTCAGTGCCAGAAGGTAGTCCTGGCGATTCACCAGCCGCTGCACAAGCCTCTCGGGTGTCAATCGAATGTATTGATCGTACGATAGCGGCAGACCAACTTCGAAGAAGCGTACTGCATTAAGCACGCGCAACGATTCGGTCATGTCGACAAAGTCGTCGCTGTTGTAAAAGTCCAACACGGACTTGCCAAAGGATGCTGCTTTCAGCAATTGCTTCTGCCAATGCACACTGTATTCCCTGCCAGCAGCCCGGATGCAGAGATCCACTGCCTCATCGAGATTGGGCCTTATCAACTGAATGTTGTCGTCTGCTTTGGGCGACTTCTTCTCCAGTTGTTCAACAGCGTCAAGGAGCACTGAACCAGGCGAAGTCGAGTCTAGTCGGAACACCTCTTCGGAGGCTTCCGGCACTTTTTGTATAAACTCGCAAACATCGTTTGTAATCACACGCAAGCCGTCCACATCCGGGACCAGATGAACGAACGAGTTGTAGAAATATTCAGTCGCGGCGCCGTTCGGTCCGACAAGGTGGACCTCGTCCTCCCACGCGAGAGCAACTGCGTTATTGCCGCACCATTGAAGGTCTCTGGGTGGAGTTTTCACTTTCGAGTTGTACTCGCTGAAGCGGTCCTGGAAGTCGCTGCTGATGACCCAGACCTTGCCATCGTCGGTGTACAAAGCAATGAACTTGCCGTTTGGAGACACGCCAATGTGTCGGAAAGGACCGGCCTCCAGTTGTCGGTCTTCACATTCGGCAGCATCGGTCACGTAGATCGTCTTGTCGATTGCCAGGATGACCTCAACGGAGCGCGAGGAGGTGTGCTCGGGTGCAATTACAGCCCACGATACCACCTCGCCGGGTGGAGGTGCTGCCAGCACTTGCGGTCGGGGCTCGTCGTATCGTGTCACAGTGACCACAGTGTTGTCTCCCAGCAGTGCCGCAAACCCTGTAGCCCAGAACTTGCAAGACTGTACTCCATGCTCTTCTGCTCCATGTCCCAGGCTGAACGGCGTGAAGTCGCCTTGGAGGTCCGCGTAGCTCCTCACAGTGCCGTCCTGGGTGACTACCAGCAACCGCTCATCCTCGGACCATCCCAGCGCTCTGATGGTGCCCTTGTCCCATTGTATCTCCCGTATCAGCTTCCCGGCGCAACTGTAAATGTCGATGGAGGATTTGGCAGCCTGTGAGCCGCGGAAGGAGTAGATCTTGCTGGAGTCCCGGTAGATAGCTGTCCAAGTCAGCCATGCACGAGAAGACGCGATCACTGTGCCTACCTACAGCACCACTGTACGGAGCTCCAGTGACGACATAGTTCTCAATCTCCAGGTCCGGGTCGAAGACGGATGTGTAGAGCTGTGTCTTGCGGTAGAACCGATCACCGATGCGCTCCCAATCGGCGGTTGGCTTGGACATTGCCGTGGATCAGGTGTGCATACGCATGTCACGTATGCAGTTGGTGGATATACACAAGCTTGGATGGAGGTGTAGAGTTGGCGCGGGCGGAGAGCGCGACTTGGGAGGTGGTGGCCAAAGCGCTCTGGCCTACACTTTGAACAAGACCCGGAATCTGACCATTTGTTGCAATGCAACTTACGAACTCATCTTCCCTGGAATCGCTGGTCGCTGAACATCTCGTCTCGTGCGAACGACTGGACTCTAACACTAACACGATGTCGCGCTCATAATCCGGCGCCGCAAGACCGAAGCCCGTAGCCGACTCCTTCACACGCCATCGCCACAATGAACGAAAACATACAGCAGCTAGACGACCTGGAGTTGGCAGTCCTTGCGTCTCTGGTCGCCGAGGAACACTGCCTTTTCTCATTCGACGGCCCATCTACGAACGACCTCAAGGACGAATTGCAAGCAGTATGCGCCCACACGTTCGGCCTTCAAACAACCTCGATCACCTGCACTTCGAGAACTAGCGTAGACAATCTCAATGAGGCAATGCTGGTAGACCGTCCTGAAGACCCAGACGATGTGCTAGTCGAGCATGGAAAGCGATCCTCAGCGGCACTCGGAGTGGGCTTTTCTCGCCTTGGGCGGTCCTCAAGTCCATCCCCATCCAACGACCTAGAAACTCGCCGGATTGCAAATGTGGTGATTGCCGCGGATTTGGACCTTGCCGACTCCAGCGTTCAGGTCCAGGTACTTGAACTGCTCAGGACTAAGCGAGTGTTCACACGGACTGCCATGCACACCGCGCCAAAGGACTTCTTGTTCATTGGTATCATGTCGCGCGTGGGCGCAAGGCTGACACACCACCTCAACGACATTTTCTGCATGTCACATTTCCACTCCTCGGCAGACGGTCTCTCCTACACAGATGGCACAGTCGAAAAGGGCATGGCTCCACCGCTCCCCATCTCAGATGTTGCGACCCTCCGCGAGCAAGCGCGCAAGGCTCGCATGACAGGTGAAGTCGCTTCATATCTGCACAACATCGTTCTGTTCATGCGAACGAGTCGGTACGTGACAAGTGGTGTTACGGCCACAGCAACGAAGCAGCTCAGGACGCTGTCGAGTGCGCTGGCGCCACTTCACGGCTTGGATTACGTACCGCCTTCCCTTGTGGTTCTGGCTGCTCGCAAGGTGTATCCGCACAGGTTGGTGCTGGCAACGCGAAGTACAGAGAAGAGTTTGCAATGGGGGAGTGATCCCAGCGCTGTTGAAAGGCTGCTGGAAAATGTCACGGTAGGGAGCGTGATCGAGGATGTCCTCGCGAGTTTCGAGTCGCCACTGTGAGGCAGGTACAAACTCTAAATCCGTGACTACTACTGTTCACAATGCCCATATCATCGACTTTGTGCTGCTGTTGGGTGGCTTGGCCATCGAGATTTAGCTCTTGGTATTACATGCACCCCCATTATCACCGGAATCCAACGACCAGCTGCGAGCTGTTGCACGAGCATATTCACCACTGGAAATACAACCGCAGCTTTTTTACCAAGCAATCATTTGCTGCTTCACATGCACGCAAACATGCATGCGCGCGAACATGCCCCGCGCCAAGACGCCTCTTATCGCCGATGAATCGGCGTTTGGCTATCTTGTACTATGAAACACCCCATGTCGCACCCTTGCACCCTCTCACCGACTCCCAACCGTCAAACAAAGGCTTGCAGCCCTCTTCAGCATCCCGCATATCTTCACGGCTCAAAATCAATACATCCTCTCAGCAACAACAATGGCCGGTCAGAGGATGCACGCCCGCTCACCGACATTCCCACTGTACCATTCAAGTCGGCATAAGCCTCGAAGATGGCCACTGGTGTTGCGCTTCATCAAAGGGGCAATCCATGTCGACATTGCAATCCCGATCATTCTGAGCGCGCTGTGGGCGTCTTTCATCGTCTACCTCGACAATGTCCGTGACGATCACATTGGTCTTCCAAACAGCATCATCTCGAGTCTGTCGATTGTTGTCGGCTTGATGCTGGTCTTCCGGAACCAAACGAGCTACGATCGGTTTTGGCAGGTACGTTGACATCACGTGCGAATGCTCTTGGGGGACAGAAAAAGCGAGACATCCCACTCTTCGCACTCCGAGTGGACTTTGGTCATACAGTACCGCTGAGAGTGATGAGCTTGAGTCGACACATCTCTCTGGTACCGATCAATCGAGGAGGTAGCACCTTAGACGACTGAGTCGATCTAGATCTACTATACCGCAGAGACAGCGCTGTCTCGCTTTTTCTGTCACCCAGGAGGAATGGAATGTCACGCGAGCTTCACTGACGGTCACTGCAGGGCAACCAGCACATGACAGCCATAGAAACCTGTATCCGCAACCTCACTCGGTCCTTTCTGACGTGCTCACATGTCACGGGGAAAAGACCCTCCGATGAAGAACGCGCCGATACCGAGCAGGCCGTAAGGCTGTTACTCGCACTGATCTACGCGGCCAAGAACCACCTGCGCGCTGAATGGGGCATGAATACCATTCCATTCCTACTTCCGAAGTCTGCCGGCGACATGGAGCGCAGGCACCGCCGAGAGAGCACATCCGTCCACCAACCCGAGTACGAGGACCTACTTCCGTCAGGCATCAGAGGATTCGAGGATCAAGGCTTGGGCTTGCTGCTGCAGTTGAGCATCCGCATCGAGAGCTACATCAAACGCGCCCATGATCGCGGTTGGTTTCACTCGCCCCAGGCTAGCCAGATGACTGTACAATTAAACAGTTTGGTATCGGCGTACGGGAGCATGGAAACCATTCACCTGACGCCATTGCCAGTAGCATATTTAATCCATATGCGCCAGGTACTCGCTCTCTTCATTGGCGTCTTGCCTTTTGCGCTAGTCGAGGAGATGGGCTGGTACACGGTCCTGATGGTCAGCCTGGTTTGCTTTACGCTCTATGGTTCGTACTCTCACAACAACGATGGCAACACGGCCCGTTCCAATGCTAACCTCTTGTCAGGTATCGATGCCATCGGCGCTCAAGTACGTACAGTATCTCCTCGTCGATCGTTATCGAACCCGGGCCTTCGGGTCCGTTTTGCCCCCGTGATCTTTTGCTGATCTGCGCATAGCTCGAAGATCCCTTCGGTTACGACAAAGCGGATATCAAAGTAGACGCCATCGTTGAAGATCTGAGGGTACGTACCTTCCAGTGCACTGCCTGCTTTTGTGTGAAACACGAATCCACAGCAGAAAAAAAGGTACACAAATGCTGATGCGTTTTTGACAGGTCGAGACGAGCGTGCTAATCGCCGAGTGGAGAAGGGGCTCGGACATGTTTACTGGGTGACAGCCTGCAGCCTACAGCCTCCGTGCATGCTAAGGTTTGTTGAATAGAGAGTACATACTGTATCTCATTGGTACTAGTAGGTTTACATATGATAGACGGAAGTCACTGATACTACCAATTTCCCAAGTTCGACCCAGTGAGATACTGGCATTTGAACACTGCTCTCTCATTGGAACAGAGCGTGACTCGACATACGAGAGCCACCACACAGGTGGCAGGCACTAATAGTCTGCTCCCGACTCTATCAACGAACATTAGCACGAACTGAGGAGGGTAGAAGGGAGAATCTAGGTCCTGTCGCACCAGTCAAGCCACAAGCTAAATGGCGACACCTGTCGCAACATAACACCACCCCAATGCGTAACCGGCTCGTACCGGACCCCAATCACCACGTTCCTTCCTGGATCTAGATGTCCCAAGTTTTCGGTACCGAGAGGCATCGGTCGTGGGTGTGGTTGCGCGTCAGCCCAAGCCGGTTTCTGTAGGGGTCTGCCGTGTCACGGCTAGCCGAAGGAGGTCGTAGCGCCGAGCCGGCGGCGGACTCGAGTCAACGACACCATCGACAGCCGGTATATGCCAGTGCCAGATAAACGATCGACCAAACTTCCACAATATTGGGCAGCAAGGTGTACGAAGTACGATGGATTGCGAACAAAACCGATTATCATTTGACTACGCAGGCTTGCACCTGCGGGCTGGTACCGTTTAGCCGACTAATCTGCAGTTTAGCCTGTCGATCAACATGGAAGTTGACACACAAAGACTCCCAGCGATCGATTGGCGACTCGATCGTATTTACAGCAACAGGGCAGAAACACATGTCAAATCTCCTGATCCGTCCTGTATTTGTTGCGAGCGAAATCCGGCGCTTCGCATGGACTTCAGGTACTGGGATCTCGAACACTCTACAAGAAGCAGTACCGGGAAGGTTTAGTGCGGGGCTGATGATGGCGATCTGCCACAACTTTAGTACGAGTCAACCACGTGCATCTTCGTACAGACTTCAAAGCTACCAGGACACCTATCAACGCTACGGCGAATGCCAGCATGCGAATGCCCGTCCTCCGAATGTGCTGCACAGCTGGGCTGAGTCGTCACAACCCCAACGCAGTCCAACCTACTCTGTACATACGGCACGCAGATGTGAAGATCAGCCGCCCCTAGGATTGCAGATCAGTGTTTAGAGCTACTGAGTTCTAGAAACACCGTGGTCACGCTCTATGGCTCATGGCCCTGCGCCCTCCCAGTGGCTCGGGGGGGAATTCGCCTCAAAAGCTACTCCTACACCTAAGACACCCGGTAAACTATCCTGCTCGGATGTCCGGCGTCCAGATTCGCTGATGACATCTCCGGAGGCGTTCCCCCCAATTCCCTCTGAAGATGGTTCGAATAGCGCTTCCGGGAGCCTGACAGCATGACTGGGATGTATTAAGCCTTGCTTCCGCAACCATGTGTGCTGGTTGCCTGTGTCTCTTCGCACATCGCATGCCGTTGTGGTATCTACAACATGCATGACAGCAACGTCGTCAACCTCACCCCGGAGGTCATGGCCACCTGGCCGGCGCCCAACTACGACAATCCCGACAAGTTGACGTGGTTGCCAGTCTTCTCGTGCATCTGGTTCGCAGCCGCTACTATCATGGTAGCCATGCGCTTTTGGCTTCGTGTTCGAGGACACGCAGGAAAGTTAGGCTTGGACGATGTAAGTTGCAACCACGCAACGCTCGCTCGCGTCATGTAATTCAGTAACTGACTTGACAAAAGGCAGTCTTGCTCCCAGGCTGGATGGCCTCGGCCTTGTTCACAGCAGCGTCTCTTCTGTACAACTACTGGGGCCAAGGTGGCCGTCACATCTGGGACATTGAAGAAGAGAAAAGACAGAACCTGGTCTTCTCTCTCTGGCTCGCCGAGATCACTTTCCTGGTCTGCGGAGGATTCATCAAGGTCTCGGTCTTGCTGTTCTACCGCCGCATGGTGGAGGGGACATGTTCGAGGCTGTGGAAATGGCTGGTGTTGACCGCGATTGCATTCACGACTGCTTACACGATCGCATTCGTCGTCCTCCTGTTCTTCAACTGTACGCCGACGGAGTCATACTGGAAAGCATTGGATCCGGTGTACGCTGCGACGACTCAGTACACGTGCTTGAACATGGACGTCGCCAACGTGATCGCGGGTCTTTGCGCCGGACTGGGTGATCTGTACGCGGTCGCATTGCCCTGCATCATCACCTGGCATTACTCTGTTCCCAAAAGGCAGAAGATTGCACTGAACTTCGTCTTCAGTTTGGGCCTGGTCGTCGTCGCTGCCAGTGGTATGCGCACGTACTATTTGTTCAGTAAGTGACCACATCTGAATAACCAATACGGACGCGAACTGTATGCTAACACGCTTCTGAAGTGAGCAGCGTTTTGCCCGATGCGAGCCGCACATTCTTCAACCTCATCGTCTGGGCCCAACTGGAGCTCCAGCTCGGCATCATGTGCGCATCGGCACCTTCTCTGCGCAGCTTCTTCAGACGCTATCTCGGTGGCAGCTTGTCGTCCCGCGCGCTCGCATCCGAAAATGTCGGTCGCGAGACACCGAGCTTGCCCAAGAGTAAAGTCAGTGCCCTGGTCAGCTCTTTTTCTCGGAGCAGGTCAGGGAAGAACGACTACTCCGTGAACGAGATCACCATGGAGACCAACATCGAATCGATTTCTGTACACCGGGCTTGGTCGGCGACGCCGAGTGCAGAGCAGCACCTCACGCGTTCATCTACAAGCGGGCGGTCGATTCCCCTGCAAGACATGTGGCGGGATCCCGGGCAGTCGCAATTTGACGACCGAATATAATGCTTGTTAGGGGATACGATGCCTAATCTTGCTTCTCGGCAGAGGGAACGACGTGTATCATATGCCAGGTTCGTTCAGCGGATGTATACGATGGATCTGGCCACCACAGAACAGATCTGACCCGAAAGAAGTGTACTCGAATATCAACTGTAACATATTCCAGCATCATTTTCTAACGAATGCTCCATCCTGAGGACGTCAGCCCCGGGCTCTCATTGGCTCACTCGTTCCACGCATAGGCCAGGCATCCGCGTATTGCTGTGAAGTCTAATCATCATTACAGCTGACCTATCACACATGGGCGGGCGACTATCGGATTGCGCCACTTTGGAACCGCGAATCGTCCTTGAATCGTGTTACAGTGCCTCCCACGCAGTTGATAGGTCTGGACACTCGGATTCGAGACCAAAGTCAAAGTAGTAACTCGTGTCATGGACATTTTGACCCATGGCCCTTGTACATACCACCTCACAATCAGGGCATCGGGGTTGCGCAAGCTACATGCAGTTAATGCGTATTTCTCCGCTCCGCTCTCTCTCTGCGCGGATCTAGCTCGGCAAATGCTTGAATGTGACATGCCTCGCATACCAACTACAGTATACTTCTTTGCCGTGATTGTGTGGCAAAAGCGTAACTTAGAGGTTCAAGTCACATTCTTTCTCAACGTTAACTTCTTCCTCGCAAGTATGTAAAAGGATGGTTTTAGGCTTCGGGGCGGCAAAGTCGTTGTCATCAATGATCTCCATGACAGAGTTGACACTTGCAGCAAGACAGCCTATCGTCGTTCCAACGGCTTTACAGTATTGTGTATAGAACCTATCGCGCACTAGGATGTAGCAGCCTCATACCATCCTTCCTACAACTTCAACTTATCAAAGTTCGTCCGCAAAGAAGTGACAAAAGTCTCCCTCTCCATAGGTTACCGCATCACCGCCTACCCATCGTACCCAGCTAACCACCTTCTTGATCGGTACTGACCAAAAAGCGACCATGGTCACTTTTTCAGGCTTCTGACAACGTCTACTAACCTAGGTATAGATTTCTGGTCGTGTGTCGTTTGAGGCACTGCGATCAGGGGTAGAGAATCGGCGACGATGCATGAGCTGAGCAAAAGCAAGAGAATCGACAACGGCAGGACTCGAACCTGCGCCCCCGAAGGGATTTGATAGCTGAAGGTATGGGAACCATTCGAGTCAAACGCAGTAACCACTTTGCTACGTTGCCTTGATGCTGAATTGTGTGAATTCGATGAGCAGTGTCAACTTACAAAATTTATAACGCTCAGATCACGGGGCCAAGAGCTGACCATCTTGAAGATCGACAGCAAAAGTCGCGTCGCCGCGGCGATCTCGTTGACGCCATGAAAGAGAGTCGATCATCGACGTGTAGAGCTATCATCCATCTCTTTACACATCCACTCCACTCCTTAAACAGAATACGAGAACAGAAGGCGGCCACCATTAAGACCACAACCGACAACTCCCAACACGCCTCAAGATGTCACAAACCCAAGAACAGCCCCAACGGCAACAACTCTCAAAGGCCGAATTCCACCAGCGAACCCTACGAAACACCGCAATCGCAACAGCAGTAGTCTGCCCCGTCCTCGTCCTCCTCCCTCCGCGCAAGCTAGACTTCTTCACCGCAGGCCTCTGCGCCACGGCCGTCTTCTCGACAAATTACCTGGTGGTAGACTACACGGGCCGATCGATCACCCAGCACATCACAGGAGCTAGACCGCCCGTCCCCAGCAGCATCAACGCGCAAACGGAGGATGCGCAGACGCGGGTCTCGGATGCGGTTCGCTTGGAGAGGCAGGAGGCGCTGCTGAAGGCCCCTGTGGACAAAGAAACGCCGGGCATTGCCCAGCAGGTGGAGGCTTCTAGGCAGCAGGCGAAGTGGGCTGTTGAGAGGCAGAGGGAGGAGCAGGAGGCTCTGGATGAGGGAAAGGGATTTGGAGATATCATTATGGATCAGGTTTATGAGGTGTGGAATTGGGGAAAGAAGAGGGATGACGACGATGAGTGAGCAGTCCTTGTCCTGAGGCTTGAAGATGAGGTGTTGCCCGGTGTGTTGCAGGATTCTGGAGAGGAAGCGACTGGCATGGCATGGCATGGGTTGGGTGGGTCGACACGCATGCTGGGAATCTTTGGGATATGTGCGCTGCAGACAGACGCATCATCGCAAACTACATCCCGTTGTCAAACGGACAGGCCTTCTCAGAACCGCCGTCGTTGGACCATCCTCTGGACTAGCATACGCAGGTATGCACTGCAGCATCCCGATCCACCCTAAGGCATGCGAACGACCGCTGTCTGCATGCATTACACATCATGCAGGCAACCTTCCGCATCTTGCAACAATATCACTGGTTGGACACGCGCTGCTTTGGCTGGAGCGGAGGACTGTGGCCTTCAACTTATGTCTACGCTCTTCCATTGCCCATACACAGAGGCTTGCATTGCATTGCACGTGCGTCTGCTCAGCACGGCAGGAAGAAGCATGTCTCAAGCCCGCCACGCTGGTGCGAAGCCACACAAAGAACGTGGAAAAAGGCGGTCACGGCAGTGGGACTGCGAACTGCTCTGCGAACTTTCGTTCGCATCTAGTACCTATGTATACCTCCAATCCTAATCTCTACTGCGCAGCGCTGGTAACACAGCATTCTTGTCACACAGCCTACCCACAGCAGTTCACCCTTTACTCCCGCCATGTCTTGCGAAGTGGCAAACTCCCCTATCTCTGATCCAGGCTTCCCAAACCCCTTTGATACCAACACCGATCATGACGGCGACAACGTGGACCTCTCGGCGCTCGCTGCTTTCGATTCGAACAACTTCGGCGCTGGCATCGACCAAAGTTGCGTTGATCCGAATGCTCTTAGCAATCATGCTGGTTCTGGGTCGCCGGCAAACACGTTCGACCCGACTCTGACGGCCGACTTCACAACGGACATCTACCCTCCAGAGTTTCACGCGATCCAACCCTCTCCATACTTCCAATCCATCGAGCAACAGCAACAACCGCAGCACCAACACCAACAGCACCAGCAACCCTTCGGCGCCCCATTCATCCCCTCCGCCCTCCGCAACCAACACCACGCAAGCCACCGCCGCTCCGTCTCAGAACCGCCCGGAAGTGCTCTCATGCATCACAACCAGAACCATTTCCCTCAGTCCAACGCCCCCATAATCTTCCACCGCGACGGCCACAAGCTCGGCGTCCCGCGAGCAATGGTAGCTCCGATGATCAAAAAGGGAAAACAAAATCGTGCCGCACCATACCAACAACGCACTCCTCGCCAATCCCAGACGCAGCAACACCACCAACAGCCACAGCCACCTCGCTACCAGCTCAGAAGAGCTTACACGCAACAGCAGCAGCATTCTCCCGTCCAAAGACCGCCGACAAGTGCCCCTCAAAACCTGTCGCCAGTACCCATGAACCACTCTCCACAGCAACGAATGCATCAACCTCAGACAATGTACCCGCACCAACAACTCCATCAACATCATCCGCAACAACACATGCCTCCTTTCGATCATCAAATGCCGCAGCCACATCACCGAGAACCGCAGTACGTCAGCTCAAGAGTCTGCACTCCTGCGCCCGAAGCCGTCGATCCTTTCCTGTGTGGTCTACCGCCTACGCTAACGGCGACGATGAGTGCGCCTACTTTCAATCACATGGGAGGCAATGTCGCGACGCCTCAGCAGCAACCGCAGCAGCAGTCTTCTCCTGAGAACCTCGTCGTGGTAAATATGGGAGTTGACGAATTGCGGGCTCTGATCACGGACGTGGTACAGAAGGCTGTGGAAGGGTTGAGGGCTGCTGAGGGTGAGAAGTGGAACCTGACCGCTGCTGGAGATGCGAACGTGGATGCAGGTTCGGGCGGTGCTGCGGTGGGCGTTGCCGACAAGGGAGTTGAGTTTCGAGACGAGGATGGGGTTGGTGACGAGATCATCGTTGCGGGCAGTTTCACTGCCGCCGATGATGGGACCGAGAACCAGAACCATGACTTCAGTCCCATGAAAGAGGAGTGAGCCTGTTGTGGCTGGAGGAATGAGGCTTTTCGTCTTGTTGATTGCACCACCCGCATTCTGATAGTTCATCCATATTTACCTCACATAGAGCAGCAGATTGTTATTACACATCCCCAACCAATCAATCAAATCAATCAACCTTCCTCTCAGCCCTCGCCCCAAAAGTGACTGTCTCCTCCCTATCCTCCTCCTCAGCGGTACTAACAACATGAAACGAAAAGTCCAGCTCCCCAACCAACCCCCTAACATCCTCCAACAGCACCTTCAAATCGTCAATAACGCATTTGACCCCCAACTGCGTCACCGAGAAAGTCGCATACCCAGGCTCCGCAATATGCCTTATACTCAACAAATCCCGATCAATTTCGTCCAATTTTTCTGTATACCGGAAAGGCTCTGGGACCCTCAAATAAGGCGGCAAAGGTTGTCCGTTTGCTACGGAGGCGGACATGAGAGTTAGTAAGGTGGTGATGGCTTGCGAAGTGACGTTTGTCTCGCCGATGAGTTTGCGGAAGGAGTGCAGCCATTCGAGGTGGTGGTCGCTGTCGTCGCCTCCCATCGCGCTGCGGCTCTGTAAATCTTGGAAAGCGGTTGATGCGTAGCTGACCAGCGCCATGAAGTTCAGCATGCTCTGCATGCGGTCTATGATCGCCTCGTATTGTTTCTTGGGGAATTTCCCTCCTAGCGGAATGTCGAATTTGACAAACTCGGTTCGCGCTCGCATGCCGGAGAGCAGCAGATTGCTTTTGCCGAAGATGGTGCGCCGGGCTTTCTCGAGGCGCTGACTGACAGAGCCTTTGATCGTTGGGTAGTCTTCGAGACCGCGGATGCGTGCGCGCACGGTTTCGTGCATGACTGAGTAGTAGTTTGCTAGCAGGTAGAGGGAGGAGCCGAGACTCTTGCGCAGCTCGGCGTGTTCAGAGACTGGGTAGGGGAAGATGGTCCAGAGCCAGCCGAGGGAAAGACCGCCTATTACGGTTGCGAGGCGGATGGGTCCGAGGAGGTAGACGGGCTGGTAGGCTTGGCCGTTGGATTGGGCGACTTCGAGGCCGATTTTGTGGACTTGCAGCTCGTAGCCCAGGATCAGGGTTATGGTTATGGGCCCGATGACGGCTAGGGTCGTGTAAGCTGGGTATTTGAGCATTATCCAGGGACCGATGTGCAGGAAGATGAAGTAGAAGACGATGACACCTGCTGTTTGGCCGTCGACGATGTACCAGCAGATCCAGGCTGCTATCATGAAGAGGGCTGTGCCGATGATTCGGAAGAAACCGCTGCGTAGACTTTGGCCGGCTGAGGGCTGCATGCCGATGGAGGTCATGATCTGAGCCCAGAAGAGTCGGTTTTGTGTATAGAAGACCTGAGTGTCGCGGAGATAGGCAACGACTGCAATGCACATGGTAGCGATAGCGACACGTGCTCCAAACACAGACTCGGGCGAGCTGAAGAATTGCGCCAGTTTCCTGATGCGATCACCCATACGCTCCCAGGCATTCTGCGGCGGGAGATGCATTGGATCTTTCCTCTGAGTGAAGGCGGATCCAAGGTGGACTCTCGTCGTCTGGTCGCTGCCTTCCATTTGTTGATTTCCAGCTGAGTCTGCATCGGGCTCGAAGAAGCTAAAGACCCATTTCTTGAGTGTCTTCGAGCCTGGGACGATCAAGCGTCTCTTCTCTAGCTTGCCCGCAACTCGGGCTGTCTCTGCAAAGGAGACGAGATCGTAGACACGTCGGCCGATGGACCAAAGTAGGAATTCCATGTACAAGCAGATGTACAGCTGACGCCTGCTGCGGGCGCGAAGGGCTGGGTCGAAGTCCAGTTTTAACCAGTCCGGGTCCTGGAAGTTTTTCATGACTTCGGGATTGGTGAAGAAATTTTCTGGCAGTTCGATGCCTCTGACCCGACACCAGGCCTGAAGCATACTCTGCTTGCGCTGGTGGAAAGAGCTTGTTTTCTTGTTCAGGTACTCGGCAAAACCAGTGTCGCCAGGTCTGGGTCGATCACCTCGCGCCTCGACGTCTTTCGCATCTGGCTTCTTGACCTTCGACAGTCGCAAGTCTATCATGGCATGCTCTAGGCCTTCGTCGATCACGTCGGCCATCTCTTGGAAAGGCTCACGCAGGGCACGCATCAGCTCATGCCATTCCAGAACTGCTCGTCGTTTGGTGAGATCTCCCAGGGCTGTGCCACTGAGGGAAGAAGCATCGTCAAAGGGAACCGAGACCCAGCCTCGATCTTCCGCAATCCGCTCGAAGATGTCTGATGTACAGCTCAGTCCCACCATCGGCAACATGATCATTCTCAATAGCTTGGCAATGCTTTGCAAGTCGTCAGGCCCAAGATTACCGAGAGCAATCTCCCTCTTGGCGAAAGGCAAGTCGGTGTTCAGCTTTGCTGCTGCGCCTTGCAAGGCCTGCATTTTATCCTTCACGAACTGTGATTCGGGGCTGCGCAAGACTCGGTGGCGCATTGTATCGGTCCGTCCAAAAGTGAACATGTCTGAATTCTCCAGGCTGTGCACGTAATTCATATTTGCGCTCAAAGCAGATCTGAGTGAAGTCAAGTACGCAGACATGTCGTTGAAGACGACGGTGCGGCTCGTCAAAGGGAAGATCAGTAGCGACACTCCGGTTCCGATGCCAAAGCCAGTCAAGAATGCCTCCAGTAACCTCTTCACGAACGCCTCTGCCTGTAGCATCGAGGAAAACTGAGGCGCGTAGACCATTCCCACATTGCCAATAATCGCGCCAGCCATCGCCGGTATCATAAACTGAGGCTTCGCCGCGCGAACCGTAGACATGCAATAGATCATGAACATGAGCCAGATGCCAGCCACAGCAGCCGCCGAAGAGTTGTAGGGCGCGGTCTGCGCTCCCTGTGCCGCCAGACCACTCGTGCCGGAACCACCTTGCGAATTTCGACCAGATTCGCCAGAATGTATGCGAGCTTGAACGCAGCAGTACAACGCGAGGGTCACGCAGGCCGCGGCGAAGCAGACGAAGACCACGTTCACCAACATAGTCTGCAGGAACTTACTACGTGGCTGTATGACTAGGGAGAGGATGGAAGTGATTCCGACCAGATATCCGACGGTCGAGAAGTGGCTTGCGAAGTCGTCGGCTTGGAAGAGGGCGATTGCGATTGTCGGAGCCAGGGCGCCTTTGAACATGAGCTTGAAAACCGGCCAGGTGATTCCGGTCTTCGTCCATAGAGATCGACATCGCTCCTTGAGAGTAGGTTTCTTTTGTGCGTCTCGGGATCTGTCCTGCTTGGTTTTGCCGCTCGAATCGTTTGATCCATCGCTGCCGTGTAGTGGAGGCAGTGGTTCGCCGTCTGTCGGCTTTTCTGCATGTGCAGAATCGTCTCTATTTTCCGCTAAATGCGGCATTGTTCTTGATCAATCATGTATGTCGCACAACGAAATTCGTTGCAAATACAGTACATGTAGCGTGGTTACTCACAACTACAGTGATAAGGAAGATATGGTTGCTAAGAGTAAGCAGAGTTTCAGTCGCATCGCGATTCGGGTTGGCATCTCGGCAGTCCTTGGTCCTAGAGCGCTGACCGGGCGCTGACGTTTCGTGTCTCGGGCCGAGAGGCTGCTTTTCGTGAAAGCAAAAAACAAGGCATGTGCGGTAACAAGAATGAAGCTGAACATTGTGACTGGCCAGTATGACCGAGAGGTTGCGAGAATCTGGCCACATGATCAACTGAGTAGATGAACGTGGGCGTGATATGATGTGTTGTCGTCTCACGCTCGGAAGGAGAGCCAAGCCCGACATATGTACTACAGTAGCGGATCATCAAGCGAATGCTTTCGACGGCAGTTCATATGACAACGTACGTTCGGCAAGAAAAAATACATTGCAAGAGAGAGACTCAGTTTCGAATCCTCACATCTCCGTGGTGAGTGCGCCACCGTGAACACATACCATCAAGCTTCGCGTGATCCGGGGGTACGTTGCCAACGAGAGAAGCCGGTTGAACTAGTTCTAGAGACGCGTAATTAGTTGTTTTAAGCGCTCGCTTCAATTACAATTCTTTAACGTGTATACAAGACTTTTATACAGATCTCTATGCGTTTCACTGGCGGAGCTCGGCGATGCAATGCAACAGCTTACTCCTCGCCGTCCCTCTTCCAGCGCAGCTTCTCATTCTCCTCGACGGTCCTGCGGTCCAGGAACTCGGCAACCTTCTCCTTGGTACCGAGCTTGCCACCGTTGGCGCTGACAAAGTGCTCAATGGTCTTGTCGCGGCTGGCATTGCCCTTGTTCACAAAGTGCTCCAAGTCCTTCTCTCTGGGAAGGCCAACCCATGCGTGAGGGTACTCCTTGTAGTCGTTGGTGCTCAGAAGTTCGAGGTCGGGCTCGGCAGAGAAGAAGGCATCGACTTCGGCGTCGGTGACCTTGGACAGCTCGGACGGCTGCCATTGGGGTGTGGTTCTCGGCTTGCGGATGAGCAGGGAGGAAACGCCCTCGACGAAGTCTGGGTGCTCCATGAACTTGCATGCCATGGCGTGCTCGCGACGGAAGGTCTCGGCAATGGACCATCTCTGGCCCTTGCGCAACTGCTGGAGAGTAACGCGAACGGAGGTGGGAGAGCGCTGGGTGATGGTCTCCTTGGTCTTCGCGGCCCACTGCTTGACCTCTTGAAGGTCAGACAAAACGCACTCGTCAAGAGCTGCAAGTATCGCATCGATGTCGTTGCTGCGCTGGAACACGTAGTCGATGCTTTCGCGGACCTTGCCGCCGATGGGCTTTCCAATGGGCTGATCGTGGGGAAGACCGGTGGTGAACTCTTCGATCGTGAGGTTGATGATCTTCAGGCGCTCGTTCAGAGTTGCCGTGTCCTTGAATTGAAGCTCACCAAGACGGGCCTCAAGATCGGGAAGGGAAGAAGAGTGGAGGTAGTGAGTCGCGATACCAGAGTAGCTATAGCGTGTTAGCATTGCGTGTGAGATGCGCTTGTCGCATATGAGACTTACAAAACGTTGACACCCTTGATCTGCTCGCTTGTAAGAGCGAGGTATGTTCCGAGAGCGCCATCCAGTCTGGGAAGGAAGAAGCTCGCTCCAACATCCGGGAAGAAACCAATGGTGGTCTCGGGCATGGCAAAGACGGTGTTTTCTGTTGCGATGCGGAAGGGTGCGTGGACCGACAGACCAACACCACCACCCATGGTGATGCCATCCATGAACGCAACATAGGGCTTGGTGTAAGTTGCGATCAGGTGATCAAGCTTGTATTCCAGCGCAAAGTAGTCCTTTGACGACTGTTGTCCCTCCTTGCCACTCTGGTTCGCCTGAGCGAGTGCGGCAACATCACCACCGGCGCAGAGCGCTCTTCCCTCGCCCTTGACCACGATAACGTTTGCAAGCTGACTCTTTTGCCATTCCTGAAGGCGAGGCACAATCTTCCGCGCCATGCTGCCGTTGAGGGAGTTCAACTTCTTTGGTCGGTTCAGGGTAACTGTGCGCACACCGAACTGGTTGCCGAACATGACATCGTCAGGCTCATCACCGGGAAGCTCCTTGATGTCGACTGCGGATGCGAACTATAGAGGCTTGCAGTCAGTTAGCTGCCGGCATCCGGGTCTCTCGCGGCGAGAAAGCATACATGTCTTGAGGCATTGCCGGCGACGGCAGGGCTGTTGATCTTTGCACGGAGAGGCATGCTGAGGGGTTTGGCAGCGAGCCTTCTGCAGGATGTTTGGAAGAGCATTGGCGGAGATGTGATGGTGTTGTGGTGGGAAGTATGCGACCAGACTATGCTGTCATTCGTTGCAGGATGGAATGCAAGACCTCGGCTATGCAAAGGGCGAGGATCAGGAAGTGATTATTATCGACCGGCCGATCGGTGGAGAAAAGACGCGTTTGAATCGAGAGTTGGGAGACGCGTAAATGTCGACTATGAGAGTGTAATAATCGGGATGTCAAGGGCCTACTGAGTAGGTACTGTTACCTTCACATCGCGGACGTCCTGCCCGCGGCGCACGGACATCAAAATTCCGAGGGCGTCAATGTTTCGCGACAGCGTCCATCTCCATCTCGCCGTCTCGACTCCTCACCCTCACCATCCCGTCTTTCATTAATCCCTCCACCATGTCGTTTGTCAGGACCCTCGCTGCCACCTCGCGCGCTCTGCGCCAGCAGTCGTCAATCAACCCCCTCCAGTCCGTCCTGAGGGGACAGGCATTCGTCAACTCCGCCAGGACCTACGCCACGGCCTTTGAACGCAACAAGCCTCACGTCAACATCGGTACCATTGGTCACGTCGATCACGGCAAGGTGTGTACTGTCCATCCTTCACTCTTTCACCCACGAACAAACCACTGACAACTTCAAGACCACCCTCACAGCCGCCATCACCAAGCGTCAGGCCGAAAAGGGCTACGCCTCCTACCTCGAGTATGGCTCCATCGACAAGGCTCCTGAGGAGCGCAAGCGTGGTATCACCATCTCCACCGCACACATCGAGTACGCCACCGACAACAGGCATTACGCCCACGTCGACTGCCCTGGTCACGCCGATTACATCAAGAACATGATCACTGGTGCTGCCTCTATGGACGGCGCCATTATTGTCGTTGCCGCCAGCGACGGTCAGATGCCCCAGACCAGGGAGCACCTGCTCCTCGCCCGCCAGGTCGGTGTCAAGCGCATCGTCGTTTTCGTCAACAAGGTGGATGCTATCGAGGACAAGGAGATGTTGGAGCTTGTCGAGATGGAGATGCGCGAGCTGCTCTCCACCTACGGCTTCGAGGGTGACGACACTCCCATTGTCATGGGTTCCGCCCTGTGCGCCATTGAGGGCCGCCAGCCTGACATTGGTGTTGAGAAGATCGACGAGCTCCTCCACCACGTTGACACCTGGATCCCCACCCCCGAGCGTGACACCGAGAAGCCTTTCCTCATGTCCATTGAGGACGTCTTCTCCATTCCCGGCCGTGGTACCGTCGCCTCTGGACGTGTTGAGCGTGGTATCCTGAAGAAGGATTCCGAGGTGGAGCTCGTCGGCAAGAACAAGGTCCCGATCAAGACTAAGGTCACCGACATTGAGACCTTCAAGAAGTCTTGCCTCGAGTCCCGCGCTGGTGACAACTCCGGCCTTCTCCTCCGTGGTGTCAAGCGTGAGGATGTTCTCCGCGGCATGGTCATCACTGCTCCCGGCACCGCCAAGGCCTACAGGAAGGTTCTCTGCTCCATGTACGTCCTGACCAAGGAGGAGGGTGGTCGCCACACTGGTTTCGGTGACAACTACAAGCCTCAGCTGTTCATCCGCACTGCCGACGAGGCCGCCACTCTCACCTGGCCCGAGGGCACCGAGGATGGCAAGATGGTCATGCCCGGTGACAACGTCGAGATGGTCTGCGACATCCACAGGCCCATTGCCATTGAGCAGGGTCAGCGCTTCAACATCCGTGAGGGTGGCAGGACTGTTGCCACTGGCCTGGTCACTCGCATTATCGAGTAAGCCCAAGGCAAGGCAAAGATGTGAAATGAGAATATCATGAATGTCCGTGTCGAAGATGTGAAGCAGACAAGCTGCATCATTGAGAGAAAGAGAGTATAATCACGAAGGAGGAATCCGGAAGATGGACTTGTAAGATGGGAGAGAGGTTTGTACAGATACCAGCGCTCCGGCTCACTACTTCCCTACATGTATTTTAGTTCGAGAGGTCCCAAGAGGGGACCGAAAAGGACGACAAGTCCACTGCATAGCCCGGCGTTCTGTACAGGTATATAACGCCATTCCAGGGGCCCGGCGAAAGAATTGGAAAATACTCTTCTCTTCTCTTCACCTCTCTTAAACTCGACTAACATGTGATATGCAAGCTTTCTCCACAGACACATGTACCTACCGACGATTCAGACGTTGCTAGGCTTGCTTCTCATCGAGCGAGAATTGACAGAAATCGTCACAATACCAAGTACAAATTGGCAAACCCAACGCCATCGATGCACAAACATCTTGCAAGTGGTAAGGCGCATCCATTGGGGTCCATGCCATGACGCTGGTGGTTCTTTGCTCGACAGGAACCTACTTTCCGGGTTGCTGAACACCGAGTGAGGTACACTACTATTGATCAGATCGACCAAACTTTTGTGTCGTTCGATCCGATTTCATCACCGGCGCGTAAGCTTTATTGGAGGAACCAGCGGCCAAACTGGGCATCGTTCTTTCCTTCAGACCATCTTAGCCCATACCAGCAGGTATACTGTAATACACGGCAGAAATGTACCCAGTGTGAATGACAAAGTGCTAGCACCGTCCAAACACCAACCCTAACCCTGGGCATTACATCGGTTCACTTACATCCCCCGCAAGGCTCTGATTGGCCGCGGGACGTCCGGCGCTAAGGAATGTCCAATGAAGTCGCGTGGGTGTCAATCCGACACCATGGAGTCGAGACTCATGTAACTTTACCAATCATGCCCGGATTGGAGTTTCGATTGGAGGGCCTTGGAGCCGGCGATATCGGCTGTTGACGTGTCTCTTCGGATTGGTTTTCGTCGTCAATATTTTCTGCATGATGGGGTTGGGAATCGAGTGCTGTGTGGCCTTGTCGATTGATCATGAGTTGGAAAAGAAGAGGGCATTAGAATGTGGATCGAGACCGGAATGACAGTCCCAAATGGGGACCCGAAGCTCACGGGCAGATGTTGAGGGTAACATTTGAAGTTTGTCGTTTGTTTTGCGTTCTACACGATAGAGAGGTACATGTAGGTAGGCGGCAGGTTTCCGAGAAGAAGCGTCGTGGCTGCTCCGCTCCTGGACAGAATTACTACCAATAACCTCTGAAAATGAAATACTAGCCTTACAATTGTGTATGCGATCCAACAACCAATCCAGCGCTCCTGACAAAACTGCAGAATCCCATTCGCTCCAAAAACACCAATTCTCTGAATTTAGTGCACCTCATGCCGAATTCCAGCAGCCGAAAGTGCAAAGAAGTATGCGAAAATTACAGCCCAGCTTCGGCCCTTTCCTTTCCAGCCATCAAAGTCCTCGGTGTGATCAACATGCGCCAGGCTCTTGTTCCTTTTTTCCTGCGAGTCCCCTTCTGTATCAAAGGTCGTGTTCATTAGCGGACATAATTCTCTCGCGTTTCTCCATGGTTTGTTGTTTTTGGGTAGGCGTCCGGTCCTCAGCCGACGGATTGGTAGAGTAGGAGTGGTTCGCCCACGTTTTCGATTTCCGGAATCGTGCAACGTAGGTCGAAGGCTTTTGATAGGACGATCTTGAAGATCTGGTGTTGTGTTAGCAATTTAATAGGCTGTGAGAGAGACCGGGATGACATACCTTCTGCACATTAATGCTGTGGCTGGTCGAGCTAAAGATCAAGCTTGCCTTCATCGCTTTGGCAAATCGCTTTGCTTGCAACGAGATTTCCTCTTGTTCTTCTTTAGGGAAGTTGACAAAGTGGTCATATTTGGTGCCGACCAAGAAAGGGATGGCGGTCTTGTTGAATCCACGCCCCTGACGATACCACTCCTTGATCGAGTTCAACGTTGATTTGCGGGTAAGATCAAACATGAAAAGAATAGCGACGGCGTCATTGCAGACCAACGGAAGCATGTTGACGAACTCGCGCTGTCCGCCGAGATCCCAAATGGAGAATGTGATCTCTGTGTTTCGGATGGAGATTGTCTTTTCCATGAAATTGACGCCTGAGACCTGGTTAGCCGTGTCGGAGCGTTCGCGCTCCACTGACAAGTCTTACCAAGTGTTTGAATGTAGTCCTCGTCCCAGCTGCCCTCGACGTACTTGACCATCAAGCTGGTCTTGCCGATCTGTGCGTCGCCCACCATGCCGACCTTGATTACCACGCTCGAGTTCTTCTCCGCCTTTGACCGGCTGTCGCCATGGGCGTTTGTGCTCGGCGGCCTGCTCAGGCCTTCCCCCCTCTGTTCCCGGTCCGGGGTGTTATCGGCGGACTGTGAGTAGGCGCGGCTGAAGCCAGTGTCTGAGTATGAGGTCTGCGGGCGCGCGTCGTAGGTGGGGTTGTTCTGGTTCTGGCTGTGGAGCGAAGAGGCGGTGATGGTGTGCATGCTGGCGTCGTCAATGTTGCTGCTGCTGCCCGGGGTGGCCTGCGGCGGGTCTGAGGGTGAATCCATGTTGGGCGGGAGTGGTGTGGGAGATGCAGATGCAGATGCAGTGCGAGACTGGACGGGGGCACTTTCTGCGCGGATGTCTCAATTGACCGCTGCAGGTGCGAGAAGTGGTTATGCGCCAGCAGACGGTCGGGTCGTGGATGTTTCGAGGATGTTTGGCCGCGTGCCAGTGTTGTGTTGTCGGAGCTAGGTTCGCGTGGGGTTGGACGGTGACGGTGACGGTGGATGCGGGCTAATGAACGAGCGAACGGCGTCGGTTGTTGGTGGTGCGTGTGCGAGACAACGGCAAAGTCAGATGACGTGGGTGAAGTGAAGGGAGAGAGGGTGTTGAATGTGTAAGGTATGTATGTCGGGCCGGGCGTGTTGACGTGCAGCTCCAACTACTCCTGTCGCGGGCGCGCACACGCAAGAGAGGCGCTGCGGTAAGGTGCCTTAGCTGGTGTATGTTGAACCCAAACAATAATAGCCAATCATCGAGCGATGCACTCCTGATTGGTCAACTTGGATGGGTCCAGGCGGCCTTATATGTGAGGCAGACATCTCTTATCGATTGTCCCTCGATGGCAGCCAAATTTTTGAAGACTACCGTCATAGGCACCTAGGGAAGCTACACCATCTCTATAGGACCACCAACGATACAACCATGTCTAAACGCCCCGCACAAGACGACGAGAACGACTCGCCTCAGGCCCTCAAGGCCGGCGAGAGGCCCATCGCCAACACCCAGATCGCAGACGGCGAGGACTTTGAAGATGAGTTCGAGGATGAGTTCGAGAGCGAGGACGAGATTCTGGAAGCTGGTGTCGATGGCCGACCAGACGAGGAGCGGGAAGCAGAGCAGGCGGAGAGCGGTGCCATGGACGTCGACAAGGAGACCTTCATCCCAGGCCGGCATAAGCTGGACGCCAACCAAACCCTTTCCCCCGATCTGAGCACATACGAGATGCTGCACTCGCTGGAAACCACATGGCCCTGTCTCAGCTTCGACATTGTGCGCGACCAGCTCGGCGACGACAGGAAGAGCTATCCCGCGACCGTGTATGCCGTCGCAGGCACGCAAGCCGCCCAGGGCCGCGAGAAGGAGAACCAGCTCATGGTCATGAAACTGTCGGGCCTGTCGCGCAACGACGAGGCGCAGAACCAGGACTCGGACTCAGAGTCGGACGACGAAGACCAGGAAGACGACGCCATCCTCGAGACCAAGGCCATCCCTCTCACTTGCACCACCAACCGCATCCGCGCACACCAGTCCCCGCAAGTCTCGTCCTCCGCGCCTCCAACCACCATCACAGCCTCCATGGAGGAAACCGGCGACGTCCTGATCCACGACGTAACACCGCACCTCCTTTCCTTCGACACTCCCGGCTTCGTCATCCCGCCCGCCGCCAACAAGCCCATCAGCACCATCCGCGCACACAAGGGTGTTGAAGGCTACGCGCTCGACTGGTCACCTCTGGTCCCCGCCGGCAAGCTCCTCACCGGCGACACAGCCGGCAAGATCTTCGTCACCACCCGTACCGAAGGCGGCGGCTTCGTCACCGACACCAACCCCTTCACCGGCCACACCAGCAGCGTCGAAGAATTGCAATGGTCGCCCAACGAGCGCAACGTCTTCGCCTCGGGCTCCGCCGACGGCACCGTCAAGATCTGGGACGCCCGCAGCAAATCCCGCTCGCCCGCTCTCTCAGTCCAAGTCTCGAGCTCCGACGTCAACGTGCTCTCTTGGTCGAAATTGACTCCCCACCTGCTGGCCTCGGGCCATGACGACGGCACCTTCAGCATCCACGACTTGCGAGCATGGAAGAACCCCGCGACGGCCGCGAGCGCGAAGCCTGTTGCGGCGTTTGACTTCCACAAGGAGCAGATCACCTCGCTCGAGTGGCACCCGACAGACGACAGTATCATCAGCGTGTGCGCAGGCGACAGCACGCTGACGCTCTGGGATTTGGCTGTTGAGTTGGACGACGAGGAGAGCAGGTATACGGCTGATGTCAAGGACGTGCCGCCCCAGCTCTTGTTCGTGCACTACATGGAGATGGTCAAGGAGTCGCACTGGCACCCGCAGATCCCCGGTGTGGCTCTCGCTACTGGCGGCAGCGGACTCGGCGTTTTCAGGACGATCAGTGTGTAGATGGGAGAATCTATTTTACATAATAATGAATCGACATGTCACAAATTACCACCCTTTTCAACATCACACGGGGAGAGGAGAATGGGAGGTGGGAGAGAGAGAAAGAGAAAGACGAAGGGCAGGAGTGAGAAGGGAAAACATCTGGCTTCGACGTTTTTGATTTCATTCCAATTCACTTCACATGTCCCGCCGTCCATCCATCCATCCAGCCGTTAACAAAAGAGCCGCAAGCATCCCACCTTTTGAGGGCGTCATCAAAAAACTCGATCGACCGTCGACCGATAGCCAACCGCCTCATCCAGAATAAGAGTCACTATCCGTCAGAACCGCCTGCAAGGATTGTTTTGATTGATTAATCACACCAATCAAAGCACGCCCCCAGGCACAGTCTTGCCCCCAGGCCCAACCGCACCGTTCACGCTCGCAGCATCAAACCGCTCACCACCACTCCCACCACCACCACCACCTCCGCTTCCGCCGCCACCACTGCCGCCGCTGTTAGCAGCGCCGCTCCAGCCATCCTGCGGACTCGCATGGCGGCGGAGCATGAACATGGGTTTGCGGCCTTCCTTGTCGAGCTGTTTGAAGAGGAGTAAAGGCTTTTCTTTCAGGCCGAGGCAGCGTTCTTGGTCGCCGTGCACGATGTAGAGGGCGTATTGGCGCCAGTCGTCGTGGATGTTGTAGCGTTTGAGGGCCTGGGCGATGAGGGCGGGGGTTAGTTTCGGTTTTGGACTTTGATTGTTTTGTTCATGCTCAGGCGGCGGTTTTGGAGAGTTTCGTCGAGAGCGTTGGTGGTGGTGGGGACTTACGACTGGGAGTACGACTTCGCAGGGGTCGTTGATGGCTACGCGGAAGGATTTGAAGATTTCGACTTGGGGGTTGTCGCTGGCGGGATTTGTTAGCAGATGTATCAACTAGAGAGAACTTTCGAACATAGCACATACCGATCACCACCACGATCCCTTTCTCGCATCCCATCATCGTCTCGTGGACTGGGCGTCGGCGCCTGTCGCCTCGCTCTGTCGCGTTCTTCACGGCGGATCGAAGCCTGGTCGTTTCCTGGCCATGAAGTAAGTGTAGTTCCCTGGCTGCTGAAACCGGTCCCTGAGTCATCTGCATGATTGTAACCGCCACGGTCGTGGCGAGTGGCTTCCCTGGGGAAATTCCGCCCTGCTGCTGAGCCGGGAGGGTGTTGATATGAGCCTGCTGAGGAAGGTTGATTCGAATATGCCGGGCTTGTTGGTGAGAGTTGCTGCGATTGTAAGCCGTTCGGGCTAGTTTGTGAGGACATGCTCGCGGTCAAATGGCTACTGGCTGCCATGACTGCTGCGCTGGCTTCAAGGTGGGTGCCGGTGTCGTCGCGTACTTCCCGTGGTTGTGGTGTGTATGATCTAGGTGGGTGTGTAGGCGAGACCTGTTTGGGTGCACCGCCGAGAAATAACTTCTTCGTGCTGAACTTCCTGCTGAGTGAACTTCCTTTGCTTTCCTTTACAGGCGCAAGGTTCTCGCTCAATTTCGATGGATCGGTGTCTCGTGGCGAGGGAATAGTGCCGCCTGCTGGGTCCGGTAGTGGTGTTCGCTGATCCTTCATGAGTCGCATTATAGGGAGGGCCTCTTCGCGCATTTTCCTGTTCTCGTCTGATATGCGATCCAGATCTTGCTTCAATGCGCGCAACTCTGCCTCGGCCGCAATTATACGCTGGTCACGCAGACGAATGGATTCAATGACCCTCGCAAGGTCATCCTGGGTGGCTGTAACATCGCCCTTGTCGCCTTCTGCAGCTGTGAGATTTGTCAGTGTGATAATTCTGCCATCGCGCAGCAGAAGATAACCTACACAAAGGCACATAATCGTCCTCCTCAATTGTGACACCCGAACGCCTCTTCTGCTCATATACAGCCTTCAGGATTGTCAGTCTGTGGCCGACGGCGCTGACACCAAGCTCTCTGAGCTCATCGTGGTGCAATGCGATCAATGCCTCGCCGTTGATACCTTCCTCCGCAAAAGTACGACCGTAGTGCTTCAGCGCAGGCGACAGAGCAGCAACATAATCCGCGACCTGATCTTCCGTCCACTGCATGATGTTTCCCGTCGGACTGCGCCCTTCTCCTCGCTCCATCCATCCCTGTGTTGTAGGTGTGTCTTGGCCGCCGAGAGAATCTCGGTCGTCCTCGTCCTCGGACGCGAGTTCCGACTCGCCATCAGCAAAGTGCGTAGGCACCGCGGGCGACGCAACGAAGGAGCGCTCAAACTCGTCGTCGGCATCCGCGTCGCTGTCGTACGTGTGGTCGCCCACTTGCCGCGCGTAGCGGTCCATTCTGCTTCCAGTCTGCTCCCCGCGTAGATCCGAGCTCCTAGTCCTCTGCAGTCGCAGTCCGGACCCTCCTGCGACTCGGTCGGCGGGCAAGTCAATCCTGTCGCCGAAGCTGGCGTCTATTGGCGTGGGCGTGAAGTCGCTCTCGATCGGGCTGGCGGAGTTGTGCGGGCTGCCCGAGTTGGGTCTGTACTCGGCGGTGGTGACCTTCTGCAAGCTCGGCAAGCGCTCATGCGAGACGGCGGCGGGCGCTGCGCTGCGCAGCGGCAGGGAGTTGTTGCGCGTGCTCGCAGGATCGCCTCCTCCTGCTGCAGCTCCTCCTCCTCCAACAGCGGTGCGGGCGGGGATGTGGCTCGCGCGATGAGAGACTCGGGCTAACCAGGAGCCTTTGGCGGCGGATGCGGGCTGGCCGGCGTAGGCTTGTTCGAAGGTGGGTTGTTGGTGAGCCAGGTTGGGCGAGACGAGTGAGGTCGGCCGCGGCTGCGAGCGGCGGCGCGACGGGCGAGTGCGTGGCGGATGGGGTGGCTCTCTTTGTGCAGGGTAGGCAGGGCAAAGCAACACGCGGTTTCGGTCGGACGATTGGCAGCTTGTTGTTTCACCACACGCACGCACGCAGGGCTGGATCGGGCGGCTTGTGCGACAGAGTTGCTAGCGGGTGCGACGGTGACGGCGGGGCTGTGTATGTAGTACTGTAGTAGTAGGCTTTAAGTTGTCGTGTTGTTGTTGTTGTTGTGGGTGATGGCAGCAGTGGTAGCGATGGCGTGAGTAGTAGACAGGCGGTCGAGTAAGGTAGGTACAGTAGTGGCGGTTGGTGGGTGGGATGGGATGGACGAGGCAGATGCTAGGTACAGCTAACTCTCGTTTGGCCAACGGTCGAGCGCTACGACTAGTCGCCTGAGTGGTGCTGTACTCGACTACAAGGTGGTGATGCCGCGAGCCAGCCTTGCTTTAGGCGCTGTCTCCCCCATGCTCTGATCTGCTCGATTCTACCCTCACTTACCCTATCGCGGCAGGCAATCAACAAAGAGAGATGAGGGGCCATATATTACACACCACCCCATCAATATTACCGCCCAATTCAATCAATCACATCTTCACCATTGCCAGTCACAATATCGAGCAGAATAACACGTGCGACTCGGTCAATCAACAAGGTAAGATTCCTCCTCCAAGCAGCCACTAGATCACACCGTCGCCATCTACCATGCCAATGCCCTGCTGAAATGCCGACCCAGGCGGCGAACATTATTGAAATGCATCGCGCGCAAGTTGCAACGGGCCACTCCACCCCCGATATTATTATTAATAGTGCTAGCCCCCTTCTCCAAGAAGCCCCCCTTCCTTCCTTTCGAATCTTCCAAAAAGGACAGTGTCCTCGACGGCGCATGCTAAACGAAACCGAAACCCCAAATCTCTCTCTCTTTCTCTCTATAATCCGACCCGCTTTTCATCACCCGGTTGCTCGACGGCGGCGGCGGCGGCAGCGGCAGGAGGAACCTCGCTCTTCCTGCTAAATGCAGTCGCGTGCCCGAAGTTCTCGTGAGGTTTCCACGACGCGCTCTTGCGCGCCGTCACCTCCTCCATCATCTTGTCGACTTGCTCGAGGGTGAGGCGTCGGGTTTCCGGCACGAAGAAGTAGGCCCAGAAGATGCTGCAGCCGCAGAGCCCGCCCCAGATGAAGAAGACTTTGGGGCCGAGGTTGCCGTAGCCTGGGTCGACCATGTAGGGGACGATGACGCCTGTGAATGAAGTCAGTATGAAGTAGACAGTTGATGTTTTTGATAGGTCCTACCAATGATGCAGTTCCAGAACCAGTTTGATGCCGTGGAGATGGCCACGCCCTTGGAACGGATGGGAAGCTGGAAGATCTCGCCGATGATGACCCACCCTGCTGGTCCCCAGGTGCTGCAATACTGTTAGCTGACGAGGTCAAACAAACCAGACGAAATCCTAGACTTACGAGGCGAAGAAGAAGATGAACAGACACACAAAGATGATCAAGACATAGCTCGCCGCTTTCGAGTCCTCCGATACGGTACCGACAATGGCGATCACGAACTCGCAGATGGTCATGCCGACAGCGCCCCAAATGAGCAATGGCCGACGACCATACCTCTCAATCGTGTAGAAGGAGATGGGCGTCGAGCAGACGTTGACGACGGTGGTGATGATGGAGATCAAGAACGGGTCCTGCAGGCCGACCGTCTGGAAGAAGGTGGTGTTGTAGTCTTGTTTCTGCGTGTCAGTACTGGCATTCTGCTCTTCGCTTCTTTCAACCTCAAGCCCACTTACAGAAGATGAAGTTGATACCCGTCCACTGCTGCCAGAATTGGAGCATAGTCCCGATCAAGATCTTGCGCAGGTTGGAGTTGCGCCTCCACCCACCCGCAAAGCAGCCCAACCAACCCTCCTCACCAATATCCTTCTCGTACTCGTAGTTGGCCACAATCTCCGCCAGCTCGTCGAGGATCAGATCGCTGTCTTTGTGCTGGCCGCGGACTCTGGCCAGCGCATCAGCAGCGCGGTCGAGATCGTTCTTCTTGACAAAGTAACGCGGCGACTCCGGCAGGAAAAACAATCCAGTAGCCAAGACGATGGCCCACAGGAACTGGATGGAGATCGGGATGCGGTATGCACCGCTGTCGGTGCGATCCTGCGTGGCGTAACCCACGCACGAAGCGAGCATGATGCCGATCGTGATGGCGAACTGGTAGCAGGACACAATCGCACCACGGATCTTTCGAGGCGCGACTTCGGACATGTACAAGATGTTGATGGCGGACACGAAGCCGACGCCGAAGCCCGCCACCAGTCTACCGACAACGAACGCCTCGACGCGCGCGGTAGAGTCTTGGACCACGACACCCGCCACGAAGATGAAACAGCCCATGATGATGGTCGTTCGTCGTCCGTAACGATCAGCGAGAGAGCCGGAAATCAGTGCGCCGAAGAAGGTTCCTGCCGAGAGAATGGAGACGATGAGCGATTTCTGCCAGGTGGTGTAGTCGTAGTACACGTTTGGATCGCTACGCGATGGGACTGCGTTTTGGTCTGCGTTGGGGACGATGTGGCCGTAGTCGAGTTTGAACTGCTGCATGCCGAGGACGGAGCTGATGTATCCAGAGTCGTAGCCGAAGAGCATGCCGGCGAAGGCTGCGAAAGCACACATCAGGCCGGCCTGTGGACGTGTTCGTTAGCAAGAACCCATCACTTCGAAAGAGACAAGATAAACCCACCCTCACCGTCACCGGTGCTTCGATCTGTTGAAACTCGTCCGCCATCTTTGCGGTTGTGTATGTGGAGTAAAGTCGATGGGTATTCGTATTCCCAGTAAAAACCAAAATCCGAGTTAAGTTGCAAGAACGAAAGTGTGTCTCAGCATTGCAGTCAGCAGCAAGCAGTAGTAGATAGAGACGCTGACATGGTACTTCGGACAGTAATTTGCTTGCGTACATCTGAGAGACAGCAACAAAAACTGAAAGCGGTCGTCCGAGCGAAGGCAGGAATGTGGACACGGGCCATCGGTTTGTGTAACCTGCACGTCTTGCTGGACTGTTGCACCAATCATCCCTCGCGCATTTTGACGTTTGTGTTCGCCTTGGGGTGCGACCGGCCCTGGTATGTGGCCCTATTGATGTGGTGATTCAGCGTCGGAGCGTCCGCTTGCGTAGCACCCAGCCACGTACTCGAGACTTTTCACGATGAAGTCGCTCGCAGCAGTCGGCATGCGTGTTGGCTTTTTGCAGAGGTCGGCCTTGGTCCCTGTTGATTCGACATCTGGACGAGTCTGAGACGAGAGTCCGGTTGAATTCCTCGTCGTGTGTGCTGTAGCACAAGTTTCAAACATGGGCTTGCCCTGCCATGCACAAGACACTAAATGAAAAGATGTCAATATACAACGTAATGTATAATACAAATAATGACAACGCATATATACAATAAACAAAGGTATTACAATGGCGGCAAGCCCTCCCGACAATTCGGACATTGCAGCCGATACTTCATCCACCCTTCCAAGCAGGGCGTGTGGAAAATGTGCCGGCACGGCGTGACCATGTACAGTCTCCTGGCCAGCACAAAGCCGCCCGCGACGTCGCCGGCGCTGTCGCCCGCTTCCACAACCGGCACTTCCAGGTCTTGCATGCAGATCGCGCAGTCGAACGTGCGCTTACCCTTGCCCTTTTTGTCTTTGTGCTGTGCGAGAGAGTTGCGACGGCCGCCAGCGTCTGTACCTGAGACGGAAGCTCGGCGTGAAGTGGGTTGGGAGTCTGCAGTGGAAGAGGCGCCGAGAGGCAGAGTCGCGCCTTCTTCGTCGTAGCGGAGGACGGGATGATAGTCGTAGGCGCTGGGCATCCATGTCTCGCGCACGAACCAGCGGGGTCCGAGGAGGTCTTGGGAAGCGAGGATGACGACTTGCAGCCATTGCCAGATGACCAGGGTCGCTAGACTGTAGTAATCTGCGCCAGCGAAGAGGACGTTGTGCGGGTATGCGTAGAAGTACGCAAATGGTATTAGACGGAGGGCCGACTGGCCGAGAACAAAGTCCCATTCGAGAGCGCGGCGGCAGTTGCGCTGGACGTTGCGGGTGATCTGAGGGATCCAGAAGGAGAGGTAGATGAAGGCTAGCAGAGTGAAGAAGCCACGTTGGAATGCTGAGGGCCAACCGAGGGCGTTGATCGAGATGAAGACTGTGCCGAAGAGCATGAGGAAGAATCGTGCGTAGTGGTAGCCGAATGTGGGCACGCGTGAGTCGGTGATTGCTTCGACGAGTGCGTTGTGTTGCTCTTCGGTCAGTGGCTGGAGTGGCTGAACCTGCTGAAGGCCTGCTTGGTCGGACGGCATGTAAAACAAGGGAGCCTCGGCGGCGGCAGGTCGTGGTGCAGTCGCAGGAAGAGGCAAAGTTCCCTCTTGAGTGTTGTTGGGACTTGCAACGCTCGTCTCAGTCGTTTGCTCCGGTGCAGGATCCGCCGGAGGATTCGCAGCAGCGTTCGCCGCCGCCAATTCAGCCGCAGCAGCCTGTCGTCGTTCTCTGGCCTCCCTGATCTCAGCCAGTGCCGTTTCCCTGCGTCTGAGCTGTTCTTCCACTTCAACACGCTCCCGTTGCCTCAACTCGGGCGCTTGTACGCTCCAAATTTGCAGGAGGAATTGCATACCGAAGAACAGCATGCCTGTGAAGCTCATGAAAGCTAATGCCATAAGATCCATTGCCAGGCCATCAGTGACGACACCGAGCGTCGCGCATGTCAGGGTGGTGAAGCCGTCTCCCATCGCCATGCCGAGAATTGTATGGAAACTGATCCGGCTCCTCGTAGACGGCGTGCTGGATTCTGCCATCTGCTTCTTGATCAGACCCAGTTGCAACCCTAGAGCGACCATGTAGATCAAAAGGTGGTGGCGACCCTGGCCGGTCAACACCTGCGCTTTCGGGCCCACTAAATGATTCGCGAGCCTCGGAGAAAAAGCAGGTGGGCCTTGTGATGTGAGTATGTAGCCGCAGTCAGGGGAGAATGCGGTCATCTCGAAATGCATCTCCGGTGGTGGAGGAACAATTGAGCCAGTTGGGAAGCGAAGCTCACGTTCAATGAACGACAACATGGCGGAAGAGTAGGGGGAACCAAGCGAAGTTGGCTCCAATTGCTGTAACCACACCACGAGCTCACATTGTGGAGCACCCATGGAATCATCTGGCACGCCCTCATGGTGAGTTGACCATGGGTTGTGGGTTAGAGTGTCCCGGTTGATTTGACGTTGGATTGTCCTTGATATTGACTCGTTGAGGACGGTCCGCGAGAGATTGAAAGTGTAGTCGGTCGGTGTAAAATGCGGAAGTGCAAAGATTCCCGCAAACTTTGGGCTTGTAGTCGTCAAGATGGCTTGGCCGACGCTTTGAAAGTAAATGCCTCTCAGCAGCATCTCATGTTCGTTGCCAGTCTCGTCGTCCGACAGCTTGAGCTCGACGTTCATCTCGGTGATGTTGGCAACACCATGCAGGCCAAGAGTTTCACTCGCTTGGGCTTTCTGACTAAATTGAATGCTCACGTCTCCTTGAGTGCCGCTTGTGAAGTTCCGCCCAAAATGGCGCTCTCGTCTTGGGCCTCCAAACGGATCTTCCCTCGAATATTCTGTGAGGTTAAGCGTAGGTGGTTCAATGACCTTTTCCAGATCAGAATGCGCCCATCGTCCGTGGACGTAACCTGTGACGTTCTCGTACAGCGGATAAGGTCTGGGTTCCCTGATCTCGCCTTGCAAAGCTCCTTGTGTCCAGTCAGACAGCTTGATCACGTGTTGCTTGATGTGCGACAAAGAGGACCACGTGTAGCCTCGCTCAAGTTCGAAACCCGTGAGGTTGAGGTCGGCATAGCCTTTTGAACCATCGAAACGCGTTTCTACGTAAGATGAGTTGTTGAGCGCTTCAAGAGAATGTTGCTCTTCGGCGATGGCATCTTTAAGCGTCACCCTGTTCCCGAGCTCATGATTGGCGGATTGCGGAGTCGGGGAGAGTATGATCCATGTCAAGATGAGGAGCGGGAACAAAGCCCCTCTCCTGTCAGCCATTCATGTGAAAGGGCAGATTAGCCAGGGCAGCCGAAGATGAGATATCAAATAGAGATGTGAAGTAATATGATACTAGATGGAAGACGTATAGTTCGCGAAGTGAGGTGTCCCAGGTTCCGTGCGAGGCGGCGAACGGGCTGACTAGGTTTGGGATGCCGGCGCTAGCGTTGGCAAAGGACCCTCCTCCTCCCTGCATCCTCCATGTATGGTTGTTGATTAGGTGCGGGGAGCTATCTATCTTGGTGATGCCTTCCTCAGCGAGCTCAGGTGATCACTAAGTTATGAACAGTGCTAGCGATAGTAGACGATAAAGGTAAGCTCTATAGCGTCAACACGCTGACTCTCCTACTCCGTGAGCTTTCACCTCTCTCAACTCAACTCAACTCAACTCAACTTCAGGCCGCCTTACGTGTAGGTAAGCTCGTCCCCTCCCTCCCTTCCTCCAGTCATCAGGCATCTACCACCCGCGACTCTCTCAACTCGCACACGCACCGAACAAACATCAAGAACTTTCATGTGCTTCCCTCCCACTGCCACTCCACTACACCCTCGCTGTGATCACCACCTCCATCGCCTGTCGTCTTCACAGCACCCACTGATACACTGCCCGGCCCACTCACTCACATTCACTGCCTCGCCTGAACTCCTCGACATGGCAGGCAGTCACGTCCACCAGACAAAGCTAACCAACCAAGAAAAGCTCACCAGCCAAAACACATCTCCTACTCATACCGAACACGCTACCTCTTCAGACAACTTCGAATTCCCCACTCTCAACATCGACGGCTCGACGCCTGACCTTATCGAAACTCACCCTCCACAAGGCCAACGCACCCCGCCAGCCGCCCTCAGCACCCTCGGCCTCAAGATGGCCCACCACACCGCCACTGACAACCTGAACGACCTCGACGAGGGCCAGTATGACATGGTGGACGACGCTTCCGATGTCTCCAACGACACCAACGAGACCGTCAGCATCGCTTCTGACAACCTCACCTCCGACGACGAAGACATGCTCACACCCGATGAGTCCGACGGTGTGAGAGACCTGGACGATCTGCTCGAGATGCCTGATCACCCGTCCGCGACCGGATACTCTGCCGATCCTGTTCATCGGCAGTCGTTCAGGCGCACCAGAGGTCTCAAGCGTGAGCTCCGCAAGGCACACGAAGAGCATGCCGCTCTTCAGAAAGAGCATGAGAGCAGCGAGAGGGAGAAGACTCTGGAAAGCTTCCTCTCGGAAGACTTGGAGACACCCCGTCAATCTACCATGAACGCATTCATGACCTCCTCGGCCATGCCGATGGACGAGAAGGATGCGCACAGCAAGAGCCTGCAGTCTTCTGACTCGAAGCCGAACACCGCGAAGGGTCTCTTCGAGACAGTCTCATGGGGAAAGATCAAGACTCGCTCAGTCAGCCTGTTCAGGAAGACCATGCCTGTTGCGATCCTGAGTCTGATCCTCAGCTCCATCCTCTATCTGCATTCAACCTGCTCCTTCCTCCAGGTCGACACCCGCCGCGAAGCCTTGTCGAGCGCGCTCTTCCAGCTCTCGAATTCGAGCGATACTGCCAAGGTCTTCAACATTGAGCATCTGCTCCCTGTGCCCGCACCGCTGAATTCGACTACCAACATCTTCGGCCTGTCAGAGAAGGGCACCCTTGATGTACATTTCCAGGGTGCCAATCCCAACTACATCATCGTCTCCCTGCCCAGGAGAACCTACAACCCCAGCCCTCGGATCACATCTACCCACGTACTCAAAGGTGACAAGTCTATCGCCTTCAACAAGACCAAGTTGATCGACAGCGTCTACGCCATCACCATTGACCCTCTAGAAGCCCATGGCATCATCACCATCAACATGTTGTGCAGCAAGCCCGTATCCAACCTCACCGTCTCCCACAACTTTGGCAGTCGTTACTTCCAGATGCCCAACTTCGAAAAGGCCCGTACTGACATCAGCAACACTGTCACCAAGGATGTAGCTGTTGCTCGTGCTGGCGTTCGTGGTCTGACCGACCGCGTGACTGCCGGTATCGCCGCGACACATAACATGAGCTCGCACCTGGCCCACCAGATGAGCCATGAAGCTCAGATTCTCGCCAACACTGCCACGTCCATGGTCGGAAAGTTGTACTCTACTTGCCCCACCGCCGCTGACATGCGCAAGGACTTGGTCGCCATCCAAGACGGTTTCGCCCGTGCAGAGACACAAGTCGACGACTTCGTGGCTGACATGGCAGGAAGGGCTAAGCGCTCAATTATGGAGCCGCTAGCGATTGCACAAGATCGTGCCGGTAGAATCCGAGCCAAGTACTTTGGTGGTGAGGCGGCGCGAGAGAAGGTCTGCACGCGTGATAGGCCCGTCAAGGACTTCACTGCGCCGTTCTTCTCTCCTCCACCCAAAGTTCCCGTCACGAAGTCGAAGCGATTCGGCAAGAGCGGCGAATTGGTTGAGAAGAAGACCTGCGGTTCCTGCAACGCCAACAAGGTCAGCCTACCCAAGCAATCTTGCAAGCAGGGCAAGCAAGGTTGCAATCGGGGCGTGTAATTCGCAACAGCAGGAGTTTTCTGGAATAGGAACGACACGCTTCACATCCTCCGCTCTGACACAACGCTGGACAAGCTGAGCGAGGCATCATCAGCCCGCTACTTAGCTACCCTTGTGGCATGAGCGGCCTCAATCAGAGGGTGTACAAGGGCGACACAAGAAGTGATGCGAAGCGGATCGGAGCGGCGTTGACGGCAGCTCTCTAGAACTTTTGGTTGTCTCTTTTTGATTTTTTGATTTTTTGATTTTTGGCAGGAGTTTCCTTTCCTGTCTGTGTCCCCATCTGTCGGCGCGAGCAGAGGGGCCTGATACCACACCCTTTTCCTACTCACTTGTCCCCACCAGCACCAGCACATCGAGATCCCGGGTACGATCGATGGGATGTCCTTTGCTTTCTTCCCCTTACGTAGATAACTATGCGGCTATGATTACGACACACAACGACACACACAGCAGATACGATGAATACCTCTTGGAGCAGATTTTGATAGCGTTACGAGTCCAGCCCATCTTACTTCCCTTCCTATCTTATTTTTCATCACCGTCACCATATATTTGCTCGTTTTTTCTTCTCTAACATGGTAAGCAGGCTCAGTGTTGTGTGTTGTGTACAGGTAAGATGCGTATCACTTTATCTCTATCCATGTCCAGACAGCCACGAAGAATAATCACTGTACAATGACTTTACCCATGGCTTCTTCCTTCTTTTCTTCTATCTATCTTCCTGTTTTTTTCTTGTGCCATGCTCGGGCATCCATCTTAGGCACTTACATATATTTCAACGTGAAGCGGATGTCAACATTATCCCCAACCGTTCGAGGTGGAAGTCCTCAGGTCAAGCGTTATTAAGTCAAGCATCAGTCGATCGTATCATCCTCTCAAAAGAGCCTGTTGACAGCAAAGATAGATCTACACACGCATATGAAATTAAAAAGAGTCTTTGGGCAGCAAAAGTAGGTAGCATTCAACAGTAATAATTTTTCTTTCCAATGTTCTCATTCTGCATGATAAAGACAAGCTGTGTTCGAGATGTCTCTTTCTATCCCTCCCTTTCCACTCTTGCATGCAAAAAAACGGCCGTGGTTCCAAGGCATTAGTCCTCATAAAATAGCAAATGCGGGTAGTAAGTAACAAACAATTAAGGATCGCGCAATCGTGGAAAGCGCTCGAAATTAACAGGAGAGAGAAGACAGTTCTCCCTGGATTAGAACGCGAAAAAAAACAAGCAAAAACTCCAGGGGTATGATGATGGGGTGTGTTAGTATGTCGTTGGGAGTGGTGATGTGTGGAAAGAGGAATAGTCAGAGGAAGCAAAGACTAATGCTCCATGATCTTCCACCCCTCCTTCGCAAAAGAGCGCAAGAAGAACAGCGCGCCCAGCACAACACCAAAGCCCGACAAGCCCAGCGCGACGAACCAGGCGCAGCGGATGCCGTACACCGTGTCTGCTTCGGTGCCGTTTTTGGCTATGACGTTTGCTTCGACGGTGCCTGCGATTCCTAGGCCGATGGAGATGGAGTAGTTGACCATTGTGTTGACGAGCGAGGCCGCGAGGCCTTGGTGTTCTTTGGGCATGGCGTTGGAGAGGATCACTGTGGCGGCGGGGAAGGACATGTCCATTCCGAAGGCTAGGATAAAGAATTAGTATATGAATGAGATTTGATGGGAGAGCGGAGATGGGCAAGACTTACGCATAATCAGGATTGACACGAACATCTGCGCCCAGTACGTTTGGTGCGCGGGTTGGAAGGCCGCGACGATCTCGCCGATGAAGAAGGCCAGCATGGAGACCATGATGGTGAAGGATACGGGCGTGTGCGTGAGCATGAAGCCCGTCACTCCGGCGGCGAGCAGACCGCAGATCATCGCAGGCACGAACTCGGCGGAGATGAGCAGAGGGGTCTGGCCGCGGACTTCTAGCAGGAAGCGCCAGCAGAAGTGGATCCAGATTCCGAAGGATCCCCAGCCGATACCGACGAGCGCCATGGTGTACACGACTGGCTTAGTCAGGACGGAGACCGGGATTAGAGGTGATACCGCACGGGCTTCGACCCAGACGAAAGCGATGAGGCACAAGAGGCCGATGATGAGAAGGAAGTAGACGTGTGGCGTGTCCCAGCCAAATAAGGGCGCGTTGTTCCATGCCACGTTGACGAGGACCAGACCGGAAACTCCGAGCACGGAGCCTGTCCAGTCCATTCCTGGTCTGTCGGTGCGTCCTGCGAATTGGGCATCGTGTGCGAGAGATTTGGGTACGGCGATGACAGCGAAGATCGAAAGGCCCCAGCAGGCGAAACCGTATGACCAGAAGGCCCAAGGCCACCAGGTCAGTTGTGCGAATATACTGGCAAACAATGCTCCGATGACGAAGCCCCAAGGAGCCATAGCACCAAAGAGCGAGAAGACAATGTTCTTCTTGATGCCGGGCGGGTACGCACGTCCAAGCAGAGCCAGAGCATTCGGCACGATCAAAGCAGCACCAACGCCCTGGAAGCCACGGCATATGTCGAAGAATATGTGATCTTCAACATAAGCGCTGAAGCCAGCGAAACCAGACCAGACGCCAAGGAAGAAGTAGCCGAAAATGAGCATGCGTTTGTGGCCCAGAATATCGCCCATGCGGCCAGAGATCAAGATGAAGGTGCCGACTGTGAGCGAGAAAGACGCGGCAAACCACGCCTCCTCACCTGGGCTTTCGATATCGAGCCCGGCGGCGATGATCTTCATCGGCGCGATGGCTTGTCCGAGACCGGCCAATGCCATGAGCTGTGCCACAACAACAACACCGACGAAGAGAATTTCGTGCAATGTGCTGACGTTGAGTCCGTGATCAGGAGGCGGTGTCGGATTTCGAGGTGTCTCTGCCATTGGTCTGTCGCTCATCCATTCGGGGTTCGAGTTCTGCATAGTGCTCTGGTCCATGAGGAAGCTGGTTGATCGTACACTGTTGCGGTTGTAGATTGCCGGTACATCCTGCGTGGATTCCCTTCTGGGTCGACCGTCCCAGTCATCGTCCGCCGTAAGTGATTCCACCCGTGATTGTAGTGACATGTGTCGTGGCCTGTGGGTCGAATGTCTGACCGAGTTGCGGTCCTGGTAATCGCGACTGGGTGGTGGATGAGCTTGAGAGATGTGTCGTGACTTGTATGTCGAGTTTCTGCCCGAAGCTGGTTCATCAAAATCCCGAGTTATTGGCGGGTAGTCGTGAGATATGTGTCGTGATGATTTGTAGACCGAATTCCTGGCCGAATTGAGATCATCAAAGTCGCGACTAGTTGGTGGATAGTCGTTACGACCCATGATTGCTGATCAATCTAAGGGACCAGAGTCCGTAACAGCAAGTATGGTAGTCGTGGCAAGGTCGTAGCAGGTCCTCTGAGGTGCAAAGCAGCGGATGTGGTGGGACAAATTGGTTGCTCTGGGTAGCCTGTAGTGTTAGTAGTCGTCGTCTAGGTAAGGTAGAACAGGTTAAACCGTCAGCCTCTTGCTGTGGCTAGAAGTGAGACAACTTTGCTGGAAGGAGGCAGGACGTTGTCAAGCGAGGTACCAGTAGTTACTTTCTGTTCCCAAGGCAGGACAATAAGTAAGACATCGTGTGAGACGCATGCCAACGGCTGCCCAGCAATGCCACGCGTGACGACGTACACGAATAGACGAATTGATACACAAGCCTACATGGGTTGACTCGTCGATTCTCTTGGCTGTGAGGAGTAATAGACGCGTGATGTCCTTCTTCAGAACATCGCACGAGCAAGACCAAGCCCAGCCGGTCTTGGAGATGCACCGCTAAACCAAGCGAAGGCATTGAATCGGATGTGAGGCAACGAACAAGAGGTTTCAGAAGCCACGTGCCCTTGCCAGGTCTCGAAGGTTGCGGTTGCCAGTAGAAGGCTGTCGTCGTGGAGTCCGGTGGCTTGAATGTGAACCAGTTTGACAGGCTGTCGGGCTCGAGAAGGGCGCGGAACTTCTGACGAGCCCGGCCACATCATCATCGGACCGAATAGGTCTGCAAACCGTCTAGGATCCAGCCGTGGCGTTTGTGGTCTTCATACCGTGGATAGAATCGTGTGGTCAGGAAGTGATGTCAGGTGTACTCTAACTAACCACGTTGCGATGTTGAGTGAAGTCGAAGACGCCCGGGAGAGATCGGCCGTTGCAAATTTCTCTGGGCAACAGTGAGCATGGTGGATGCACATCACAGAACACCATCTCACGACAACCCATCCGTACACTTCGAAGTCAAATCCAAGGACACCAATACTCTGCAGTAGTCTCTACCAGCCAGCCCGACCAACAAGTACACAGCACAATCATCTCCCAAAGTTCGAAGTCCAACGACCGGAAACGCTAATTTCCGCGCAACGACCAAGTCAGTTAACATCAAGAGATACTCTTGACACAAAAAGTAATTCTTCCAATAGCCTAACTCCACTCCACCTCCTCACATGATCTTCCCACCACTACAAGTCGGCTTTGGGCGAGATAAATGATAGTTTTGACTCTCGGAATGTGGACGAAACTCCAAACTCAATTAGGAGCACATACCTCAATCGGAGTCTGCAGGTACAGACTGCATGAAGGTCATGGAGCAGGCTTCCAGAGTAACCGAACGGCGAGAGGGACATTGGCGTGTGACATCTCTCGTTGGAGTTCGGTAAGATACATGGGCCCATTCTGGCTGGCTATTGCACAGTAATTTCATTCACAGGAAAGTAAGTCACTTGAGAAACCACATAGATATAGTATCAGAATAAAAGAAGACTTTCAATTCATTAATTACGCACTATCAAAAAGAAAAGCATTACCGATTCATTCCAATCGAGAAGAAGAAACACAGCCAAAAAGTAATCCTGTCATGTATTGTTTTTTCCCTTCTGCCATCTCTGGAAGGAATGGCATCTCCCAAAAACCGCAACAATGATATCGTAATTCGCAGGCTCTGGTCATCAAAAACACTCAACCAACGTCCGCCGGGGTATCTTGGAAACACATTTTTCAGTCCGCTAGCACTCATTCAAGGTTCGTCTTGCTGGATTTAAACGGCACCGCGGTAGACGGGGTTGTTGTCGCGGAGCAGGGTGTGTTGGCCCTGGTCAGCAGTGGTGGGAGCCTGACCGGGAAGGATGTGACCCGGGACGGAGTTCTGGGCGCTGTTGGGGTTCACACCAAAGGCGTTGTCAACCTGATTGGCAAAGCCGGCGTTACCGTGGCCAGAAGCACCACCGAGGCCGGTAGCAGAGCCGAGGCCGGCACCACCGTTGGCGTACTGGCCAGACTGCTCGTTGGCGTACTGGTTGTTGACAGAACCAGTGTTGCCGCCCATGATACCAGCACCAGAGCCAGAGGTGTGGCCTGCGTCACGAAGACCGCCGGCAGCAGTGTTGTGAGGCTTGCGGCTCGGCTTGGAGACGCGAGGAAGGTTGGAGGTCTCGCTGGCAGAGCCAATGCTGAAGACAGGGCTCTCCCACTTGTCGCCCTTGGCAGCGAGGTCCTTGTACTCGGTAGCCTTGGTGGAGATGCCACCAGGAAGCTGGATGTTCTTGAAGATGGAGTCGTGCTGGGTCATGGCGACGTTGACGCTCTTGTCGGCAGCCGAGGCCTTGAGCTCCTCCTTCTTCTGCTGACCCTTGCTCATCTGCTGCTGGAACGCAGTGAAGTAGCGCTGGTACATGTTCTGGAGGTTCTCGGGGTCGGGGTTGCGCTTAGCCTCAGCCTGGGCCCTGTCGGCCTCTTGCTTGGCGGCATATAGCATGGCGTCAAGCTTGTTGACGTTCGTGCGAACCTGCTGCTCGACAATCTTCTGAATGACGGGGCGCATCACCTTGAGCAGGAGAGGCTTGAAGAGACCGAAGAGAAGCTTGTGGTTGGACTGCTTCAGCTTGATGTTCAAGTTGGAGATGTCGACGTCGACGTGGTTGATCTTGAAGAAGTGGGCCTTGTCGGAGCTGTTGGCCTTCTTGTCAGAGGTCTCCATGGCGACCTTGAAGCTCAAGCCAGTGCCGCCCATGAAGACGTCCATGACACCCTTGTCAGTGATACTGGGGAAGCCCTCCTTCTTCTTGATGTAGTAGGACACATCGCGGAGATCGCACTGGATGCCGGAGACAGACAGCATGACCTTGTTCTTGTTGCTGTTCTTAACCTGCTTGCGGCCCCAGCGCCAGTAGTTGTCGCTGCCGAACTCGAAGACGTTGGGAGCAAGGTTGTCACCCTCGATGACGAGGTTCTCCACGACGGCATCCATCATGGGGTCCGAATATTCGATACGCGGGATGGGGACGTAGCGGATGTTCTCAAAGAAGGCAGGGAGGATGACATCAGTCAAGTCCTTGATCAAGTGAGGCTTGAACTCGGGCTTGCCGTCGGCATCGTGTCCAAGGTCGTTGAAGAGCTTGTTCATCGACTGGGCGAAAGCCTTGTTCTGCGGGTCGTTGTCAAACTCCTTGGCGAGGAACTTAATCTCATCAGTGACCTTGTTGGTGTGGTCCCTGTAGCGGTCGCGGAGCAGGAACTGGCCCTGGTCGTAAAGCTTGTTCCACTCAGTGTTGGAGTCGTCCTGGATGATGAAGCCTTGCTCCTTCAAGCAGCGGCGGACGAATGTGTTCATGTTACGGAACCAGCCCTTGAGCTCGGGGTCTTGGTCGGCATCGCGGTAGATCTGGTTGATAGAGTCGGTGAGGTCATCGAACGAGGTGGAGTTGGCGAAGCGCTCGAGGAGAGTCTTTAAAGTTGTCAGCATGGGCTGCTGTTGCCCTAAGAAACCTAAGAAAAACGCACCTTGAGGTCAGCCTCTGCAAGTTGCAGACTATCCTGGTTGTGGGCACCTTTTACGGAAGATGTGCCTTGGCTGGCAAGGTTCTTTCCATGGCTACTGTACTCCTCGGCAAGGCGGAGGATGGTGTCAATGGCCTGGGAGTCTGGTGAAGGGGTCAGTATGGGTGTTCACACGACGGTTTTGAGATCCTGCCACTTACAGTCCTGGTGACCCTGGATTTCGACGACCATCTTCTTCAGACGCCAGATGAGCTGCTCACGCCTCTCCTTGGGCATCTTGCCCTTGAGGTAGTTCTCGGTCTTCTGGCGGACTTCCTTGGCCTTTTGCTTGTCGTTCTCGTCCATGTTGGCGGAAGCTGTCTCCTTGAGATCCTTGGCGGCGGCAGCAGCGCCAGCGCGCGGGTCGGTCTGAGAGGTGCCCTGCTGCTGGTCCTGAGCAGCGCGCTGAGCAGCAATAGCCGGGTCGGTGGAGCCGTCAGGGTTGGCAGCCTGGGTGGCATTCTGGCCTGCACGCTCAACATCCTTCTTGCCGATAGGCACGCGAGACTGAACCTGGCTCTTGAGGTTATCCTTGGAAAGGTTAGGGGTCTCGTGCCAGACGTTGTCCTCGGCGGGTCTGTCGATGTTCTGGAGCTGGTCCTCTGAGGGGTTAACCTTGTTGGCGGCGTTCTGGGCAGCATCGCCGGCAATGTCGCGGATGAGGACGCTGGCATCGCTTAAGAGCTTGCGGAACTGGCCGTTGGTGATGAGAAGCTGGCCAAGGGTGCGAAGACCCTCGAGCGCCTGGTTGCCGTGCTGCTTGGCAGTCTCCTTGTCAATGGGCGCGCCCGGCTTTTGTGCGTCGCCGGCACCGATTTGCTGAGTCTGCCAGATGAAGTCCTGGATGAGGTTGCCCTCGTTCTTGGAGAGGAGCAGGAGCTTGGCCTGCTCAATGACCTTCTGGAGGTCGTTGGTGAGAGCCTGGCCCTCGGCGGAAAGCCTCTTGCTGGGCGATGTGAATCCCTTCCAGTTGTAGGCAGTGTTCATTGCCACATCGATCTGCTTGTTCTACGGCGGGTGTTAGTATTGCGCGTGGGACGAGTTGGCAGCTCAATCTCGATTGCACTGACCGAAGGGACTTTGCCATTGGCAAATGCTGGGAATGCGTGTTAGCTTGAAGATCTGTCAAAACGCGCAAACTGCGACGCGCAAACGGGGCGTAGCGGCGTCAACGTACCTGAGTAGATGCCATAGAGCTGGAGCTTTGCGTTGACATCCTGCTCCTTGATCTTAGGGTCGGTTGGCACGTTGACCGATTTGGACGCCATGATGAAGGTGGTGGAGGAGTGTGATCGCTGGTGGGTATGGGAGTGGCGTAAGAGTGGGTGAGGTGTAGTTCGTTTCGCGTAGAGCTCGTGGCTCTGGGTATTAGTGTTACTGAGGGGGTATTTGCGGGGGTATCACTGGATTAGATGCAAAAAGGGAGAGTGGGCAGAGAAGAGGGAGAGGAGGGTCAGATGGTTTTGGGAGGCGGCGAGGCAGTTTTGATGATTGGCACGACAGCAGCGCACCGACACGACAGCAGCAAGGCGCGCACTTGACGCGGGTGGAAGGTGCAGTGGTACCAAGACCAAGGCAGCCACAATCCTTTCAAAAGCATCGTCATTCATCATCACCAAACGCCATCACCATCATCACACTTTTGACAAGGCTGGAAGTGGGGCGGGGGAAGATCTTTGAGCAGGGGGCGAGAAAGGGCAGAACAAAAAGGAACGGGTGGGACGCGGGAGGCTTTTTGCCCGCGGTGGCCACATGTTTGGATTATTGGATTATTTGCAACAAATGCGGAGCCGGAAGGCAATTGGTGATGGCCTTGAAGTCAAGATTCGAGGTATCTCCACACCACACTACTCTAGTCAGTCGAAAGTGAGAAGCAGGGCAGATCACCACCAAGGTCAGTGCTGGGGAGGGTGTATGTGGAGTGATGCGCTTTTACGTTTCGTCATACTCTCGACTGACTGGTGGCTGGTGGCGGGAGAGCGAACCTTCGATGAGGTGTTTTTTTTATTTAGCGAGCAGCCAGCCATCCACGCCATCCATCATTATTACCTATGCTGCTTGCTACTAAGCTGCTACGCTGCTATGCATGGCGGACAAGGATCGCGTGCCTTGGTTTCGGCGAGTTTGTTTTGAGTTGACGCTTTCGGGGAGAAATGCATGAGCTGCATGTTCTTGTGTACTGTACAGATTCACGCTACACAGAGGGTGGTTATCACGTTCGGATTGACGGCGGTAAGGCGTGTGATGGCGTGAAGGCTGTATGTAGAGAGCACTAGGGGTGTCCAGTCCCATCGTCCACTACCGTACCACCATTATTGCCAATTTCCCATCTCCTGGAGGATCTGCGAGATCCAAGCCTAGCCTGTTCCATTGAAGCCTAGAGCCTCTTAGCCTGTGACGTAGACAAGGCCGCATCCATCATGCCCTGTAGTGATCACAGAGGGACGGGCCGTGCTTAGAGTACCTATGAAGCGCGTCCGCAAGCATCCAAGATGGCTTGCTGCTCAAGGCAAGCAGCGGCAGGCAGGCAGGCACTTGTTACAGTCACGTGATACGAAGAAGTGAGGATTCTCGATTTTTGCTACAGTCTGCCAATGATGCAACACATGCCTAATTAGGTACAACAGGTGTGAGGTACCTATCTGACTGCGTGTTATCAACTTCTTGATCTATTGCTCGGACTCCGCCGGAGAAGGCGGGGCATCCTCCATCTTCGTGTCGGCGTCGATCGCATGCTGCTGCCCTCCCTGTGCAGTCGGAACCACCACCTCAGCAGCCCAAGCGAGATCTGCCTGCTCAGTCTCAAGATCCTGTGCTTCCTCCGTTGCCTGTTCTTCCCAGTCGGCATCATGCGGGTGAGGGGTCTTCTTGCGACGCGGCGGTGGTAAAGTGATGCCCATCACGGCGGATAATGGCACTGTTGCGGGAATATGGTTAGCATGACCACGACTCTGGTCTGATAAGAAAGTACTTACCAAACTTAGTAGGGAATGGCCAGTCTTCGCCTTTGTGAGGTCCAGAGCCTGCCTCGTAGGCCTCGATGTTGCCGGACGCGATTTGTTGGGCTTCCTCGAGCTTGTACCATTCCTCCTCACCCGGAGGATCTCTGCCCCGTACCGTCTTCCACCATTCTTCATAGACCGTGGTGCGGCTTTGCAGCTCTTCAACAACCTCAGCCTTTGCTTTGGCGAGACCATCGACGTCTCGTTGGGTGAACTCTTGGTGGATCGTATCAGCCTCCTCGCACTTCGCGACGACCCCGAGTGCGCAATCCAGTTGATGTTTCGCGAACCAGTAGTCGTAGGGAAAGCATCTAGAACGGAGTTTCTGTGAAGGTCAGTAACGATTGTTGGGTCGAGTTCGCGAGATGACCATATAGGTACTCACCCAAGCTTCAATCTGGATCAGCCTCGGGCACCTGAATTCGCTGACCAGCTTGCAGCATTCGTCTTGGACTCTATCGAGGATTTCCATGTCGTTATCGCTTTTCCGGTACATGTCCACTGCTGTATCCATCATGGTCCAATAGAACCGCGCCTCGTTGGCCATAGTGCGTGTAGGAGTGGGCGGGTGTGTGAGATGTAGAGGAGGTCGCGAGAGTCAAACAAGTATCTGTGGGAATTGTTGCGCTTGTGCTACTTCACTTTTCGGCGACAAATCAATCTCCCGGGAGACAAACGGGTACCTGCGCATGCGACCACTCACTGACCGAACACACAGTCACTGACGCCGCTCGGACTACAAACGCGACAACATATCCAGCTTCCAACTTGCTCTATCCATGCGTCTTGTCGCAACCCACCACACATTCGAGAAACCCACTCAATTCGTCCCTTTCCACCATCCATCCACGCGTGCTGCTGGCTAAATTTCGCCACCTACACGCGCTGCTCGAAAGGCAGCGCTTGATTCTGCACATCTCCATCCACCTGTTACATCGCATTCGACGCCATGGCCGAACCATCGCCTACCAACACAGAGCTCGACCCAACGGCCCAGCCACCGCAACCTACATACCCACCCGCTCCTCTTCCGCCATCAGCGTCGTATTCCCCTGAAAGGACCATCTGCCTTGGGGCATTGCCTAACGACTTCGAGAGAGATGGCACTCCGGAGGGTCGGAACGCTGCACGCCTTGCGCAAGCGCGACAGGATCACCCTATTACGCTGAGAAATGTCGACGAGCGTCGACCGCAAGCACCCCATCGGCCGGAAGATCTGTACACTGTCCTGCCACAGCCCAAGAAAACGCTGTTTGGCCAGGATATGCATCACTTGAACCGTCAATCCACATCTGCAACCATTGGAACAAAGAGATTAGCGACTTGGGTGATTGTCGCCCAGGACCTCACAACCTTGTCGTCAACGTTGGCTCAGACCTCAAAGTGGAACATCAACAAATCAAGGATGATCTTCAAATTGCCACTTCAAGAGGACGTCACTATCAGCCGTCTCATGGCACACATCATCACCAACATCTGCGAGAGACTCCCATTCGACTTCGCTGCATTAATTGCAATCGACAAAAGCCTCATACAATTCATCGTTGATACCGCTTCTATACACGCTGGCATCGCAAACCGTGTGCTTCCACCCACTCACATCATTGTACCATCCGCACTCGAATCCGCGATCGCGCAAACTGTAGTGCGCAGCACGGTGCCTGTGGTCTACAAGAGTTCCTTGACAAATCCGGTCGCAACCTCATTCGTCCATCAAAAGACGATTCAGATTCCACTCAGCCGTATTCCCGACAGACCAGCACCAAAGGTACCACCGATGTTCTTAGTGCCAGCTCTTCCCACCTTGCCACGATTAGGAGTCTCCGGTTCCCAAAGAACAACAAGACTGCGTGCAGTCGATACTCTCCAATGGGTACAATCGCATGTCGCCACGAGGGTGTTTGAAGACGATGCAGCCTGCGACGAATACATTGCGTTCCTTGTTCGCCTGATTTGTCTTCAACCGACTGAAGATCACGACGAAAAGAAACTTTTCGACCTCATGCGTTTGGCTGGACAGCAGTATCTCATCTATCCTCTAACGACCGCTGACGTTGGCCAAGTCCTCACGGAAATCGAAGTACCAGACAAGTTTACGAGTGTGTTACGTACGATCATGCGTCTCGAGACAGTCTATCTCGCGACCGGCAGCTTCGAGCAAGGCTGGCAAGCAGCTTGCAAACGAGCCGACATCGAGCTCGAGATGTCTCCTGATGACGATGACGAGGACGAGTGTTACTCATGCGATTGTACATTCCCCGAACGCCCCAACACCGTCCGCCGATGCGATGAATGTGGCAAGCAGGGGCTGTGTGCGGGTGAATTCCAATGGTCGCCGCACGGGCCTTTACCTCGGATACTGTGCAATGACTGTGCGTCCGAAGGGGTTGAATATGCTGAGCAGGAGAAGACGAAGTCGAAGCAACAGATTGAGCAGGAAAAGACGGAGTCGAAGCAGGTTGCTAAGCAGAAAGGTTATAAGCGGGAAGCTGAGCGGCGAAGGGAGACAAGGGTGGAGTTGGCACAGGCTCGGCAGGATACTGAGGCGCATCCGGCGGGCCGATTTCTGTCAATGATCACCCACGACCTCCACAAACGCAAACGCCCTGTTGAACCTACAGAGGAATACAAGAGCCAGTTTGCAAACGTGAGAGAAAACTTTTTTGTGGCATTCCAGGCAAAATGGGCAACGGCGGACGGTCATTTTCGTGATGCTTACCGCGGCCAAGAAGCCCCAACGTTCGACGTAGCTGGCATTGAGCTCCTGGTGAAGAACTGGCCAGGAACTGCGGAACGAGCTGCACTCGTGCGCGAGGCGAGGACTCCATTTCGACTGACATTTGACGCACTGGATCCGATGTATCTGATCATTGAAGAAGGCATCTTTTTCAACCATCATCCGGACAACCTGCGCCCGACTACCCATTGCCTGAACAATTACCGCAAATACTACGCGCCACTGATCATAGCGCTGGTTGCCAGGGTAGTCGACGGCCAAGCAGACCTCGACGAGACGTCCCGGAAGTTTGACCACATCTACCTGATTGCTTTGCAGTACGCCCACGACGTCGCATCGCGTTATGCGACACCCGTCGACGACCCGAAGATCGCTACCATCAGAGAACAATTACGGAGCGGTACTGCAGACCCCGAAGCATGTGCAGCACTCGCAAACCCGTGGATGTTAAATGTCAAAAGTAGAGCGCAAAGCCGGCCTCACCGATACTCGCTTTCTCCAGATGATAAGCGCTGTTTCTTTGAGGACCTTCCTCGACTCAAGGATTTTGTCGCTGACCTTGAGGCACATTTCGAAGAACGGTTGCCCCGTACCGATGGTGAGGACGCTGCAGTGTATCTCTTTCATCGCGAGAACATGCCCCAAGGTTGGAATTGGACCATGGCGTCTCAGGTGTATCACATGAGGCTGGTCACTTTGCGTAAGGCTTGTAACGCAGCCTATGAGACGAAATGCTCTACTGATGCGTTGTTCGCTTTGCACTGCATCCAATGGCTCCAACGCCACGATTCTCCACATACGGCAGGGCTTATGGAACTGTTGCAACCTTACGAAAGACATCCTAATCGAATGGTGGCCGGACATCGTGCTCATGGAATGCAAATGTCGACTGGCTTGCCCCAAAATTTCACGTCATACATCGACTTTGACGACACGGAGTGCAACATCGACATCGAGCCGATGACTTTCAACTACGTGCGTGGAGAACACGATCACTACTACGACGGCATCATTGAGCTGCTGAGGCAGATCCCTGTTGACAATCCGGGGTACTGGACAAGAGAGCAGGTCCTTGGTCCTGCACTACCAGTGCCGCCAACCTTTCACACCTTGAAGGGCAAGAGCAAGAAGCAGGAGCAAGGCAAGGTCAACCTTGCAACTGGATCTGACAAGCCCGCACCGTCGTCGTCTCACGGACAATCAGCAACATTGATTCAGCCCACCGGCCACCCTGCTCGTGGCAACCTGGTCAACACAGACAATCTCTGCTACAGCTCGGCTGTCCTACAGGTTTACGCCAGCATCCCTGGACTCAAAGCGCTCATCGAAGACTTCCCCAAATTGCCTTTCAAGACCGACACCGGACGGGGTGACATGGCTTTCCTCAGCGACCCTGGTTTTGCTAAGCACAAGCGCCTTCTGTCATCTCTCTGGAAGGTTGTTGGTCTCATTCATGAGACTAGCAATCGGGTGCCAATCGGAATGACATCCGAGCTGATGGGCGAGCTCCGCAAAATTGACAATCAGTTCATTCCAGGTGCAATGCTGGATGCAGCTGATCTTTTCACTTGCATTTTTACAATGCTCAGCTATGCAGGTGACAACACAGAGCCGAAAGCTTCTATTCACACAGAGCTGACAACGGCACATTTGATCGACGGTCAGAACGCCCGACTCGTTGAGGGACACCCTTTGCTCCCCTTGGAGGATGACGTTCCAGCCTACTTGAAAGCCCATCGCAGAGAGGGTAATGACTCTCTTGCCGATCGAACACTGACTATTACAGTCGCACTTGAGTCGGAGTGTGTGTTCATCAATTGTGGGAGCCCGATCGGTCGGACTTTCGAATTCCTCCTTCAATTGAACCTCGAGTTCCCTGCTGGCAGTGGAAACGCCAGCGTCAAGGAATTGATTCGACGCTGGGTCCAAAGTGAAGGCGAAGCACACTGTGGACACAAACCGGAACACGGTAACAAGCGTCCTGCCATCAAGAAGATTGTCGGAACACCCGAAGTGCTTGTCATCAGGGTCAAGCGCTTCGACTTGACAGCTAACCCCGACTACATGTACGTACAAGGTGATATCCTCGAAAATCGTGGCAGGTTTGTCACGAATGAGATCACTCTTGAACCGATCCTGGACATTCCGAGAGTTCTGTGAAACCAAGCTTCCGAGTGAGAGGACACTTGGCGAGCTACGGACTTCCAGACTTCTCACCAGATACAAGCTCACAGGCGTCGTACGGTTAATTCCTCTGATCAAGCACTACGTCACCTATACATTCGCCCCAGACCAGGACAACGTTCTGCACTGGGCCAAATTCAACGACATGAACGAGCGGGTCGAATGGGGAAGCCCGTTTGATGCATCGAACATGCAAGAGCTTGACTCCGAGCTCTTCTACACGCGCTTGTCCGAGGAAGAGGCAAAGCAGATGGAGGCAGAGGGCATCGAGGTGGAGGAGGTGGAGGGAGTAGAGAAGGCATCAGTCGAGAAGGAAATGTCCGTTGTCGAGGTGTCTTCTGATAGTGGTGAGGAGGAGGATGACTCCAGCTCGGAAGGGGAGGACGGCCAGGCAAAGAAGAAGGGCTCTGTCATTGAGATTTCCTCAGCCGGTGAGGAAGAAAGTGAAGACGAAGATGGCGAGGTTGGCCAGGAGCACGAGAAACACGAGCAGGAGGATGAGCAAGTCGAAGACGGCCAAGCAAAGAAGGCTGTCCTTGAGGTTGCCAGCATTTCCAGGAAGGTTGAGGAAGGAGACGTCGGCAGCGACGCTGAAGATCTCCTGAGCGAAAAGGCAAGCGACGAGGGCTCACAAGCCGACGCCGAATTCGCGAACCTTTCACCGGAACTGCAGGCGCAATGGATCGTGGAAGTTGTAGAGGATTTCGCGAGCGTTTTCAAGGGTCAGCGGGATGTCTTGCATCGACGACTGCTCAAAGTGTGTCGCGAGGTGACCTTTGTCGGTTCAGAGTTGGTGCTCGCACTACAGAAGCATGGAAATGCTGACGCGAATGACGAAATGGACACGACCGAGGAGGGAGATGGCCATGGCGTGGTCGATGCAGACCTTGTCGAATTCGCACAGCTTTCCAGCCCCCAGAAGGCTGCCGAGGTCGTTCGCGCCATCCTGGCTGCTCTCTGGCAGTATCCGGCCGACTACCAAGAATTGGAAATGGTACATCTCGCTGGTACTCGGTTTGTCTCAATGTGCAAGGAGATCTGGGACTTGACGGAGAACGCGACGCAAGCAGATGAGTTTGTGCTGCCCTCCTTCCACGATGCGCGCGAGAAAGGGATAGAGTTGGCCCGTATGTTCACCATCGTGTCAGTTGATGACACGAGGCCACTGGTCAGCATCGAACTCTTGCTCCATGCAAACCATGCGGATTTGATGGGCCGCCGTCTGGGCAGGCTGGAGTCACAACAGTCGCAACAGCTGCAACAGCTGCAACAGTCGCCACAGTAGCCACAGTCGCAACAGCCGCAACCCGACGCTACTGATGTCCAAGATCAGATCGACCAGCTTCAAAAGATGAACGAGGCTCAGCATGCAATGAACACAGCTCAGCAGGCACAGATCGCAGCTCATCAATTACGACAAGAGACTCAGCAAGCAGAAATCGCAGCTCTACAGGCACAGCTTAGGGCCCAGCAAGACATCATGGCTCTCTCGGCACAGAAGAAGGTCCCTCATGCCAGCAGCGATGCTCCTGCTACCACCGCGGTGAAGAAAGACGTGCGTTTTGCCAATCTGCCGAAACTGCCAGTTCCACTCAGCAAATCGTCCAAGACACCCGGCTACATGAAGGGCACCTCTGCTGCTGATGCCCGGAACCGAGGCACAGATGCGACCGGCCAGATACAGAGACCATGGACGCCGAAGGCCGGCGATCGCAGGAAGAAAGCGACCTCGCCGTCTTCACCGCCGCTTCAAGCTGCGAAAAAGCTCAAGATGGTAGTGGATGTCGAGGCTGACAAGGCTGAGGCAGACAAGGCCCACGCAGTAACGATGAAGGTGGGAACGGCCAACTTAGAGAAGGCCATGGTGAACACCAAGGTAAAGGTTGAGAGCGCGGCGAAGGCGAAAGCAGAGGAGGCGGAGGCGGCGAAGGCGGCCGAGAAGGCAACGAAGGCGGAGAAGACCAAAGCGGCGAAGGCGGCCGAGAAGGCGGCGGAGGCGGAGAAGAAGGCAGCTGAGAAGACAGCTCAGGCGGAGAAGACCAAAGCGGTGAAGGCGGCTGAGAAGGCAACGAAGACGGAGGAGACCAAGGCGGCGAACGCTGCTGAGAAGGCGAAGGGTGGTGGTAGTGTGAAGGGTAGTGGAAGTGGAAGTGGAAGTGGAAGTGGAAGTGGCCGCGGCCGTGGGAGCGGAGGCGAGTGAGTCTATATGCTCTGCTAGTTGTATGAATCTGTTCCGATCCGATATCTCTCACTGACAATAGCATTTTTGTGTGTTCAAGCCCTGCCAAGCCGAGGCGATCAGATAGTATGTAACCATTGACAATACCAGCAACGACTAGATGTCCAGTCTGCTAGCTTGCTCGACTCAGCCTACGACGCAAATGTGTATAGGCGTCATGGCTTCTCTTCGAAGCACCCAACAACCCAATTATGGAAAAGACAAGAAAAAAGCACTACCGAGGAAGCCCTCGCTTGGCTGAGCTCAAGAAAACATCACAAGCGCCTGTTCATGTATAACCACGGCCTCTCTTACCCATCACGTGTTTTCGCCAGGGTCAGATTCATAGATTCATCTGCTTGTCCGTCATGAGTAGTATCTAGTCATCGCAAGATTCCTATCATCGATACACGTAGGTAAGATTCGTTCGACATTGGCACCACCTTCAATGTACACATATGTACACGTAAATCTCGCAGCGTCCCCGTAGGTAGTACAGAGCACACAGATCCAATAAAGAGAGAGATAGAGAAGCAAAAATCCTCGAATTCGGGGTATCGTTTCCTTTTAAACCAACAAACACCTTCCAACTCTTGAACGAAGAAGAAATTCCAGAAAACACCACACCCATGAGACAAGCGCACCCATCCATACCCAAACCAAACAACACCCTCAATACCTAACCTGCGGCAGCGGCCTATACCGACTATGCGCCGCCGCGCCCTCCAACACGGTCGACCTCGAACCAGGAAAGCCGTCCGACCTCGCCTGCGAACGCACGCGCTCCATCAGATGGCCCACGGGCAACGAAGGGTGCTGCAGCTTCTTGACCAGCTGAACACGTTCATCATCGTCGTAGGCATGTAGTGCGTAGTGTTCCCTGATCAAGCGCTGAGAGTCCGGTTGTGAGGCTTGGTACACTTTGTGCGAACACCCGTCGAGGGCGCATATCCAGGTGTCTTCTTGGACCGGGTCGGGGGCGTGTTTGAGGCGGAGAGCTAGATCGGTACCGGGGGGCTGGTCTTCTTCTTCTTCGTCGTCTGAGTTGGAGTTGGCGTCTCGGCCGGTTTGTGAAGGTGTGCTGGGTGGGTCGCCGCTGGTGGGTGAGGAGGGTATATCAATTCCTTCGTCTACGTCGTGCTTACTGGCTTTTTGCTTTGCGTTTCTGTTGGCAAAGGTATGAGATTGGTGCTTCTTGGCTATAGCTGTGGGTGATTGGAGTTGGTCGTCGTCCGAGTCGTTGTCGTCGAAGTCTTGCACGGGTGCTTTCCCTCCCTTGCTCGCGCCTTTGCCTGATTTTGATGCTTTTGGCCGTAATGCTGAGCGTCCTTTCATAGATCTGTGCATTTGCTCGTCGTCGCTGTCGGGGCCCTCTCGGGGCGTCTTGGCCTCAACCCCGGGTGTGTCTGTGCTGGGTGACTCTCTCTGTCCTCGCCGTGTGCGTCGTGAAGCTGTACTTTTAGCAGGCTGTTGCTGGGAGGCTTCTCTCTGACTTCTCGTCTCCGTGGCGTCCACCATGGAATTCTCGCGTGTTGACATGGCGTCCGCAGAAGCACCCTTCCCAGGCCTTCCACGCTTGCGTTTGAGATTCCCGGCTTCAACACTTGCTGATTCCTGCCGATCGTTGCGAGCTGGCAAAGCCTGCCCAGTCAACCTTGACTTTACCAAGGCGTGGTCGTCGGGAAACCGCGTGCTCAGATGCTCGTAAAGCGGATTTCTCGCCCAAGCAATCCCTTCTTTTCCAGCCAACATACTAGCCAGCAAAAAGTGGCGCTGCGCATAAATCACCTGAACAGCTTCCTTTCCTCCCTTCGCATCCTCCAGTACCTCGTCGGCGTATTTATCGAACAGTTCCTCCGCTGTGAAATCCGGCAGAACCGGCCCACTCTTCTTGTTCCCCTTCCGGCGCTTCTCACGGTATGAATCCACAACCCAATAGAACGCATCCACGGATTCCACCATGCTGCTCCATATTGATTTGTACGCCCTCGAGGGCTTCAGCGCATACCAGCCCGCGAGGCCGCCTGCCCACAAGCCGATATTACCGTCCTCGAATTGGCCGTAGGAGAACATTCGCACATCTTTGATCTCGATCAAAGGCGCGCGCCGTGTGGTAGTTGTTGTGTAGAGATGCGCCTGGTCTTTCCCCAGCGGCTCGAGATGGCCGGTCAATGTCAATGGGTAATGCGCGGCGGCTTCGAGCAGGCTAGTCAAGTTCGATGGATTGTTTGGCGTGAACACTTTGACGTCCTTCAGTTCGAATTCGGGCCATTCGTCGGAGTTGTTGACAAGATCCGGATGAAGAGTCGCGAGAAGGTCGCCTTCGGGGATTGCGTTGTTGGTCATGATGGTCGTGGCGTCGGGAGTCGTAAGGGTCGGATTTCAAGTCATGAGGTCGTGGGGTTGTATAGGATATACTGGTCTTGATGCATGTCTTGTCTTGGAGGATAATTCTATCTGCAGGCCAGATGGAGTCGAGGCGGCGTGAAGATGGCGGGCTAAGGCGCGTGCTGTGTTGGATGGAGTGTTAGCGTCAGAAGTGCGAAGCAACACCCGACCCGAATACAATCAGAGCCCCACTTGAGGATGTCCATCTTGAAACAATAACAATTGTACCCATGTCTCAATGGGATTCGCTGGAGCTCTTGCCATCATCGATATCGGTAACAGCCCCAAGAGCGAATGGATTATCCCAATCCTCAAGTGTCAGCTGAACGATTGTGATTGGAAAGACCGAGTCTCAATTCTCACTCAATTCGAGACAGATCCACCTCCGATATAATCGATCGGCCTAAAAGTCTGTGGAACCATCAAAAGGTCAAGCTCCATCGTCACATGTGACAATTTATTTGATTGAAATTATTCACTCGTGATCGCACTCCCATCTACCTCTCATCCCTCCTACCTCCCACATCAAATCTATGGGCGGTCGTCAACTTATCTGGCGCAGCATCTTCCAAGCATCACAATCAACTACATCATTAACCATGGCCTCCAAAATGCCCGAGGGCTGCTTCGGTACTGTAGGGTTCCATTCCCTGCACACACCTCTTTCAATGAGACTGACGATCCATCTCTTCATACAGCAATCCACAAACCCACCGGCGTGACCTCCGCCCAAGTCATCCGCGATGTGCAAAAACACTTCAACCCCTCCAAGCTCTTCCAGCCAGGGCTCTTGGCCGAGAGAGCGCGCATGGAGCGTGAACATCACAACCAGAAGCAAAAGCGCTCGCGACGGGCGAGACAGCCTCCGCAAGTGAAAATGGGCCACGGCGGCACACTCGACCCTCTCGCGACCGGCGTCCTCATCCTCGGCATCGGCTCTGGCACCAAGTCGCTGCCGCAATTCCTGGGCTGTACAAAGAGCTACGAATGTACCGTGCTGTTCGGCAAAGCTACAGACAGCTACGACACGGAGGGCAAGGTTGTCGCGCGCAAGGGGTACGAGCACATTACGAAGGACATGGTGGAGCAGGCTTTGGTGAAGTTCAGGGGCAGAATCATGCAGAAGCCGCCGATTTTCAGCGCGCTCAAGGTCAATGGCAAGAAGCTGTACGAGTATGCGCGCGAGGGCAAGGAGGTGCCGATTGAGATCGAAGCGCGCGATGTGGAGACGGAGACTCTTGAGATGACGGAATGGATGGAGGGCGGGACGCACAGCTACCACTGGCCGGAGGTCGAGGCTGAGGCAAGCGAGAAGGAGCTGGCGAACAAGGTGTTGCATTTGGATGGCGACAAGACTCCGGAGCCGGAGCATGCCAAGACATCCGAAGGAGAAGTCGCAGAGACTGGCGAGAAGAGGAAGCGCGAGGAGACTGTCAGCGGCGCTGTGGATGCTGAGGATGTCCCCGAGTCCAAACGCACCAAAGCCGAAGGCGAGTCGGAAGCGGACAGCGGTGCATTGCCAGAGACCAGTTCAACAACAGAAGCCCAGCCTGCGACTCCCGCGCAGCGCGATCCCTGCCCTGCGCCAGCCTGTCGTCTCCGCATGACAGTGACTTCCGGCTTCTACGTTCGTAGTCTCTGCCACGATCTCGGAGCCGCGGTGAACTCTCTCGGCATGATGGCGAGTCTCGCACGCACGCGCCAGGGAGAGTTCGAGCTCGGCAAGAACGTCTTCGAGTACGAGGATCTGGAAAAGGGCGAAGAGCACTGGGCGCCGCAGATCCAGCAGATGCTGGAAAACTGGGATCCCAAACCCTTGAGCGAACGTCCGGTGCAGAGACAGGGCGGTATGCACAAGGAGCTTCTGGAGCAACAGGCTCAGGCGAAGCGGCAGCGAAGGAACTCTAGTTCTGATGCGGAGTAGGTAGACACCTGGAACACATCGACATGTAGCAAAAACGTGTAACAATACCACGACATGGATTAAAAAGGATACCCAAACTGGGTGTGAGTCTGCGCCTTGCTGTCATGACAGCAAGAAGTTGTGTGAAAAAGAAGAATGAAAATGTCCGCCTGGAGAATTGCTGCTCAATTCTCATCAGATTTGCTCGGGGCGTTGCTTGCTTGAATCGTCGCTTCGAGGTTGTCGAGTCTGCGTGTCATATCGTCCACTTTCACCACATGTCAGCTCTGTACAGTAAGTGACACAACATAGTTTCCAGGTAGGAAAGCATACTCTTCTGTATAAGTTCGCTAGACATTGTGCTAAACTTGGTGCTCAGCTGGTTCAACAGGTCGTCCACCACGTGGACGAGATCTGCAGGCTGTGTTTCAGGAGCAGGCTATATGGAACAGAATCAGTTTCTATAATTTTCAGGTACATATTCAGTTCAAGAAAGAAAATGTTCTTACCATCGGCGAGTCTTGCACACTGAGACGATTGACTTGTGCGGAGAGTTGTGAGTCGGTATCTGATGCCATTGTGTGTGATTTGTTTTGCTTGTGATGTTGCGTTATGGATTCAACTGATGCTGGTGAAGAGTAAAAATTTGTAGCTTTGTGGTCAATAGATTATTTCGAGTTACGTCTACAGTAGTCTTCCAAACAATTGTCTCGACACTGCCATTTCCATCTCAAGTCCGATGGAAGTTACCACCGGCTGACCTTCCTCGTCTCGGCTCGCAGCAGATCCGCGCTAGCCTCTCCAGAAAAGTTCTGGCTCGTCGCGCATGTCGCAAACTTAGGTCGTCGGATTCTTTCTTCCAACCAAACTCACAAACCACAAATCACAAACATGGCTAAAGGTGCTACTCTCAAAGGAGCGATCGAGCGCGAAAAGGGCGTTGATCACTTCCAAGAACGCCAGAAGAAGCTCCAAAAGGCCGCTGCGAAGAAAAAGGCCGCCAAGCAGTCGACCAAAGAAAGCGAGGTCGACGTCTCAGCTCTCGAGGATGTTACTGGTGGTGCCGACGACAAGGCTTCGTTTGAGAAGGAGCTTGCAGAGCTTGCCGCCAACGCTGCACAGGCTGTCGACAAGGAGAACAACGGCGAGGGTTGGGAGACCGACGAGGACGAGGATGAGGATGAGGAGGAGGGACTGGGCGGCGTGAGCATTGGCGACCTGGACGACGACACAGACTCCGACTCGGAAGATGACCAGCCCTTTGACAACGAAGCCGCCGACGAGGACGACATTGCTCTCTCAGACATCGAGTCGCTCGCCTCCGAGGACAAGGAAGATGTTGTACCCCACCAGAGGCTCACAATCAACAACACCGCCGCATTACAACGAGCCTACAAATCCTTCGCCCTCCCTGCAAGCCTACCATTCCTTCACAACCAGACCATCACCTCCGCCGAACCTGTGGTAATAGAAGACGTCGAGGACGACCTCAACCGCGAGCTCTCGTTCTACAAGCAGTCTCTGGATGCCGTCAAGGACGCCCGTGCGAAACTCAAGAAGGAAGGCGTGCCTTTCACCAGACCCACAGACTACTTTGCGGAGATGGTCAAGTCCGAGGAGCAAATGGGCAAAGTCAAGGCAAAGCTTGTGGACGAGGCAGCCAGGAAGAAGGCCAGCGCGGACGCCAGACGGCAACGCGATCTCAAGAAGTTCGGCAAGGCAGTGCAAGTCGCGAAGCTCCAGGAGCGCGACCGCACCAAGAGGGACACCATGGACAAGATCAACTCGCTCAAGAGGAAACGTGCCGGTGGCGCCGACCTCAACGACAAGGAGGACAACTTCGACGTCGCGCTCGAGGATGCCGCCGTCACCGAGAAGAAGGACAGGGCGGACCGCAAGGCCAAGGGCGCTGCGGCGGGCCAGAACAGGAAGCGTCAGAAGAAGGACGAGAAGTACGGTTTCGGTGGAAAGAAGAGACACGCCAAGAGCAACGACGCAAAGTCTTCGAGCGAGATGGGTGGCTTCTCGGCCAAGAGGATGAAGGGCAAGCCTACCGGCGGTGCTAAGCGTCCTGGCAAGTCCCAGAGGGCCAAGAAGTTTTAGACTATCGTCAGTCGAAGTGAGTCGATGTAAGATTGTTTGAGATTCGATACCAAAATTAGCGGCTGTCAGGTTTTATTATTCCTTCATCTCATGTTCGGGTTGATCGGCGTTCACCCAAAGTACACATCAACAGAAAAGTACATGTATCGCATTAGGCACATTTACCATACTCGTTACATCAATCCATCTCATGAACACTAACTAGCCATCCGATTCACCAACACCACCGCTCACCACTCACCTCTTCCAAGTCGCATCAGCATCAGGATGGATCTCCGGCTCCTTAATATACTCCCTAACAGCCTTCTTCCTCTCCGAACTAACCCCAAACCTCGCATCCCGATCCCTCAACTTCTCAACCGGCAACTGCTCATCGCTCGTGAAAGAAGTCATCAGCTGCGGCATCCCCAGCGGCAACTCGTCCCCGCGATCCGTCTGCCACAAATGAAAAACTTTCCCGTAAAGCACCACCACCTCCTCCATCTCCTTGTTCTCCGCAACCTCCCAGACGCTGTCCGGAACGCTCTCGGGGACCGGCATGATCAGCATGCCGCTCTTGACCTCGTACACGTGGCTGTGCCAGAGCTTGCGCTCTTCGGCGTCGAGGTTAGCGTACAGGTGCGGTTTGATCATGTATTCAACGCCGATGAGGCGGGCGTTGGCGTACGGGCTGTCGTAGAGCAGGCATTGGCGGACGTCTTCGTTTAGGTGGGCGCAGTAGTGGTTTGCTTCTACTGAGCGGGAGGGGTCCGAGGCGTAGGCGTGGAAGGCGTTTAGGTGGGCGCAGAGGCGTTTGGGGGGTGCGAAGTTTTGGACCATGCTGGCGCCTGTTTCGAGGGTGCTGTTTTTGGTGCTTTCGGGGGCGCCTTTGGTGGCGTTGGTTGTTGGGAGGGCGTCCATTGCTGTTGTAGCCTGTGGATGGTGGCGTTGGGTGATGTGCGTGGGTGTAGCTGGCTTGGATGCAAAGAGGGGATGTTTTGCTCCTCGTCAATGGTTTTTGAGGCCGACTCAGAGATCTGGAAATTGATGGATTGAGGGATTCCTACAGAGGTCGTCTCGACTCGATTTAAGTAGAATGCTATGCAAGTGAGAATGTCAAGTGTTACGTCACGAAGCATCAGTGCATGGTTGCATGTGAATTACATGTGCAGACATGTTTCTTACTCTCTTTTTGTAAGCATCTCAAGGGCGGATCACACAGAATATATGGCTGGGTGAGAGTACTTCACTTACATTTTGTTCGTGTTCCAGTCAGGCTTGAGGATGGAGGTCAAGTCTGTAGCGAGCGTCGCATGTGATTGGCTGGGCCGGGCATGCAAGTCTTCACAAGGTTGCCTCGCCTGTCAGGCTGCCAGGGTCTGGTCCTTGAACGCCAAACACTTCCGTCTTCCGTCTGTTTCTTTGTCTTGCCCCCACCAACATTCACTACCCAACCCTGTCCTACACTGCATACCTACCATACCGCACCCTATCGTTACACCTCAGCACTCGCCATCCACCTACCGATTACGATCTCTACCCTTGGCAGCGTTAAACGACATTCCTTAAATGCCTGCAAACAGCACGCGACAGGCATGAACAACTTCCTAGTCGCAGCCAAAAAGCCAGTCCTTCGCCGCGAGAAAGTCATTGTACCCGTGAAGACTGCACCATCTGGAGGAGCCCTACCACAAACTGGCGTGCGGAGACCGGGTCCGCCTGCGAATCGCTACGCTTTGACCCCGAATGCTTTCAGCAAACAACCCAAGAACATCGCACAAAGAGCAGTCGCGCCTTCACGAGGGATCAAACGAAAGAGCGCCACACCACAGCCCGCAGGACCGCTATTCAGCGACGACGATGACGATGATGGGAGCAGCGAGATTGGAGGCAGCGATTCTGACGCTTCGCGCAAGCGCATTAAGAGCAGCGTGAGCTCCGTGGAAAGCACTGGGCCCAAGAGGACATTCGCGTCGGAGACTGTAAGGGAAGACGGCAAAGCGCTCAAGTTCGTGCATGGCTACAGCCTCACTTCCAGAGGCCAGGAGAAGAAGTACAGGAATGTCTTTGGAAGGGACGAGACGACAACCGTATCGCTGCAGTACCCGAGCAATTCTCCCATGGAGCGATTCCAGCTGAAATGGCCAAAGTCCGACGTAGACTACAAGCCCATGGAAGACATTATTGAGACAGTCCAGCACATCTGCGAGTTCTACCTCCCGGACGGTCTCAGGAGGAAGACGACTGATCCAGAGGACCAGGAGAGCTTTAACCGCTTGTTCAAGAGGGCGTGGGGATGCGAGAGCGTGGAAGACTTCGAGGATACTGTGCACGATTTCAACAAGCTTATTAAACCGCTGCTCCAAGACGGCACAATTCATCGCGAACTGGTCCGCAAATCCCACCTCCCGCTTCCTCTGGTGAAGCGCATCCTGGAGCAAACGTACAGCCGGACGGTATCCCCGCGGGTCGATAACCTCAAAAAGTACAAGAACGGTAGCGACAATGTTTACGGCGAGTTGCTCCCCGACTTTGTCAGCGAGATCCTGCAAAGGACGCGACTGAACCACGAGCAAGTGTTTGTGGACCTCGGTTCCGGCGTGGGCAACGTCGTTTTGCAAGCCGCACTAGAAATCGGAGCTGAAAGCTGGGGTATCGAGATGATGGACAACCCCTGCGACCTCGCAGAACTGCAAGCGAAAGAGTTCCCAGCCCGCGCGAAGCTCTGGGGCTTGAACGTGGGCAAAGTGCAACTTCTGCGCGGCGATTTCACGGCCAACACCCGTATTGGCGAAGTTCTCAAGAGGGCCGACGTCGTGCTCGTCAACAACCAGGCTTTCACAGCCGGACTGAACGAGACCCTGCTCTCCATGTTCCTGGATCTGAAGGAGGGCTGCCAAGTGGTGTCTCTCAAGCCATTCGTGCCGATTGGCCACAAGATCAGCATGCGCAACGTCGACTCGCCCGTGAACATGTTCGTGCAGAGGGAAGCCGAATACTTCTCGAACCGCGTGAGCTGGACCGATAGATCCGGAACCTACTACTACGCCACGAAAGACATGAGGCCTTTGAGAGCTTTCAGAAGCAGAATGTGAGGGTTCGAGCGGTGAAGGAACGTGCATGGCTCAAGGACAACGAGTTGCTTCTTTCCTTACTGACCGACTGACTGATTTACTACGGCAATTTTCCCTCTCTTCCTCTCTCTTTCTCTCTTTCGAGAGAAAAGCATCGCGAGGCTGCATTGAATGGGTGTTCTCTCATTTACCTTTGGATATGATACCCGGGGGCATATATTTTATTGTACTTATTGCATTTTAGTAGGTAGCTCTGACACGATAGACGGATTACGAGGTGCGAATACATAGATGAGTGTGAAAAGTGCGTACATTTCTTGCTAATCATGATCTCATCTCATTACTGCTTTATTGCTCACCAAGAACTAGTGCTTGTGCATGTGCTTCTCGTGGAAAGACATGATCATGTCTCGCCAGCGCGAGAAGGTGGATCTCTGGTTTGTATGAAAGGTCGAGGGCTACATCACAAGCAGTCGGCTGCATCCACCCAACGAATGCATGAGATGAGCATCACAGCTGACATGGGAGTCTGCAGGTCTCAAACAAGAGCTAGAACATGATATATGCCCAGTCTGTGTGAGAGAGAGAACATCCAACAGGTTGAGATACGAGGACAAATCGAATTCAAGAAAATTCAGAATCCAAGATAGGGAATGTGCTCTTCGCTTCTGACCGCATAGTATGGCATGAGTGGCCAGCGCGGTAAACCATTGAAGAGCAGGTGTGTGAGAATTACTCTCGCAACTATCTCTACACTCGACGTCGATGGTATATGCGATGTCGAGCTCTAGCAAATAGATGTTGCGGATCTTTGTTGTTGAGTACAAACCTTTGGGTGGATACTGCTGTTCGTCCGCATCCTCCAGATGCTGCAGAGCTTTCCGGAAGACGAGGTCGCATTCGCAAGGCACATGCTGTGCTTTCCTGGGTATTGGGATGAGAAGAGGAGGTCTGTCTTGCTGTGAAGTTGAAAGAAATAGGTGAAATAGGACTCTGGAGGCTTGGCGCTGGCTCATTCGTTGCTTCTTCTCTTACCGTACCGTCCGGCCCGTCGCGTTGTATCCCTGCAACAGTCGAGTCTCTTTGACCTCACGTCGTCATTGTGCTTGAGTGCTGAGTGCGCGAAAGTAGACCTTTGCGCCGATGCGCCTCACCACACATCCATAATGGTACGTAAGGTCCAAGACCATCACAGGAGAACTGTCGCAAGGTCGCATCCACTAACACGATGCAGCCTCCCAAGCGCAAGCAACCCGCAGCAGCATCCAAACCCGCAACGAAGCGCCGCTCAAAACTGGCCAAAGAGAACGACATCACAGCAGAAGAGGAAGCCGAGATCCTAGAAGCCTACAACATCTTCCGCGTGTACCCCGACGAGCTCGAAGACTCCAAAGACGGCGCGATTCCAACCGCCGACGTGCGCCGCTGCCTCATCGCGCTGAACGCTCCGCCGAAAGATAATGCCGAACTCAGCGAGCTGATCGAGACGGTGGACCCGGACGACTCTGGATGGGTGGACTACGAGCGCTTCGTTGCCATCGCGGCGCTGAAGATGCACGCGCGACACGACGATCCGGAAGCGCTGAACGAGGAGATCCAGAGGGCTTATGCGCTGTTCACAAAGGGCCAGGATAGGGAGATCAGTATCAATGACTTGCGTCGCGTTGCGAAGGAGCTGCGCGAGGACGTTCCGGAGAATGTGCTGAAGGATATGATTCGGGAGGCCACTGGTGGTGGGCTGGGCGGCGTCAACATTGAAGACTTCGAGGATGTGATGAACAGGGCTGGAGTCTTTGGTTGATTGATGGATTCAAGTTGTCACTTGGGAGCATGGAATGACGTCGGGTGGGCACTTGGGCAGGCGCAGGCGCAAGAACGGATTATACCCCTGTGAGTATTGCTGATTTTACGGCATGAATTGATTGTTTTGTTCTACTTTGCTCTGCTTTCCTTTCCTTTTCTACTGGACGACATTGAGCTGTAAGACACGACTGCCGTAACATTGTAGGGCTACCGAGTGCGACTGGCGAGTACCTAGTACGACGCCTGGGGACATGGTCGATGCGACGGTCCCGCGCTACATCCGCCCTTCTCCCACCTTTGGCCCTCGGAGGCGGAGGCGGAGGCGGACTCGTCTCCACGGCGTGAAAGCTGATACCATCGGCACCGGAGCATCAGGACTGCTTACCTCCCGCCAGGAAAGTGGTTGAGCCTCGTTGTGCTCTCTCCGTCGCCCCGCTGCCATCGTGACTCGACTTGTTCGCAGTTGGGACCAAACGCAACCAATGCCACGAAACAGCAGGTCAGCACCGCAGTCATCGAGAGATGCGGCTCCAATACACTTCAGTAGATCTCCAGGCACCCGTGTTAGGCGGACCCGTGCGCCTTGCGTAAGCCAGATTCTCTGTTTCCCCAGACGCTCCCGGGCCCTCACTCATCCCGGATATCGACGATATACTTTTTGCAACCAACGAAACCACTTCGTTTTGTAAAATGCAGCAAAAGTGTATTCCATCGGAGGGGGTCATCGCAGGCCGCCTTGCTCCTATAAGTATCTCCCCATCTCCTGGTCTTCTGTTCCTTTTTTTCTCTCCTCAGACACACACACAACTTTTGATATCCCAGCACTTCACAAGCTACTATCAGCACACATCAACTTTACAACCTCTCAAGTTACCACTGAGATACTACTCTTCTACACACATCCACTCTCTCCGGTCCTCGTACTACTCAAGAAGCTACTATCAGCACGCTTCGTCTCAAGTCGGTTTATCAAGCTACCACTGAGATACCACTCACACACAAAACACCTCTCCACCACACCAACACCCACAACTATCGCCATCATGTCTGGTAAATACACCGCCTGGGGTAATGCCTACAACTGGCCCGAACTGGATAACCTCTATTTTAAGTCCATGGCAGAAAAGTCGGAATATATCGCCGATATGGTCGCAGAGTTCGAAAAGATGCATCAGCATCAGATCCTTCCTGCGCATCAATCGGCCACTTTGGCCTCAATGGCTTCGCTTCCTGCTGCCCCTCTCCCGGCGGTTTTTCACCCCGCCTCTCTCCAGTCCGGTGGTCAGTCGATGCACTCGGTGCATCAGGCACCTCCGGCATACTTAGCCGGTCAAGCACAGATGAATGCGGCACCTTTCGCCGCCTCTCTCCAATCTGGTCGTCAGCAGATGCTTCCAGCGCAACAGGTCGCAGGATCGGCAATGAACTCCAACCAGATGAACTGGAATCAGGGGTATCAAGCCGCCCCGACCTATTTGGTCGCAGGGAATCAGTATCTGATGCAGCAGGCCGCACCTCAAGCACCTCAAGCCAGCCAGGCAAACGGCATGCTGGCATCTTACACCGCCACCCCGGCCCCCTTCGGCCAAAACATGTACACGGCGCGTCAGGCCGCACCTTCAGCACCGGCACCTCAAGCGTACAACTATCACGGCGCGCCATCAGCTGCTCTCGCCGGTCTGTTGCCTCAATCGCAGAGTGCCGCACCTCAACAGCCCATCGATCTGACGGGAGAGGACGATGAGATCACCACCAGCGCTCCCGCCCCTCAACGCGCCGGTACCAAGAGGGCGAGGAAAGACAACACCTCTGGCGCTACCCCAGCAAAGGTGAAGAAGGCTAAGGTCGAGAAGCCAAAGGTTGAGAAGAAGCCCAAGAAGGAGAAGAAGGTCAAGACGCCTAAAATTCCCAACTCTGGACTCAGAACTCCGGCCCTTGCTGTTGCTACCACTGCGCCCACCTACGACAACAGCTTCCAGTTCCAGGGAGAGCCTCTGGCTATGCAACAGCACCAGCAATACCAGCAGCCGGCGCAACAGCAACAGCAACATGAGCCCTTCGCTGCCGCCGATAACCAACCCACCTCCAACCCCATCGACCTCACCTCCGATGCCCCTGGGATGATGCGGACCGACTCTGCTATTTCCGGCTTAGACAGCGAGCAACAGCAACAGCAGCAGCAGCAGCAACAGGAGCCCGAGGCGGACGTTGAAGACGAGTTCTCCTTCAACGCCGACGATTTCGCCTTCGACGTCCGGGAGGACGCCCCTCCCGCAGACACCAACTCTGCCATCTCCGGCTTAGACGGCGAGCAACGACTACAGCAACAGCAACAGCAACAGGAACAGGATGAGCTCGAGGCAGCCGTCGCAAACCAACTCTCCTCCAACGCCGACGATTTCACCTTCGACTTCGAGAACGAGGAATACGTGCCTTCGGAAGACACCAAGGCATTTGCTGCTGCTTTCCGCGATGGCAAAGCCCAGGATTACGAGATCAACCTGATGGACGCTCTTGAGCCCAAGTGGCGTACCTGCATTTAGATGGGGGTTGGGGATGTGCCTTTTTTTTTCCTGCGATTATTGTTTTGGGGGTTTGGGGTTTGTTTTGTTTGTCTCAAGTGCCGTGGAAGCCCTTACGAGTTGCGCATGCCGGCTTGAGAGTAGATAGTTCGTATTCAAACCAGACTTTCTGATGCAAAATCTTGTTTCTCAGTCTCTATTCTCTGTGACCGTATGTATGTGAAGTAGCGAATTCCAGCTCAAAGCTGTCGTCTACAGTAATATCTATAGTGTACGAGCGTCTTCTGGAGTGAGAGTTCGTATGGTAGTCGATTGCACTACGGCAAGCTTGTTATGCAATTTGTTAATGCTCTCTCACTGGTGAACACGTCGAATCAGTAGAAGAAGCGTGGTGGGATTACCTCATGTATGCATGGCAGCTACAGAGATCTACGAATCGTGTCAATGCCCTCTCACTGGTGACTGCCTCCAATTTGTCGGAGGAGTACCACCGAGATGGTGTTTCTCGGCACAGAAATTGCAAGTGAAATAAGTGTCCTTTCATGTATTGTATTGTACAGTATAAAAACATAGCATGCGTTCATGCCATCAAACCCATACTCAAACACACGCCATCTACCAAACCCTGTTCTCCGCCTTCGCAACACTCTTGCCACCCTTTCCAGCAACCTTCCGCCTGTCCACGCGACCCATACCAGGTGTCTTGAAGAACAGCGAAGGTCCGTGTCCCTCCTCAACCATGTGCGACAAGTAACCCCTGTGCGCCGCATCGCGGTAGTACTCCAAATCCTTTCTGCTAGTCGGGTCCGGCAGTCTAAAAGGGTACTTCTTCCTCTCCACAACCAGCGCCTCAGCAGCGGCTTTCGCACCCTCCTGGGCCTCCGGCGCCATCTGGATCCTGCTCTGCAGCGAGTGGATCGGGTCCATGGCGTGGCCCATGATTTTGCGGATGGCAAAGGGTGTGTAGAAGCGGGTGGTGACGGTGCCGCCCAGCTTCTCGACGGCCGCGATGGCTTCGGCGCTGGCGCGCGAGACGACGATGTTGATGGGTGTCTTGAGCTCCTCTTTGCCGCGCGCGAGCAGTTTGACGCCGTCTTTGACGCCGTGCATGCAGTTGGACTTGTTGAGCTCGCGCATTGTGATGGGCTTGGTGGGGTCCAGGCGGCCGGCGTTGATCCATTCTTGGATGCGGTTTAGATTGATGGGGGACATTTCGACGGAGAAGCTGTTGGTTATGTGGTCAGCAAATCTGCGCGCTTTGTTCCCCTTCCTCTTGCTCTCTTCCTCTCTTGTTTCAACTGGGTGGGTGTGACGACAACTCACTGGTTCACCTCTCCCCTCTCGCCAGAAACCACAATCTCAGGCGTCTGGCCACCATTGAATCCAAACGGCACCTTTCCATGCGCCTTCTGACCCTTGTGACCTCTTCCGGACGTCTTGCCCTTGCCGGAACTGGGACCGCGACCGCGGCGGATGCGGTGGCTGTAGGCTCCCTTGGTGTCTGAGAGGGAGGAGAGGATGGATGCCGGGCGCTGCTGCTGGTGCAGGAAGGGGTATAGGAAGGGCGCGACGGGCTGGTAGGCCTGTTGAGGGAAGACCCTCGCTGCTCTGGAGAGCAGTTGTAATCTGGGAGGCATGGTGGCGGTGATGTGTGGGCGATTTGGCTGGCGCTGTTTCGTCTTGTAGTCGGGATGGGCAATCTTTGGGAGACTCCCGGCGTGTTTCCGCGAAGTCGAGGCTGACCCCAACTCCAACCCTTGTTTTGGTCGACACATTCACCAACAACACTCGTACGGTTGATGTATATCGATATATTCTGCAGAAATCTAGTGTGGTATGAAGTGATACTATCAGTATATGTTCGCCTCATTAAATTCTTATTAGATGCACCTGCGAGTTGTTTCTGTTCGCACTATTTATCAGTTCAGCCTAGTACCCTACGACGTCGTAACTTTCCCCTCGATTGCAACCCAGAAATCACCAGACAATAAATTGAACCCACTCATTGGGCATGGAATAAGAGGACACTGTGAACGAGCGAGAGAAATAAAACAATTATTCGCAACCGTACTCATTTATGGACTGTAACATCACAAGAACCTACGATCGCAACGACCACAAGAATCCAAAAGGCGAGCGACGTGCACCCAGCCTCACGCAAGGCGGGTATCAAAGCAGACCAGAGCAGCGATGATAGCATCGGTGACAACTTGAGACCAAGAAAGGAAAAGGAAACAACAATACTGTCAAAGAGCCGAAGTCAAGTCCCCATGCTAGAAAGCATGAAAGGACCCGACCAAGACTCAAGTGAATACGGTCGAGTCAGAAGTAACTCTGACGACCATCTAACTACCTAAGCTAGCTACCTTACTTCTAATCGCTAAAACGCATGCAGTCGCCAACCCAACCATAGCCAGGCAGTCAGTCCACCGATAACCGAGGCGACAGCGCGTGAGCGAGATGCCAGATAAGAGAAACTTTGTACACGAGAATGGAAAAAAAAGCAAACATGCCGGAGGGAATAGAAATGCCGTTAATCCATGTCCCATGTCTTTCTTTCAGCGTGGCCGTCTTGCAACTGCGGCCCGCTTTTGGTCTCTCTGATGAAAGCAGCAAGTAAAAAAACCAAAGAATTGAGAAACACCGGGATTGCTCGTGCTTCCCGGTGTGATGTCCGTCATGTCATGTCCCACAGCTCCCTTGAAACTGGGCTGTCGGAATCCCCTGTAAACGCCGATAATGCATGCTAATGTTGTGATGATGACGCTCGAACGCAGCAGATGAAAGATGTTCATGTTGGAAGTCGAGAAAAAAGGCCGGAACAACAGGCCATGTGTCGCAAAAAAGAGTCCAGCATGGACGCTAAGACGCAGGAATGAAACCAGGACACGCCGGCCACAAGCGGTTGCAGATTAACCAGTCCTATTGGCTTGCAGCAAAGCCGGGCCATTGGTGGACAGGCGTCATCGCTTGTTGGTGGTTACCGTCGAGCCAGACGTTCTGGGCCACGTAGGGGAGGTGGCCGCTCTGAGGTTGCTGTACAGATTTACCGAGTGGCTGATAACGCATTCTCTGGAATTCGGTGCTTTGCGGACGGTGCTGCAGAGCTCCGGAAGGCGGAGGGTACAGCAATGTCGAGACGTTGTGGACCGGACGGTATGGTGAGTTGCGCTGTTGCAAGAAGAACGTCGGTGAAATCTGAGTTGGTGGGTGCAATGCTGTAGCTGAAGGCTGGAGCCCATTAGTTGGTGACGCCGCACCAGATCCAGGGTAAGGACTTTGTTGCCTGGACTGGTATTGGGAAGGCATGTGAGATGCTGGCTGTGAGGACGGTCCGGCCGTCGCGCCAACCTGCGGCTGTGATTGTCCGGCAGAGGACGGGAGAGCAATACCCATAGCTCTGGCGGGCACGTTCAAAGGAGGAAGCTGGTGAGTCTGTGGCAGCGAGGTTGGTCCGTTTCCGCTTTGAGACGAACTCGGAGGGATCGGGAGACTCGGCAACGTCAGTCGTGGGTTGTGGCTAGCCTGGTTCGCATAATGAGGTGATGCGTAGTCTTGCGGACCCGTGGCCACACGTTTCGCAGGAGGCTCGGTGGAATAGTCATCGCGGCTCCGCTTTTTGCTTTCAGTGTAAGTGGCGGTGCTGGTCGGGACAAGTGACAGCGGCGATGGTGCCGGAGTCGGGCCGTGCTGCGAGCTCGGAGCGTTGTATGGAAAGCCATTTTGTGCCGGTACCGTTTCTGCCGCATAAGGTGGTGATGCCTGGTTCGAAGCTGGAGGCGAAGGCAATGACATGGGCAATTGCAGTGATGATGCTGGTGGCAAGACTGGCACAGGTCGGCTCTGCACTGGTTTCGGGCGAGTAGCACGATCGAAGAAAGAAGCGTATTTGCCGAGCAATGATTGCCACTTCGACCAGTCGTCAACGTCCGTGAAGAGGTTGTATTTCATGTTGCTGAGAAATTCAACCTCCATGATGTGGACCTCCGCAACGTTGATTCCAGAGACTTCGGCCCAGGTTTTGTTCGTATATGTGTTGTCGTCTAAGAATTTGTTGCCCAGCATCAGAGCGACTGTCAAAAGCCTGTATTCGCTGCCAGGTTTGCCTTTGACCGCTGGGTTGAGCTTCTTCAAACGGTAAACAAATAGCAGAGCCAGGAGGACGACATTCTGAGCGACGAGTGTTGTTGACAATATCGTGGTGACCCATTTGCGGAAGCCTGTCGTTGGAGTTGCGTCTTTGCACAATTTCCTGGATGGTTGTAATGTGATTGGCGAATTTTCGATTTCGTCGAGCAGATCTGATGATTCAAACCAGAATAGACATGTGATCTGGCATGTGGTCAGTATTTTGTTAAAATTTTGACTTTATATTTCCAACTCACCTCTGCTGCAAGTTCGGACAGGCTTCCACCGCTGTCGTTCACAGATGAAGGAATCTGGAATGAAGGAGCAATCAAACTGTCGTTTGGCTTTTGTGTCCTTGGTTGAACATCGTTTGCTGACTCGATTGCAGGAAGCCGTGATTGCACGCCCGGGCTGGCCTTTCCACTTCTGCCTGAATCCACTGCACGATCATGTCCAGAGGCCGCATAAGATGGGTATTGTGATACTGGAGCTCTGTATGTGGAACGTGCTGGCATGTGGGAGCTGTAGTGATGTTGTCCGTGCTCTTGGCGGGTGACATGTTGTGAGGCGTGGCTGACGTTGGTCATGTCCGGCGGAGGGGTAAGGGCTCGGTTGAGGTCCTGGTTGCTGGTGTATGAGGGCCAGTTTGCTCTCGATTGACCCCAGCTGTGCGGTTCGCGGTTGATGCTGCTGTCTCTGGCGGCAAAAGGGTCCCGGAACTGGATGGCGGCGTTGGCATACATTGGGTGCGGCGGGTGTATGCTAGTTATGAGGGAGAGGCGAGAGGTTGTGAGCAAGAGGTAGCTGTCCGGCCAGTCATGTGAGGCCGGAGTTCAAAGCGGTGCAGCGCAATGATGGCGGTAGCGTGAGGCGGGTTTGTCGTGTGTCTGGGTATGTGTTGGGGAGAGTAGGTCAAGGGAAGATATGAAGAGAGGAAGTGTGAGGATTGGCGACAGGCAGATGCGGGTTGAGGCAAGTGCGGAAGAGGGAGAGAGAAGTGGTGTTGTTGACGAGGATGAGGATTGCGGTAAGCAAGGGCCGCGGCAGGGCTAAGAGGAGGAGTGGTGGTGTGGGAGGAAGGAAGGGGAGAATGCTCATGGCAAATGCCAGCGAGCCACACTCATCTCAGTTGGCGCCGAGGGAGCAGTACTAGGTGAGGCGGTGGTCAAGGTTCGGCGAGACCAAGACCAAGCATGGAGGTTTAACGGGGGATGGGGGAGAATCAGGACAGGACAGGACGCACGAAGCAACGCATAATGCTAATACAATAGCCTGCTCGGCGGGCGGCGGCGGCGGCGGTTGCGGCAGGAGGGCAGCAGAGCAGAGCAGGGCAGGGCAGGCCTCAGCTGGGAGTGTGCAGTGCCAGTGGTGAAGCGATGCAGTGGGATGGCTATCGCGCGCTCGCCAGACAGACAGACGGACGGACAAGCCAACAGCAGCAAGCACAGCGCAGATGAGCCGGCCGGACTAGCACGCATGGCATCCGCAGCAGCAACGCAACGCGCGCATCCATCCACATCCATGGCCTGAAGTGAGCCCCTGCGGCGCGGGCGTTGGCGTTGGAGGGACTGGGTGACGGAGACGGCACGAGTGAATCATGACATGACATGCCCGACATGACCGACAAGCCCGACACGACACAGACACCGCAACGCAACACACAAGCCAGGCTGCGTGCGTGCGTGCGTGCCATGTCCGTCCGAGCCAGCGGCGGCAGGCAAGGCAAGGCAAGTGGTTTAGTGGTTCGTCCACACGTTGGGTTAGGCTGCTGCTACTCACTGGGAAGGCAAGGCAAGCAAGCACCAAGGCAGGCAAGACAGGGCAGGGCAGATCCGATGAGCTGGCTCCATCGTCCAAAGCGCGAATGGTGGCTCAAAATGGCTTTTGCAGAACGCGTGCGCCGGCGCAGAGGCTCATGCTCACGGCTCATGTTCTGTGGACAAGGCTCACGCTCCTGGCCTGGCCTGGCTGGCTGGCTGGCTCATGCTCTGGCACCTGGTTCAGCCGATCCCCAAGGCCAGGCGGTAACAGACGGTAGATGAAGTGATGTAAGAGAGTGGAAAGCTACAAGGGCACGAAGGCCAGGCGGAAAAAGCTAGAAGCTTGCCTCCGCCCAGTAGTGGCTGCCATCAACGTGGTCTAGCGCCGCAGTAAGTATGTGAGTTGCAAAGTGGGCCCCAGATTCGCTGCCACCTCCCAGCAAATAGTGCACCATCCAGGCCATGCACCACTGAGAACACCACACACCCGGCATAACGGCGCCTTGTCTCGTCTGTCTGTCCTCGCCCGCCGCCGCCGCCGGCGCCCTGCCACCGACCGGCCGACCCATACATGATACATGATACTTGCCTTTCAAGTCATACGTGATACCTGAGACGTGATACGAGCCTTCCGAGAAGCAAGCCGCCGCCTCTCCTCTCCTCTTTCATACCATGCACCTAGCCTGCCCGCCCGTTCTCCATCGTCAATCCACTTATCAGCAGTCTCATGCGGGCGGAGCATCCTCCTCGCGCCTGTGAATGGTTGCAGCCCGTGTGTGGCATGTATACTTCCAGACCGGTACAACTCATTTATGCTAGGTGGTCAGGATGTAGGTGGTATGTACCGTACCGTGAGCGTCTCAGCGTATGTACGACTGTACCCAAACCTGAGCCGGTACATGCCTGTATTTGCAACGCAACGCCCTCCGTGATACCGTCATATGCCCCTTGGCCCGACTGCAGCAGCGCAGCGCAGGGCACGGCTGCGACAGATTACCTTACTTTGCCTGGCCTGCAGCATATCAGCGTCTGGCTGGCCGTGGTTACGCAGCCTTGGGTCGCTTAATTGCGCCCGTCTGGTTGGCCCACAGCGCTGGATAGTGGAGTGGAGCCCAAGTTACTGCCATGCCCTTCCTTCCCTTTTTACACGAGAGTCGCAGACGCATAGAGACAGGCTCGAGACAGATCGCGTACGACGCTGACTGGCCAGGCCGGATCGTCCGTCCCTGGCTGGCAACTTGTGGCAAGCGAAAAGGCGGGCGGGAAAGCAAGCAAAGCGAGCCAGAAAAGCCCTGGGACGCCGGCGCATATGGCCGGGGCGCTGCCTCTCTGGCTAAACGCTCTGCCCAGTCCGAAGTGGCGCGTGCAGTGGTGGACGTGGATGTGTATCACGTATTCACGCTGCTCCGAAAGCTTGACGACGATGGGCCGGAAGACTACGCATGCGAAATTCGAGAGAGAGAGAGAGAAGGATGATGAGACCGGGCTTGTCGTGTCGTGTCGTGTCGCGGCCTGTCGTATCGTACCGTGTGTCGTGGACTTGTGCCCTTGTCGTTGTCGTCGGCGGACCCTCTTTTGCACGGGTTTGCTTCACTAGAATTAATCAAGACTATGCGTGTATCCGATTCTTCCACTCCGGTCTAAGGTAACTACTGTAACTCAACTCTCACACACGACCGGCAAACGCCGCGCCGCGCATCACGATATACCCCAGCAAAAGGCCTATCTTGCCCTGCCTTTGGTGTGGAGAGCGAAGGTGGGAGAAGAAGTAGTGCATGCGTGGGTGCGGCGCGCAGACTACTTTCCAGGGCAAATAAGACTCCATATTCGGGGCTGGAAGGAAGGTACTACTACTGTAGCGTGTAGCCTCGTACCGCAAACGGTGAGCGAGGAAGGACACCAGTGCACCACACACCGAAGTCGCACACACACACCTCCACGCAGCCGACGTGCCAGACATGACAAAAGAATGCAAGCATATGATTGCAGGCATCATCACAATCTGACCGCACCCGTCATTCCGTAGCAGCCGTGTGTTGCTCCTCCTATGCACCGCAAATCAATTCGCCCTCGCAGGGCATGGCGGCGGCGTGCATCTGACACGGCGACCAACTATCTAACTGTCTCATCGGCATGGACGCAATCATCAACATCCTCAAGGCGGAAAAGTAAGATAAATCAAGCACATACATCCATGCTCGTCACAGCCCGGAACTTGTTTGCCTCAACGGCATGTGATGGATCCGGATTGGAAAATCCTCATTCCCTTTCCCTGCGTTGTTGGCTGCTGACCTGACGCACAAATCCGCGCTCCACCAGAATCAGACAACAAGCCGTCGAGCAGAATGATGAGTAGGTAAGTACCATGAGCCTAGACAACCTCTGACAAGAAAATCACCAGTCAGTCTGCAGAACCGCCCCGGCCGCGTGCTGATTCGGCACTGTACATAATCTATCGGACGCCGTTGGTCAGAAAGCTAGATGCAAAGTGCCTTCCGGGCGGCGCAAGTGGTGGTGGTAATAATATCACAAACACGACCTGCTACTTGCTGCTACTACTTTCTCCGACTTGCCTTACCGATCAAACGAGATGGGCGCATATCGGCCGTGCTGTGCCTCCGAGATCCATCGTCGTGTCGCGTGTACCCTGCCCTGTCCTGTGCTAATAGTCTAACAAACGCCATTTGAGGAGTAGCCTTTGCCCGCTTCTTCCGTCCGCCCCTTCTCCAGAGCAAGGCAAGCAAGCGCATGATGGCACAGTAAACGCATATCACAGATGTGTAATGTGATGTCGCACCGGATGCATGCGGACGTCTCTGACTGTTTCCCATACACCTGCTGTCTCAGGCGCAGCGTCGGGCAAAGACCGCAAAAGAAGCAATACCACAACGGCAGTACGGTAGTACCTTGCCTCTTCCTCAACTCTCAAGACTCTCAACCCTGGGCTGACTCGACAAGTCTATATTTGCTAGCTGGGGGGAAGTATGCCGTGCGGCGTTCAGCGATCAGCAGCCGCGCCTGCATGCACGATTAGGTACCTAGTATGGAACTTGTGTGTATCACCGTGTCCGCGTATGACAAGTTTAGTGTTTTGTGAAGCCGAAGCGACTCGCGATCATCGACAACAGCTAATTGATAACATTAGACATTCGGTAGCGGTATGTATGTGGTGACATGCAATAACCTGGCGCGCTGATGTTTCGCAAGCAGGTAGCAACCTACAACTCCGGCATAATTTGACGACGAAAGTGGTGATGGCCCCACGCAGACATGACATGCTTTCTACCAATCAAATAGCAAACTCAATCTCCCTCTGCAAGTCACGTCTCTCTCTCGGACCAACGACATCTTCGCAGAAGCCAAGCAAAATGCCTGCGCTCGTAGGCGCAAGCGCGCAGATGGTCAGCCACTACTACAACGACTGCCGCCGCCAGCTCTGCCACACGATGAGACTTTTGCCCTGTCTGCAGCAAGATACTACCGAGGTGGACAGACAATCAATCAATTAATCTCCCCTTGAGCCGCGCACAGCACACCGGACCGCACGGCGTTCGCTTAAGGCAAACTCCTCTCTCAAACACTCCCACTAACTAGGTCACTCCATAGTGGCAGTGGCGAGTACGAGGTTTATCTCGTCGCGGCGGTTTGTAACTCTTGCAGCGGGCGCATGATTGTTGCCGCTTAGGGTAGCGGCCGATCGCTATATGTGATGTTGTGTTGTACCCTGATCTGAGCGGACCGGTACCAGAAGCGGTGCCGCAGATGGAAGGCGCCCGCACTCGCTACTACTCGGCGAGCCGTGTGTGGTGGATATCTCTCTTTCTCGAATCTCGATTTATCGTCGTACCGACACGATGCGCAAAAGGCTTGGAAGGTTCATCGAGAATGTGGAGGCCTAGGCTGGCAGTTGTCCAACCTTCATCCCTTCCTCCCTAGTCCGAAACGGTGCATTATCGAATGCATGAGACACGAGAGAAGAGAAGAGCCGACGGGCGTGTCACCTCGCGCAGATCGCGACCGACGCGTCTAAGTTTTTGTGTGCTTGTGTGATAGAGTGCAAAAACGGGGTCCGCGGCCACTGCCAATCCATCCCAGCAGCATGTCATGCTACTACTACTGCTGCCCATCCACTGGACGACTCACACTCTGACCGGTGGGACTACAACTAGGCCCTGCTGCATATCATCCGTATACCTTGATATCACAACACAGACTTTTCCGGTGGTGTCATGTTCGGCGACGCGAGGGCAACCGCGGAGAGAATTGTGTGGATGGTTGGCTGTTGGGAGCTCCGTGTCTCTTGTTTCCGCGAGATCATCAATCCTTGCACTTGCACGATGGATTCCACTGGGCTACAAGCCCAAAGGTCACCGTCACCGCTCATCTCGCCTCGAAGTTATGCCTCTGCCCGCCTGAGAGTGGAGATGGAACGATGTGACTTGCGAAGAGAATTGTTCAGCTTGGCGGCCAGGCCTAGAGGGCCAGACTACTTTGGCGGAGAAAGCAGTGCGTCAGCAAGACGGTTTGACGATGATTGCGATGCCATACTTTTCGCGAGCCTCCGCTTTGGGCCACAGGCGAGGAGTGGTTGGAGTGGTTGGTTGGTTAGACTAAGTCTACTGTAGGAGGATCACAAGAATAATCCATAATCTCAGCAGACCTCGGTGCCATGGCCAATCGGCGCTCGCACGGCATCATCTTTTAGCCTTCAGCGTGGCACCACAGAAGGCAAAGAGGCAGAGAGCAGAGGCAAAGGAAGCGCCAGACTCCGAAAGCGGTTGTCACGCCCTCTCCACATCTTTCCTTTCTGTTTCCCTTGATGAAACTTCGCAGGCTGGGTCTTCGGTTCAGAGCCCTGGTCCCGCGGCTGCACAGCTTCCTGAATCGTACTTTATTTTTCGTCAATTCGAAGATCCGCCCTGCCGCTAGTCGGTCTCCTTCTCATGCACCGCGCAAGCGTGATGCCGTGGCGCAGCCATCAGACTCGGGTGTGTGACAAGTCTCCAGGCCTTTTGCTTGCAGCACCACTCCTTCTGCCGGGCCAAGACTTCCGCCCACGCCGCCGTACCCAGGAGTCCTTGACCTTGACCTCGACCTTGAGCCAACGTCTGCACGGCTCCGCCGGATGCCTCGATGGCTCGCTCGCGTGTCACCTCCCTTCGGTCCGGCTACCTCTCTTGGCCAAATCTATCTTTGAGATGTAACTTGTGGACCTTGTCTTTTAGGCGCCCCCGAAAGTGTGTGAGAGCCTTTGCATTTGTGCCTTTTATCAATCAATTCTGGCCAAGCCAAGCATCATTCAACCCGTCACTACTCGTCTCGCTCTTCGCGGAGGGTGCCGCCAGCTTGCTTTGCTTGCTTTGGACGACGCAATTCTTTTCTCGTGTCGCCTGGAGATCGCCAACAACAGACTCCACCATCTGGTTCCATCTCCAAGGATCGGGCGTCTTATCCGCAGCTCTCTATTCATCGCCTGCAGCTAGGGCGTTGCACCAGCCCGCTGAACACGTACCGGCCTCTTGCAGTCTTGTCCATCACACGCAAGCCTGACGGCTTTTCCTGACTCGATGAAAATGATGTTTGGCTCTGCATCACACTACTCTATCTATATCATATGACCGGCTGACGCGGTCGAAAGTCGGGTCCCTAACCTGGCTGTCACTGGCCACCCCCGGCGTATCCGCACGACATTGGAACCTAAGATCAACGCCTACTTTACTTGACGGACTTTAGCACTACGACCACTCGACCAGCAAGATGGATACACCTGTGGCCAGAGCATCATCCTCAGCGCCACTCTGACCCTAGATATTCAAAGTCGCTTGGTGGCTTGTCTGCACTTCTTCTCGTCCGAGATCAATAACTTATCGGCGCAACCGTGCCTTTGTATGCATTATTACCAACGGGGTTTCGCGGCTGATATACCCACCCACACCGTGTCTGCGACACACAACCATGACGGGGTCTGTTTCAAGGTCGAGGTCGAGCTGACCCTCCGCATGCTGCACACAAGTATGCTGATCGCGCTGACAATTTCCGGCGTATCCATACGCAACTGCACCATCTATCCTTGACGCAACCACCATGTTTTTGCCTTTAGTGGTGGCATGTGCTGTAACAAATTCATCACTGCAGGCTGCCTGGAAAAGCAATAACGGTAACACTTTCAAGAGAAAAAGCCGAGGATTCCTTACGAACCCCGCGTTCGCAACCTTTGCGCCATCTACTAAGATAGTTTCGCCGAATCTACGGCTGAAGTCCTCGTGGCCCGAGAGGTCAGATCTACATGACTTCTCCTCTCTCTCCTCAGGCTTCCATCTCGCGACCTGAAAGCGGTCAGAGCAACTACCGTAATCAAAAAAGACGCCACGTACTACCACTTCGGCAGTCTCATCACTTGGAAGCTTGCTGCCGTTTTTTTGTGACGGACTACGAAGTTACGCCGCATAGGCAAGGGAGCTGGTTAGCCTTCGATATCCACCATTGTTGCTACGGCCGTGAAAGGTTACTACTAACTACCACAAGTGGTCGGCCATTCTAGGCTTCTGGATCGTTGTTTTGTCCGTCCGATGGCATAATGGCTGCATGTCCGGGGAGCCTTCCGTACCTCCCACCTGACGTCCATGCCATCATGCCATGTCACGCCACAGGTCTTTCTACTGCCACTGTACCCGACTGCTGATCTCGATCAACATGCCTTTCGTTTTATTATCACTGCACGACAGGCATGCGTGGCATGCTATCTGACCGAGCCACGCGCAAGGGTTTATGACGATACCATTAATCGGGCGCAGACCGGCTACCTTGCGACACAAGGGAGAGAACGTGGGCAAGACAAGCGACTTGTGCAAGTACCTCTCCGTGGGATGCTCGTTGCGTGCCGCAAAGGCTGTTGATCGCGATCTCTTGATACTTTACAGTGCTGCAACACGGCAACGACGTTGACAACAACAACGACCCGGTCACGGGCACATCGGTGTCACCTTCGAACATTCTCCGCCAAGTACATGAAAAGGCGAAGGGAGAATACTGCACTGGACTTCACCGACTTCAATCGGGCTTCCAAGCGTTGGCCCGTCCTGGCTCTACGTGGACGGACCTGTCTGGAATCATCACTACTCGAGGGAGGGAGCTCCAACCATTCGATCAGGTCCCGGAAGGAAAAAACTAGGCGGGCATCACGGTAGGTCGTCTTGAGTATCTGTCATGCTTGGTGCTCTCCTGTATGTTAGCCCGGACCGTCAGCTTTTCACATGTGAGAGAGTACTCGGTGCCTCCATCGGGGAATCAGGCCACGGTTGGTGTCTGCAGTAAACGATCAGTTCCGAGGGACTTTGCTGCTTTCTCCTAGACTTGATCCACGAAACACTCACGGTCTGCTCATACAGGCTGGTAGGATGCTCCAAGACTTAATGGTATGTGGTGCCAACCATGGCATAGTATGGTCGAGTGCTGCTACACACAAACTTAGTCAAACTGCTTGTGATGTTGCAATTATGGCATTGCCTTTATTGAGACCCGTCACTCTACCTTTCCACGATGACTTCGTAGCAAGCTGACACACTAGACGTCGTCAGAAGCAGCCGACATTGCATTGACATCGCTCCCTGCTGGGATCTTAGCATCTTTTCTGGCGGGTGGATCATAGATCCGATAGTTGGTAGGTGAATTATGGATATATCATATTAACGTCGCACTGAGTACACGCTGCCGGCACGCTCCGATGATCGGTGGAAGCTTCGGATATGTATAGAACGATTCCGCAACGGTAGACTGTCGTTACAATACCAGCTTCTCACATTCTATGTGAGAAGTTAGTATTGGTAACTCAATCCGTCTTCGAAAATGATCCGGCCGTCGACTTCCGGGTATGTGTACGAGACAGCTATCTGCGAAGGGCCTTGAGATGTTTGAACGATGGCGGAGCTCAAGGGCGAGGGATGGAATTGTTGTGGAGGTTATTGGCGAGAGCAGGGAGGAGAGACCACCGACGCCTACGCTCGAGTTGGAAAGTGTTAGTAGCGATGGCAATGTCAGTAGAATGTTCGTGATGCTTGCGTCGATGGAACCGGGTGAAGGGTGCCCCTATGAAAAGCTGGTATTGTTAGGGAACCCCAACTACAGGATCTACAATCCACCTGCCAAATGATATGCCAAAATCCTAATAGGGAGCGATGTCAATGCAATGTCAGCTGCTTCTAACGACATGTACTGGGCAACATTGACCGTGGAGCCGGGTTTCCCTTCCGCATTCTCCGCCGGGCGGCAATGGAAACAAAGTTTTGCAGATGAGTATTTTGAAACAATTGCATTCATAAATACAGCGTTTGCTTCTCAGCAGCGTGAGGAACTCGGTCCGAACTCATCAATCGAGCAGTTTTATACTCAGTACTCAGTTCTTCCTCCAGTACTTGCCCTTGCCACGGCCAGACTTGGGCTTGACAACGAACGCACCGCGGTCAATCGTATTGATTACCGTGTAGCCTGACGGGAACGTGAAATGGCTCCAAGTGCCAGAGTCCCAAACCGCTGAACCCTTGCCGGGGAGATCTGTGATGGTCGTCAGTAAGCTGGACACGCTCGTCGATGGATTGGATATGTCAATTTACCATCATCCTGAGGGAAAACGTCAAAGTAGGCAATCTCCTCGACCTTGCTGGCGTCGGGGAACCTGGAAAGCGAGCTGACGTCGAGGATGCGGAGACCAGCCTGGTAGTTGGACTGATAGGCGAGGCCCTCGTGGACGAACTGGTTGTGGTCGACGGATCGGGTGGATGATTTGTAGTAGCCAGTGTTCTTGGGGGCCTCCAAACTGGAGATGTCCCAGACGTACGAGACTGGGAAGCCATCTGATTTTTGCGTCAGCATTGTGATATCAATGGGGGTGATCGAAAAATTGTATGCATACCTTTGGCAGGCGAGTTGGGGGCAGTTCGGTTGGGGTCGATCTCGCCCTCGTCAAGCTCGTCATCCATGATGATGTGCGTCTGCCACATGGGATCGGTCACCCATCCCTATTGGTGAAGGATCGTTAGAGAAGGAACAACCAGTAGTCATTGATCTTGACCCGAAAACCTTACCTGGTGAGTGTACGATGCTCCGACGTAGGGAGTGCGCGAGATGATTTTTCCGGCGTTGGGGCCGTTCTTGTTGGTCACGTCGTAGATGGTCAGGGTGTCTTCGTTGTAGCCGTAGCAGATGTCGCGACCGAAGTACTTCTTGTCAGGACCGCGGTAGACGATGCATTGGGCATCTGAGTCGAAAGTTAGCTCGGGTTCGTAAGAAAAGTGAAAGAAAATCACCGTACCATGCGTGTAGCCGTCCTGGGGAGCGCATCCGGTCTGGAATGGCTTGTAAGGATCCTTCATGTTGATGAAAATAGGGCCTCCAGCACAGGTGGCGTTGCGGCCGGGGCGTCCACCGCATCCGACGGCAACGGCGTACCCAAGCTCCTCGTTGGCGACGACGTTGTGCGAACGGCCGGGGATGCCGTCTGTGATGTTCATCCAACCGATATCCTTCGAGATTCCGGGCCTTGCGTCGAAGGTCTTGGGGTTTCTGGGGGAGAGCTTGAGCAGCTTCTTCATGTCGAAGAACTGGATGCCGTGACCGACGCCCTCACTGCCAACGATCAGAGTGTCTCCGACCTTCTTAATCTCACGCCAGATGACACTGTCGTTGCTGGCGGGTAGGCGTCCGAGGTATTCGAGCTGGCCCTTCTTGGTGACCTCGGCGAAAGCTGCACCGTAGGTCTGGCCAATGGCGATGAACTCCCGGCCCTTGTGAGTCCATCCCCAGCTGCCAGATCCCTCACCAACAGCGTCACCAAGTTCCGCATGCGTCTTGAAATCGTACATATCCTGGAGGGGGGATTAGTCAAAATGTGAACTTCAGCCAAGTCTTCGATATCTCAACTTACAATGTCTTTGCAGGAGTAGGTCTGGTTCTTGTCGCCCTTGACGGCCACAGCCTTGCCGTTCTTGCACTTGATGACATCCTTGTTGGGACGCTTGTTGCCAAAGCCGTTCCACTTCTTGCTGTCGTGGTTGCCCATGGCTCTCTGGTTCGCCCAAGCAGCCTCTTTGGCGGTCATCATGAAATCCATAACCTCTCCATTGGCGTATTCCTCGGTAGAGAATCCGGCTCCAGAGACCAGGGGGAGGGCCGTGGCGGCAAAAATCGAAGACCACTTCATCTTTGCGAGTGGTGAGCCAGTGAGTTGCGGAAAAACGAAGAAGCTACCCTGCTCTCGACAGCAGACACGCGGGGCTTATATTGTTTTTCCATGTCACTGGCGGACGAGCTTTAGCCAACCATTGATGCATATCAATCGCTCACGCGACGACCGCGTGCTTCTGCAAGTCAAGCAACGACTGTACGGATACCTTCCTATCCCAGGCACGGCCGAAAGTAGGCCAAGGTTCTTATCACGAGATTCCTAACATTCCTGGGAGTTGTCCATGGTCGGGATTCCTGGGCAAGTCTTGGAAACGTCTTGGTAGGAGATATGTGCATGGCCGGGCGGAATGCGACGACGCCGATTTGCCAGGCGGCGGTGGCGAAGCTTGGCCAAGTCGGGCCTTTGAGCCGCCGTCGTTCTGGAAAGTGGTCTCTTGGTCGAGACGACACCTCGGTAAGAAGATACACGTCGAAGTATGGAGTCGCGGAGGCCGTATGGGGAAGGTGCTTAGAAAGACGTGATCTACAGGCACGCGAGTGAAAAGAATAGAAAGAACTGACCAATAAGAGAAACAGTAATCCATGATGTACATACAAACTAGTGGACTTCTAACCCCAACCCTTACCCTAAAGCCCGAGGACCCCGAAAATTGCCGCGCCACTTCAACTAGGGATATGCTCTTTCATGATCTGTGAACTGGTTCAACCGACCCCCAAACTACGCATACATCGGAAGATGGCTGACAATGCCGAGTGGTGTCACACAAGGCAGGCCTCGTTGGGTGCCATTGACCCCTGTGCCTTGACCCAGGACTCGAGCCTAAGGCTGAAAGAACATTGAGCAGAACAAGACTCGCTTACACACGAGATCAGTGTAAAGCGGACCACCAAGACCACCAGGAGAGTCGGCAGTACCGTTGAACTATCCACGGGGGGTTGACAAGTACTCGGCTTGCATACGGCTTCAGATCAGAATGCCGAGGACCCGGAAGACAGCAAAGTCACTGAAAGGATCCGCTGATGGCATGCATACACACAGAAAAGCAGACAAAGGGGTTTTGGCACCGTGAATAATGCCGACTGAGAGAAGGGGCCATCGTCTGATCGTCTCGAACATTCACCTGGAGACGACCGGAGGAGCTAGTTGGAAGCCATTGTGTGAGATGCTGACTGCGAATGAACTTATTTGTTGGGGACAGGCCACAATGCATTGTTTTCCAATGCACGGCAGCGGGCAGTCACCGCGAGGCTGGTATAGCTTTGCAGGCAAGTGAAGTGAGCCCAGTCCAGTCCAATCAAAGCGCCACAACACCCAGGCGACACCCAAGTCACCAGCAACAATCAAATTCACAGTTCACCAACAATCCCATGTCAGAAACTGGATTGCTTGGATTTTGTAAAACCACCCAGCAACATACATACACGAAACTCACGTTCACCCGAAGAAGTGCTTACTCAACACACTAACAACACCCACTGCAAACAGACGCCTACCTTACAACCATACCAAAGCCCAACGCCAACATGGACGGAACCGGCTTCAGGAAGCTCCCCTTGGAGATGAAAACTATGGTGTACGAGCTGTGTTTCGGACATGACCTCTTCGACATCTCGCTGGCGCCCCTTGGGGTCTGCAGAGAGATGCACGACGAGGCGAACCGCGCCTTAATGAAGATGCGCAAGAGGATCGTCGTAACGACCAAAAACGTGGACTTGAAGGCCTGGGCGGCTCTGGACCCTACTGAGTTGCAGGCACTGGTGCAGCGGATGAGCACCATCCCACGGCAACTGCTATCAAACAGACTGGCAGTGCAACTCCAGCACGACTGCAACCTGCTCCTCAACCTCTCCATGCCCGGGTTCACGAACATCACCGAAGCCGTTTTCGCGACGCGTACCCGCCAGCTCATCGCGGCGGTGCACCCATGCGACGTGGAGTTGTCGGTGAACTTGACCTTCCACGCGATGGCGCTCTTCAGCACTACCTCTTCCTACCATGATGCTGAAAGCGATGATCTTTACACCGTCTGCTCTCGCGACGAACCCATGGATTCTCAGGCCTGCGAACAGATACTGGTCAAGGTTTCGCTGCTGGACAAGACGAAAGCCCAGAAGGTTGTTGATGATGCCTTTAAGGAAAAGCGCCGCCAGTTTGAAGCCCACCGCACTCACAGGATGTGCCACGTGAAGATATCGGGCATCGACAAGGGGGTGTTGCAGGATTTGACAGTCGCGCATCGCAACATGAATGACATGGTGGAACTTCTCTAGTCGACGTCAACGAGAAGCAAGGTTGTGGGAACGGAGGGACACGAGAGAGTCAAGATATCAAGGGGTCTAGGGACACATGAAGAAGTGGCAACGACTGGGAAGTTTCATTGCTGCTCGAGCTGGAGAAGTTTGGAGATATTGGAGAATTCTCTCGTCTGAAATGACTGGTTTCAGGCACGGCTCTTTCTGGCCACCACATCAAGCGATATGTACGAGGGGCGACGAAGAGCAGAGTTATGATTTCACTAGGAGACGACCGGAGGGAACTAGCAGCTGATTGTGAATGGACTCCCTTAGTTAGCGGCAGGTCACAATTGCATTGTTACTTAATGTCCGGCGTAGACAGTCACAAGAGGCCGGTATAGCTATGTAAGTGAAGTAAATCCAGTCTCATCCAACCAAAGCGTTGTAACACTCAGAAGAGACCCAGATGACACCCGCACGACACCCAGAGTCCCAGAAGACACCTTCACTCACAGACGACACCCGAGTCTTCACCAAAGTTCGCATATCAGAATTCGGATTTCCTTAGATTTTGGAAAACACCCAGCAACATAGACCAAAGTCTCATCCGCCTGAAGAAGTGCCTACCCAACGAAACCTTCCTCAGCAACCACGCACAAGACCTTTACGCACAACACACAAACACCACCCCTGAAAAGACACCATGTCGTCGGCGCCCACCGACATTGAGGGCAGTATCCTCGGGAAGCTCCCTTTGGAGCTGCGTCGCATGGTCTACCGTGCTTGCTTCGACAACTCTGACCAGGAGCTCAGAGTCGGCCAGTCCTACCATCCTCTACTGGAAGCCGTCAGCCCGGCGGTTCTCTCATCCAACGTGGAGAACGTACTGGCGCCCCTGCAAGTCTCCAGCCAGATGCGGCATGAGGCACTCGAATGTCTGCTGGGAGGCAAGACGGTAGTGATCTACACCGAAAAGTACACCACTACTAAGTTCAACACCCCAATGATCTATCTGAGCCCGCAGCACATGGCTTCGTTGGGGGAAATGGCCAACCGGATCCCGCTCCATCTCAGGTCTTCCAGGCTGACCTATGAGCTACAACATGACTGTATGCTAGGCGGAGATGTGTCTTACAACCCGCCTCTCACTGGCCAGGACTTTGCGCAGAGCGTCGACAGTCTCGTCACGCTGATACAACCCGGCGACTTGGTGCTGTCGGTGAACTTCACTTACCACAAGATCGCCTGCTATCATCTCAGCCGTTCCCACCACGATGACCCGTGCTGTGGGTCGGAGAGGCGTGTGTGCGTACGCGACGAGCCGATGGATCCCCAGGACTGCGAGCAGATGGTGGTCAAGTTCTCGGCGCGGAACGTGGTGAAGGCCCGCAGACAGGTTGCTGAAGCCTTCGCGGAGAAGCGTCGACAACTCGAAGTGCATCGCGCCCATAAGATTTGCTTCATTCGCATCTCTGGCCTTGACACGGCTTTGGCTGCTTTGGCGACTGCGGAGGGCATGGTCAATGAGATGATCGGCCACCTGACGCCTGCGAGCATGAGGTACCGCGCCGCTGGCTTGCTCGGATGAGGGAGCGAGGCTCTTGGGTACCTGGTAAAGTACGCAGGTGTATTGGGAGTTGGCGGAGAGCGAGAGATCATGGTTGGATGGAAGGAGTTGTTGGATCATCACAAGTCTGGAGCGACGATCATGGGATGGATCGATTTCAGGCATGGCTCTTCTCGGCCACCACATGTTACTAGCCTGAAGCAACGATCACAGAACAGATCGATTCAGACATGGCTCTCTTCGGCCACCACAACGAGCGAACACTGGAATAGGAGGAACACGCACGCAGGCAGTTGGATTCTGTATCTTCGGAGAGTCTGAGCTGATCACAAAACAGATCATTTTCAGGCATGGCTCTTTTCGGCCACCACACATCACCAGTCTGGAGTAACGATCCCAAGACGGATCGATTTCAGACACGGCTCTTTTGGCCACCACCACAGCAAACGAACTCTGGACTTGGACTTGGGAGGAACACGCACGCAGGGAGTTGGATTTTGCACCTTCGGGGTTTTTACTGGCAACCTGGCAAAGGACTTGGGTTCCTCCTTGGGGGGTTTGGATTTTACTTGTTGGTTTACAACGCTCAGATAGCTTTTGAATCAGTTTGACCACAAACCATGTTCCATTGGATGTAGATGAAATTGATGACTAGGGTATTGTAACTATTGTTGCAGAAGGACGGACCCCAGACCATTCGTAGAAGACGTACCGAGAGAAGCAAAGATGGAGTTGCTCGAGTTGGCGGGTCGGACAATGCCATTGTGTTCAACGGAATTCTTTGTCGACGTTCCGTACCCAGGAGAAGGATACTGTCCCTTTGCTCTGTCTGCCATGTCCTTTGTCGCGGTGATTGACTTGCTTATGTGGTTTTGTTCTGACAGCGCTGTTGCATAGAGACTCGGGGGCTTCGACGGTTGCAATGCAAAAGGGACCCTTGAGAGTCGAGATCTCGTGCGTGACTCGGCTCAGTAGACATTGGTTGAGCTTCAGGTCCTCGGTCTTATGTGGTTGGATTTCTCAGTCGAACCATGTTAGTATCGTGTCTCTAAATGTGCGTGTACTCTCCTGCTGGCTTCCTGTGTGAATACTGGCATCACAGTGTGTCAAGGGACGCCTGGCGGAGAAGTAAGCGCCACTAACTCAGTGAAGTTTCGAATTTGAAAGTTAACCATACAACCTGGAGCAGAGTGAAGTGAGGGAAGTGTCGTAACTTGCACTGCGTTCACTGGCTGACCAGACGTCTCTCACCTAACACCCAACACCTGACGCCCGACACCCGAGCCTGTACACCAAAACACCAACCCAACCCAATCCGACCCACCGACCCAACCCACCAACCACTCCGAAGCACAAATCTTCCTCAGACAAAAAGCCGCCCAAGGGCGCATCGCACACAGGATGGACAACTCACCGTTCGGCAAGCTGTCGAAGGAACTCCGAGACATGATCTACGAGTACACCCTGCCCGACCCTCTGGAAGCTCTGGATATCTCGGAGGGCCAGACACCCTGGGTCGAGAACCCAGAAGTCAACATCACGCAGCTGTGCAGGGAAATGCGACAGGAAGCCCATCAAGCGTCGCTGACGCCTCACAAGCTGTTCATTGGAGCGCCAGCAGACTCCCTCGAAGGAAATGGTCACGACATTCCTCTGCCAACGCGCTTGGATCGGCTGATCAAAAGAGGCGCCGTGTTATTCCAACGACTGCCATTCTTGTTCCGCTCCAAGCCGACGACGATCGAGCTTCATGTGGTCTTCCGGACAGATGACATGTATGCCGACCACATTCGCACATTCGAGACCCGCAAAAACTTCGGCACATACGATAACCCATGGGAGCGCATCAAACCCTCACTTCAACGCTTCACCAAGCAGATATACCCCCACAAACTGACCCTCGCCTTCAGTTGTACGTACACTACGTCTCACCAGGAGTGTAGAGCACTCAATCAGTCGGCCATCGCCCTAAATACGCTCCACGTGAAGGTGGCAGCAGGAGGAGATTACCAGGCGGCGAGGAGTGCGCTTTCGAAGGCAGTGGCTAGTGAGATGGGCAATGATGGCCTTGTGAGTTAGGTAAGATGATATTGGGCGCGGTTGAATGGAGTCGCTCGACACTTCGTGGTGGTTACTACGTGCAGTTCTAGTGTATCAGGTTGTGCAATGAGATTGAGGTCTGAAATTCATGTAGTTAATGTTACTGTACCTTAGTAGAAACACATTCAGACATTCCCACAGGAGGTCAGAGAGACCCTTGAAGCTCGGACTCGTCGCGTCAAGCGCGCGTCAAACATCAGACGTGTAAAGTGCGATCCGAGACGCGAGTCTCTTGATCAACGCCCACCATTGTTTGCCCATGTAACAAACACCCCACCCCACCCTCGCCCAACAACACACGCAAAAATGCCGGGTCTCGTCGCTCAGAACGGTCCCTCGAAACGTGTACTCCAGGACAACACCAGCTCTCGCCGCAACGAACAGGCGTCGCCATCGAAGAGACGGAAGATCGAGGATGCCGCAAACAAGTTCAAGAAGCCTGCGAGGAGAGATGTCAACGGCGGCTTGGTCGGCTCCAGCCAGCCAAAGAGCCATTTCGAAGAGGAGGTGCTGGAGAAGTTCACACAGGATATCGGGACCTTGAAGAAGAGCAACTCGGAGAAGGATCAGCATTGGGCCCGTCCCAGTATAGACGACTTCAACGACAAGACCGACAGACTCACCTTCCAGCAAATCGACGCCGAAGAAGGCACATTCCAAGGCGGAAGCGCGAGCATCAAGCTGTTCGGCGTGACCGACAATGGCCACTCGGTCCTGCTGCACGTCACGGACTTCAAGCATTACCTCTACGTTGCGGCACCACTAAACTTTGTACAAAAGGACTGCGAGCCGTTCAAGGCATACCTCGAGACCACGCTGGCTCAACATCAACCCGCAATCTACTCGGTCCAGATGCTCATGCGGGAGAACATGTACGGCTTCCAAGGCAACCAGAAGAGCCCATACCTCAAGATCACCGTTACCGACCCCAAGTTCATTCCACGACTACGTACGACCATCGAGCAAGGAAACGCAAATTACAAGGGCCTGTGGAAGTCAAGCGACAACAGCATCTTGACGTTCGATGCGATTCAGTTCGTCCTCCGCTTCATGATCGACACGCACATTGCCGGCATGTCTTGGGTGTCGGTCGACCCACAGAAATACACCATGATTCCCGGCAGGGATCGACACTCTCACTGTCAAATCGAGGCGTACTGCCACTACAGAGATCTCATCGCACACCCAATCGACGGCGAATGGTCAAAGATGGCACCTTTGAGGGTTCTCAGTTTCGATATCGAATGCGCTGGTCGCAAAGGTATCTTCCCTGAAGCCAATGTCGACCCTGTCATTCAGATTGCGAACGTTGTCACGAGGTACGGTGAGGAAAAGCCGTTCGTCAGGAATGTGTTCTGCCTGGACACGTGCAGTTCCATCGTGAACACACAATTGTTCGAGTTTGGCGGTGCAGATGCCGAGAGCAAGATGCTGATGGCATGGCGTGACTTTGTGGAAGAGGTCGACCCAGATGTCATCATCGGCTACAACATTGCAAACTTCGACTTCCCATATCTGCTCGACAGAGCAGCGCATCTGAAGGTGCAGAAGTTCCCATACTGGACCAGGCTCAAGAACGTTAAATCGCAGGCGAAAGAGACGAACTTCTCGAGCAAACAGATGGGCAACAGAGATACGAAAGCCACCAACACCAATGGTCGCCTACAGCTCGATCTACTCCAGCTGATTCAACGCGACCACCAATTGCGTAGTTACACTCTCAACTCCGTCTGCGCCCACTTCCTGAACGAACAGAAGGAAGATGTCCACCACACGATGATCACAGAACTGTTCAACGGCACGCCAGAACAACGGCGTCGTCTCGCAGTCTACTGCTTGAAAGATGCGTATCTACCACAGCGTCTGATGGAAAAGCTCATGTGTTTGGTCAACTACACTGAGATGGCAAGAGTCACGGGTGTGCCTTTCAACTTCCTGCTTTCGCGTGGCCAACAAGTCAAGTTCTTGAGTCAGCTCTACCGCAAAGCTCTGACGGAGCAGCTTGTCGTTCCCAACCTCCGCTCCGAGGCCACCGATGATCAATACGAGGGTGCTACTGTCATTGAGCCCACGCGAGGTTACTACGATGTGCCAATTGCGACGCTCGATTTCGCATCGCTGTACCCCAGTATCATCCAGGCCCACAACCTCTGCTACACCACTCTACTCAACAAGAGCGCTGTGGAGAAGTTGAAGTTCGTCAAAGATGAGGACTACATCGTCACCCCCAACGGCGACATGTTCGCAACTGCAAAGGTCCGCAAGGGCCTTCTCACGGTCATTCTCGAGGAGTTGCTGTCTGCGCGTAAGCGAGCGAAGAAGGAGCTCGCTGTGGAGACTGATACATTCAAGCAAGCTGTGTTGAACGGTCGTCAGCTTGCCCTGAAGGTCAGTGCCAACTCGGTGTACGGTCTCACAGGTGCCACAGTTGGCAAGCTACCATGTTTGGCTGTCGCTTCAAGTACCACGGCCTACGGTCGTCAAATGATTGAAAAGACCAAGGCCGAGGTCGAGAAGCGATACACAATCGCCAATGGCTACTCTCATGACGCGCAAGTCATTTACGGTGACACCGACTCCGTCATGGTGAAGTTTGGACCAAATGATCTTGCCAAGTGCATGGAGATGGGTAACGAGGCCGCTATCCACGTCTCCGACCAGTTTGTCAAGCCGATCAAGCTTGAGTTCGAGAAGGTCTACTTCCCGTACCTGCTGATCAACAAGAAGCGTTACGCCGGCTTGTACTGGACTAAAACCGACAAGTACGACAAGATGGACACAAAAGGTATCGAGACCGTCAGGCGTGATAACTGCCGACTTGTGCAGACAGTCATCGAGACGAGCTTGAGAATGTTGCTGATCGACCGTGATGTGCAAGGCGCACAAGAGTAAGTTATACCAAACCCATCCGTCGCAACGTCGAACGAATGCTAACGGCCGAACAGTTACGTGAAGGATACCATCTCCGAGCTCCTGCAGAACAAGGTCGATCTGTCAAACCTCGTCATCACCAAAGCCCTCACCAAAGTCGACTACGCCGGAAAACAGGCCCACGTCGAGCTCGCCGAGCGAATGAAGAAGCGCGATGCAGGCTCAGCGCCCGCTCTCGGAGACCGTGTCGCCTACGTAATGATCAAAGGCGCCGCCGGCAGCAAGGGCTACGAGAAGTCCGAGGACCCCATCTTCGTGCTCGAGAACAACCTGCCCATCGATTCGAAGTACTACCTCGACAACCAACTTGCCAAACCGCTCGGCCGCATCTTCGAACCCATCCTCGGCGAGAAACAGGCCGCGTCGCTGCTCACCGGCGCCCACACCCGCTCCATCGCCGTCGCGGCTCCCACCATGGGCGGCCTGATGAAATTCGCAAAGAGGACCGAAACCTGCCTCGGCTGCAAGAAGCCCTTGACCAGCGCGGAAGAGAAGCATGGCGCTGTCGGCGCGGAGTGCAGACCCCGCTTCGGAGAATTGTACACTCGCTCGCTGAGCAAAGTGGCGGATGTTGAGGTCAAGTTCTCGCGGCTTTGGACGCAATGTCAGCGCTGCCAGGGCAGTATGCACAACGAGGTTATCTGCTCCAGTCGCGATTGCCCTATTTTCTATATGCGCATGAAGGCTAAAAAGGATGTCGAGGATGCTGGCAAGGAGCTGGATCGCTTTGATAAGGACTCGACGCTTTGGTGAGGGAGGAGGCGCTACATACTACAATACCCGGTGTCCGACCATCCGATCCGGACCAGAAAATGGCGATGGTCGAACTCGGAGGCCGTGCGTGAAAACGTGTACGCGAATGCATGTCGAACAAGGCGTTTTGGAACGGAACCTGGTCCTTCTTTCTGTTTTTCCTTTCCTTCTCCTGTGTCAGACGGCACGGCGGCGACGGGTGATGGGCATGAACGAAAGGGTCATGGAAAGGGAAAGACAAGAGGGACAAGAGAGACAAGAGACCAAAAGAGAGACAATGTCAATGGGCAGAGACAGTGTAGGAGTCCAAGGCAAAGGCGTTGGACCATCCTCGTGGGCAAAGGGTTCGACAGCGCAGTCAAGGCGGTGTATCTGTGTATGATCATTATTATTATTATCCTACCTCGTGTATTGTAACGCTCATAATTGTACTGCCCCTCCCCTCTCTCTGCGCGGGCGCGAAAAGGACGCGGGACGAAAAAGAAGAGGCGTTGCGGGGACCGTTTTTGTTTGTTTGCTATGTTTGTCAATCATCATCAGGAAAGAAAAAAAAACAGTGCTTCCATCAGAGGGAGGGGAACTGCCTATAGAGCAAGTCCGCCTATGTATGTGCTTCTTACTGGACCCTTAGGAGAGAAAGGCGGGCAGGCAGGCAGGCGCAAAGTAGACACTGTAGCCTCACCGTAGGTTAGAGGAGGGTTAGAGACATATCTCAGATGTCATCCGCTGACGTTGGAAGTGCGGTCTGGTCGGTCTGGCGGTCGAGGATTACTAAACGTTTGCGGTTTACGAAGATCTGTAACGGGCAGACTCGAAACGTTATGTACTGCAATTTCCCTCAATTCGGCGCGTTGCGCGCGTGAGAGACGCCATCGCTGTTTTAAGGTTGTCTGTAGACTGTATGTAATACGCCGAGGCCTCCCTCCCAGGCAGGTGATGTAAGAGGCTGATAACTTGGTTTTGGTACGGAAAGGCTAGATGTGGGTTCGCGGTCGTTTTGCAACAGTACTCGGATTCTTCCTTTTTGACGGTTTCGTAGAAGGTCTGTGAGGCGGTGCGTCATGAGGACGGTATGGTGGAAGTTGATGCTGGTCTGAGCAGTTTGAGACCTTGGACACGGGCTCTCTTTCTTCGAATCCGGGACAGAGGGACGCGATTGTTTCACTTACAGCTGCCGCGATCGGGAATTTTCGCCTCTTTCCCATTCCATAGCCGTTGGCTTTGCGATGGAAGCCTGGCGGTGGCGGTGGTGCTGATGCTGATGGCGGGCGCAGGACCGCAGGCGTGCGCATTGGTAGTCGCGATATCCCGTGACAGGTGTTCCCTTTCGAGTCGTGCGTGCCTTGATTCGGTCAGTCTCTTCGCTCGTTCTGGTCTGCTTCTGGTTCTACGACACAGACTCGTAGCAGGCGCGCGCTCGTCGCAGACGTGTCATGTCGAGGTCGGTGTCATGTCTGCGATGTCGTGACATCGGGCGGACAAACAGACGAACGAACGTCCGAACGCTGCGTTCTTCTCTCGTTCCTGAGTCGCTGGCGTGGAAGGTTTTCTGAAACGCCATCGCGCGATCGAGGTTCTATTCCTACAGTACAGCATAGCATGGCATCACTTGACACTTCTTTCCTTCTTATCCTTCTTCGCTGCTGCCCGACACAGAGTGGTGTTTCATGATTCAAGTGACCTGTGTGTGATTTTCCGCCTTGCGTATATTCACCGCCCTGGCACTTGGTGGCTGTCTATCGGGGTCTGTCGGGGTCAAAGCCCGCTCGCTCCCGGGTTGGATTTGTTTCAAGAGAAGTAAAGTGTAGGGCATTCCGCTTCCCGCCGGTTTGGATTCGCGAGCCGGAAGATCTACGATCTACAAATGTTTATTTGAATTGTGTGTTGGTGCGCGCGTGTATGTAAGCTGACCAGCCGTGTATACAACGGCGTATAGGAGGAGGATGGGGGAAAACAAGCTCGGGAGAAGTGGCGGTAAGAACGGGCTGTGGCGGCGCGAGCTTCATGGGTTTTTGGCTCTGCGGCCCCCTGCTTTGCTTGCCGACGGTCGCGGTTATGCTGCCGGACCGCGGTACGGTTATACTGGCCGAAGAGGGCAAGTCGCTTGTGTGTTTTCTGTATGCTGTGCGTGGTGGATGCGTCGATATTTAGATTTTGTGAGCTGTATCTCGTTGGCGCCTGATGATGAGTTGGACTCGGGAGTAGAGAGCAGAATAGAGTACTACTGCAGAAACGAAAAGGTAACGATTGCAACTGCGAACAGCACCTCACACCCAGTATAGCAAATTCGCATGGCTGAACGCAACATGGGATTTCAGCCAACCCGCAGTATAAAATACAGCATTATTCTTTGCTCTTGCATGCTCGAACGATCGAAGAGCTTGTGCGCACATGTGGCGCGCGGGATGGAGGAGAAGAATGGGGCTGACGTTTATATGCCATCGGCTCTGCTATAGTAAGATCTGCCTGTGTAACAACATAGGAGGCTAAATGTCTCGAAAGATCGGAACAGGTCAGACCACGAAACAGAGCCTCGTACACACTCACTACTCCTTCTCAGCTCCCCCGCCTGCTTGAGAACTGCATGTCGATGCACGTCGGTGCATGTTTGTGGCTTACAGGAGTCGACAGGCTTTTGCTGTCGGTCGGCGGTGTGTAAGCGCCCTCGGCTGCGATCCATGCTCGCCATGCCGCGATGCCGCCCGCACAAAGGCACTTATTCTCCGATGTCACTCGTCACTCGTGGCCGCACCGCCGAGCTTGGCGATGCACGATGCGAGCAGCCGCTGCAAGAGGCACAGGGAACAGTTCCCTCGATGATACACGCCAGAACAGTCTGGGTACGAGGCACGGCAGCGTGCAGCAGCTATCCATGCTATCGTCGCGGCCGTGTCCACTCGGGTTGCGCTGTTTCTACTTTTCCTCTTCCGTCAGCAGCGTGTCTGAGTGGAGCGCGGCGTGTGCCACGACAGCCACGCAGACACATGGACACCGCACGCCGCCGCCAAGCACGAGAAGCACAGGGCTGGCTGGTTAGGCAGGTCGGCGATCTTCGTGTCTGCGTGTGTACAGTATGTGCGTTGAGAGGCGAGAGTACGTGCGCGCGAGCAGGCAGAGAGGCACGCACCGGTACTTTACGGGCAGGCTTGTATAGAGCGGTAGTAAGTACGTGTAACAGCGTTGGCCGTGTCGCAGTTGTCGCAACGGCTTCTCCCTACAACCAGAGAGGAGAGAGAGAGAGAGAGAGAGAGAGAGAGAGAGAGAGGGTCAGAGGCGGGTAATGTGTATAGTGATGGTAGAGTAAGAATACGAGGAGTTGCAGCAGTGCAGTACTGTAATAGGTAGATAGCCGGATGTGAATAATGGCAATGATACCGACACAGCAAAACAACGCCGCCGGTCTGTTTGTTTACAATAGCATCGACACGATAATAATCCACGTCACGGCACTGCAAAGCTGCGGAACTCTGTGCTGCCTCTGCTACTATATCCGTCAGGAGGCGAGTCAAGATTCAAGCTGCTGCTGAAGACGGCCCACCCGCTACGCCCACGAAAGTCTGATGGGTAGCGCAGGTACCAGGCGCGTTTCGGGCCAATAGCTACAGAAGGCGCTAACCAGCGTGTCTCATCGCTCTTGCAGCCAGGGGAAATTGCGAGCCTGCCCTCTCCTCCACCACCCACTCAAGACCAGTCTCGACTACTACTATAGTACTATACCTCGCTCATTTCCTGACCTCACTTGCACCTCGTCATCCACCCACGAGCACCATCAAGCGCAGCACCATCACTCTCTCTGGTCTGACGCCCATCCTTCTCTTCATTCATTCATTGTTCCAATCGGGCCAGCCGTCACTCCTTTCCGGCACCCTTCCATTCATTGCCCTCCGCCGTACTATTCTTTGTCCCCGGCAGCCTCGACACACACCCAACGCGTCGACTATTTTCGATATACGCCCGCTCCTGGTCAGCAGCTTTACATATACACTTTACTCACCCTTAAACCCAATCAGCCTGGTCGCCGGACACCTGTACTCGACAGCACAAGGCTTTCATCCCTCCCAATCAGCCTTCTTCTTCACCGCCAAGCTCCGGTCCCAACTACCGCCGCACCGCGCATTCTTACGACAACCTCGATACCTAGTCGCGTCCAATAATTGCAACACTCTCACCGGCCATCGATACGAATAATTCACGAAGCCCGAACCAACTAGCAGCACATATCAGCCAACATGGCGGACGTTATGCAGGCACCTCAGATGCCGCAATCCCAACACGATGACCAGTCGAGCATGCCACCACCGACTTCAACTCCCACCTCAGCCAGCGCAGCAGCCGCCGCCGCCGCCCGCAGGCCTCCGCGTAAGAGCACTCTTACGCAGCAGCAAAAGAACCAAAAGCGTCAGCGCGCGACTCAGGACCAGCTCATTACACTCGAGGTCGAATTCAACAAGAACCCCACCCCGACTGCATTGGTCCGCGAACGCATCGCTTCAGACATTAGCATGACTGAGCGTTCCGTCCAGATTTGGTTCCAAAACAGGTACGCCCGGATTTTCATAGGTATATCGACCAACATGCTGACCAATTTTACAGACGTGCAAAGATCAAGAACATTGCCAAGCGAAGCATCGAGAGCGGCGAAGACTGCGACAGCATTCCCGAATCGATGAGGCAATACCTGGCCATGCACGCTTACGGTCCTAGACCTGCTGGCGGCATGCCTGGACAATTCCCATACGGCAACGGTGGATTGATGCTCAACACTGACACATCGTCTGGCAAGACCGTCATCCAGCACTTCCACTGTCGCTCCCTGTCTGTCGGCACATGGCGTCGCGTTGGCCAGAGCACTATGGATTTGGTTATCTTCTACTCGCCCGAAAAGGCTTGCATCACATACTACATCCACAACGACGCGGCTGGCTACAAGATCGAGTACCCTTTTGCGTGGATCAAGAACATCTCCCTCGAGCAGGGCGATGTGCAGGCCGCTGCCGAAGGTGCATCACAGAGATCTGGCGGCCTCGTCGTTGAGCTCACTAGGCCACCCAAGTTCTACATGGACAGCTCCGGAAGCGGTGGCTTCTACGAGTGCGGCGACTTCACAGAGGACCAGCAGGCAAGCCGCATCTTCGTGCACCACCTCGGTGGTCCCTCAAAAGTCCTGAGCGGACAGCTTGCCAAGCTCGTGTCTCTGGAGTCATACCAGAACAGACACCACGTGTTCGACCCTACACCATACGGCATCGCATCCGCGCCTGTGTCGCCAATTGTGCACCGCCCTGCCAGCCAGCCCAACCACATGGTTCACCCTCACCACCAGATGAACCACCTGTTCGCTCCCGACGTCGGCCTAATGGGCCCTCCCGCACCCAGAGGACACAAGCGTCAAAGGAGTCGCTCTGTACCTGCTGCCATTGACTTCACAAACTTCCGCAACCAGCCCATGCCGTCGTTCCTCATCCAACACGAAAGTCAGCCCACATCCGCGCCCCAAGAGCCTGCTCTTTTCGCACCACAGCCGCAGTACTCTCACCAGCCCAACTTCGCACCCGGTCCGGCACCTGGTCTGAGCATTGACACTTCTGCGTCTTACAACATGGACTACCGCTTCAACGGTCCCATGTCTGCGACTACCCTGAACTCGCCCAGTGACTTTGGCACACCTGCTTTCTTCGCAGGTGGACCGAACGACGGACCCCACCACTCTGCGGTCAGCACACCGTACAACAACGGATTCCTCGCCGTCGACCAAGCGGCCATGATTGGCACAAGCAACACTCCCTTGTCAATGGCCAGCGGCAGCGACCCTGTCATTGCCGACCATTCGCCTCCTCTCAACGGCCTTGGCCGAAGCCAGAGCGCAGACATCTTCGGCACCCCTGGCGATAGCTCGCAGTTCGGTGACGACTCGCTCTACCTTTCGGAGTCATTCAACAAGCAAATGGCGCTTCCTTTCAGGAATCCTATGCAAGATGATTTCAACTCACCCATGCCGGACACCCAATTCAGCTTCGACATGCCCCAGAGCGCCGAGAGCCAAATGAGCCTGCCCTACCGCACACATGATGGCACAATGAACTTCCAGAGCCCGCCCCACCAAGACATGTCTTTCCAGTCACCCACACCTGGTGGCAACATGCACCAAGATAGCGGGATTGCCTTCTCAACACCCTCGCATGCACCGCACGACCAGCAGTACAACTTCAACAGTCCCAAAGACAGCGGCATGGTCTACCAAGACCACAAAATGTATCAGAGCCCGGCTCCGATGCAACAGCTTGCCGACGATCAGAACATGTATCAACAAAGCCCGCTCAGTCAAAGTACGCCCGGTCAGGCGTCTGACATCGACATGCAGAACATGGGCATGTACATCGACCCCAACAATCTCAGCCAACCTCAGCATTAGAGACGCAGTCGATCTGATCTCGATATACATTACGCAGACAAGCGACTGGGACATGAGATGTTCACATCGCCACTGTCTTTTCACGCAGCCACAGAACGGTCTTTCATCATTTCCTTACGTCAAAGAGCCTCCATACGCGAGAGCCAATCTCTACTTTCGCCTTTTCCGCCATTTGCTTTTTGTTTTTGACAAGCGAAGCAACAACACGCGCGCCCAATATGTTCGAAACATAATACTAGTGCTTATTTTCTCGAACGACTCGCCATACAGGCGTTTGTTCACGAGACTACGCCGCAGAGCGAGCGACTGGACTGAACAGGCGGAAAGGCGAGCGTTGGATTCGATGCCGACAGGCCTGTTCACCACGCGAGGGAGGAAAATTTCGAGGGAGACATACATCAGTCTCCCAAGCATACGGCCCATCTATTTTGCGGCCATGGACTACCCCCCACTTCGCGCTCTGGGGAGTTCTTTCTTTTTCATACCATTTTTTGCTCATTCGGGAATGGAGTGGGGGGTTTCTTCGATACCCTGTTTATTTGTTTTTTTGGTTTCTGCTTTTAGCAACATTCTGTCGCCTTTAGCTTGTCATTTTCTTTTCTTTTCTTTTCTTTCCTTTCCTTTTATAGGTTCATTACTCAGATACACCTGATCGTCAGTCGAGAGGGGAAAAAGATAGATTCTTAACCTTCCGATTATACTGCTTTTTCGCTTTCATTATCCATTGAGTGTCGTGCCTATTTGCTTTGAAGTTCCTTGAACCGTGGTCGCTGCCGTTTGTTCGGGTAGTGGGATCGGAATATCCTAGCAAACAACACAACATTTTACGAGCACTGCATGATGGTGGTTATTGCCGTTTATCATACGCTTAAGTATGCGATGTAATTATGGCAGGTATGCGCATATGTAAGTGAAGTGAGAGTGAAATGCTCGCCCAATTGCGACTTATGTAGTGACGCAGTGCTGCCTGCGTGCCTGGACCCCGCGTTTCATGGCGGCGGTCACTCTACATGAGCTCTACGGACAGACACCAAACATTTACAATCAACAACCATCCAACTTCAAAATGGATGCTCTCAAATCTTGGGGTATGGACATCATCTCATCAATGCGGCTACAAATAACTGACAAGTACAACAGAGGTCGAGAACGCCATTAAGCTCACCGACCCTCACCGCGACGCCCTCTACGCATACAACCCAGAAGCACAGAAGAAGGTCAATGAAGCCAGAGCCTGGCGAACCGATCCTCAACACTTCAAATATGTCCGCATCTCAGCCGTCGCGCTCATCAAGATGGTCATGCATGCGCGTTCCGGCGGTAACCTCGAGATCATGGGCCTGATGCTGGGATACGTTCAGCACGAGACATTCATCGTTACCGATGCGCTGCGGCTGCCTGTCGAGGGCACGGAAACGAGAGTCAATGCGCAATCGGAGGCGGACGAGTACATGGTGAAGTTCCTGGAACAATCAAGAGAGGCGGGTCAGCTGGAGAACGCCGTCGGTTGGTACCACAGCCATCCCGGATACGGTTGCTGGCTGTCGGGTATCGACGTGGGAACACAGGCTACGCAGCAGATGTTCCAGGATCCTTTCCTCGCCGTCGTCATCGACCCGGACCGTACCATCAGCGCAGGCAAGGTCGAGATTGGCGCATTCAGGACATACCCCGAAGGCTACAAGCCCGCGGGCCAGGAGTCTGCAGCTGAAGGCATGGCATCTGTCCCACTCGCAAAGGCTCAGGACTTTGGCGCGCACGCGAACCGCTACTACTCCCTCGAAGTCTCGCACTACAAGTCCACGCTCGACAGCAAGCTCCTCGAAGGTCTCTGGAACAAATACTGGGTCCAGACGCTTTCCGCGTCGCCTCTTTTCACCAACCGCGAGTATGGAACTCGCCAGATCAAGGACTTGACGGGCAAGATCAAGCAGGTGCAGGATTCACCGAGGCCGAGGGCGGACCATGGCCCCATTCCGCGGTCTAGGAAGAAGGGCGACGAGGCTATGGCGAAGGTTGTGACGACCGCAGAGAAGATCGCCAACGAAGAGCGGACCGGCTTGATGGCTGCGATGGTCAAGGAGAAGCTCTTCGGAGGTGCGGCCATCATCGACGAGACAGCCCACGCCGTCGAGCAGCAGCAGCAGCAAGACGCGCACATGTCGGATGCGAAGGCGGCTTGAAGCAGTCTGCTCGATTGACGACCTGCTTGCATAACCTCCCTCGGGCGGTACACGAACATTATGAGCGTTCTTTTCTTCTCAGCATGGGTGGCGTTTGGGCGCGAGATCGACAGTGGTATTGACGCGCTTTAGGAGCAGCAACAGCAGACAGTGCGTCGACGCTGTTCCCTCTAGCACGACGGATACAATAGACTCTAGCAATAGCAATGATACCCGATACTCGTTGACTACATGTATGTTGCCATTGCTTTCCCTAGCGTCTGATTATTGATTATGACGGTGTAATATTCCCCCCACCAAATCCGTGTGGCGCGCAAGTCCACCTTACTGTACAACTTACCATAGTGCTGTTTTGTACATCCGCAACGTCCCGACTCGCACGGCACGCGACTCTAGGTATTTACATTTTTTTTACTGGGGCCTCCTATATCGCCCACCCTAGCCCAACCTATACGATCCTTTGGGAGCTCCTCTACGACGCGCCCCTTTCACAGTACCGTGATTCTCGCGACCGCAAACGAGCAATCAACCAACCCGCATGCGACTTCCTCGACCACAACACTCCCTCATGTACTGGTGACCGCAGTACACTCTACGCAAGGACATGCTGCTACGCTCGAGACACGTCCACCACCACCTCTCGCGCCACTGCGCCTACAGCTAATGGCGCCATCGCCATGCCTGTGCCGACCGCCTCATTCCTCGTCGGGCTCATTGTCCTAGGCTACCTGCTCACATTCATTGTCTTTGCGGTCCTGCGCGTCCTCACCGGAATCTCCATCCAGCGCGTCGGATACTCTGGCTTCAGGCGGATCGCCTTTTCGCCCCGGCATGGAATAAAAATTACGATTAGAGGCGTCGGCCTCTCGCCTCATAGGCCTACTTTCGCGCTCCCGACTTGGTGCAGTTTGGTGGTTACGGAGCTGTGTATTACGGTGGATATCAAGGCGCTGGAAGACGGGAAGAAGGCGCAGAGTGAGGGGTTTAAGCATTCGAATGGGTCTGCAAGGAAGAGCAATGGGTCTGTGGAGGGGTCTGAGGACGGGGACAAGAGGAGCGATGGGGGACATGGGAAGTTGTGGCGGGATCTTACGGAGATTAAAGAGAAGATCAAGAGGCTGCATGGCAAGATCCATTGGCTCAGGTTGGTCGATTTGATCGCGGACGCGGCGGAAGTGAATGTTGTTGGGGTTGGAAGTTTGCGCATCGAGCGCGCGACGCTCTCCGTGGATACTCGCAGCCAGACGGTCGATCGGAGCCGGCTGTTTCAGCATCACCAGAGCAAACCTGAATCCCAACGCCCGGCCGAGTGGAAATCCATCGTTCGAAGCGTCCTGTTCACGCCCGAGGGGAGGGAGTCGTCGGAGGTACTGGACTATTTCGCGCTCAACATCCATGGTCTTTTGCACCGCGAGCTACAAGGTCTCCGAGACGCTTCGATCACTTTCAAGCTCGGCCGCCTCAATGTGCCGTATGACGATATTGAGCATGCGAAGAAGAGCGCCGATTTGATCCGCGGCAGGTATGCGCAGCCTCACGAAGCGAACTCGAAAGATGTTTCGCTGTCCGACGCGCTCGACGAGGTGGAGCAGCCTGGCAGTCGAGAAGAGCGCATTGTGCAAACCGTCTCCGACTCTCGGGCTTTCATCTCGTCGATTTTACATGGTATCCATGAAGTCCAACTTGCCGTGGGCTTCCTTGGCTTCTCAAAGAAACTCTCCGTCAAATCAGATTCGGGCGCGAGTGTCTACTTCAACTTGGCAATGAAAGAAGTTGGCATGGACATCCTGCGCTTGGACTCGAAAACTCCCGCTCACCGGATGTATTTCTCGCGCGAGGACGTTGCGCATCAAGGTCTGTTGACCGCTATTTCTATTGCTGCGGGCATCGATGATGGTCACGAGCGTCCTGAGCGGATGGTGTACGTTCCTATGATTACGGCGACCGTGAAGACGACACTTCCCGCACGAACACTTCATTACTCCAAGAACGACAGTGCAGGCGAACGGAACTCAAATCTGTTGTACGCCAACTTTGTGTGCACTTCGCCATCCATCGATCTCGATCCTAAGCATTTGCCACTTGTTTTACAAATGGCCAACAAGCAGAAGTCTGCATCTTCGGGCCAGCCTATGAAGTCTAACAGCCACCGTATCATTTCGCAGCTTTTGCCGAAGGCGAGTGTGAAGCTATCGATCCAAGAACCGGTCATTCGAGTTTCCCTTCCACCGATGGACAAGCAAGCTGGTCCCGAAGACTATGATCTGTTGATCTCTTCGGTGTCCTCGATGTCGCTGGAAGTAGAATCGTCTCATTCTTCTGACGATCAGCTGCATTACAGTCTGGCGTCAAGTTACCGTCACACATCACATCAACTATACTATCAAACTGCAGCGTCAGAGCGCCACGACTTGATGCACAGTGACACAGTCGAATTCAAGGTCGACATGAACGCCATACCTGGTGCTACTGTCACGGCGTTTGGCCGCTTCCAGACTTTCACGATTTACCTTGTGAGACCGGACATCTGCGAAGGCGTGCGGCAGATCGTCAAACAACTGCGGAAAAACGTCCTCAAATCGCACAAAGGCGAGGATCAACCAAAGGCCAGCTTCTTGCGGGGACTTCCGCCTTGGTTGCAGCATTTCCGCCTCGAAGGACATGAATTCGGGTTGCAACTGGCCGGAGTTGACGACAAGGTATCGGAAGATACTCGAGGCTTCGCTCTTGAGCTGGAGACGTGGACAGTGGAGTACAAAGCCAACCGCGACGAAGTCCCACACGTTGATCACCGCCGTAGATCAAGCAGTCGCGCGTCCATGAGTCTTGACAAGCCTACTCAATCCACGGCGGGAACAGCTTCGCCTCGTAAAAAGAAGCAGAATGCAACCGACGGGCGGCGCTTGACTGTCCATGTGCAGAACTTGGACGGTCTGATTATCGATTCCATTGAGGGTTCACAGCCGGATCCTTTCATGTCTCTCCCGCGCTTCGAGGCGGCGTTCTCGACGTCAACTGATGCACATGGACCGATCTTCCATATCAACTCGCATGCCAAAAGTCTGCTGCTGCATTACTCTTTGTACAACCACTTCGCGATCGGGATGGCGTTTATGGTTATCAAGAGAACGTTCCTGGATCATAGCGGGGCAGCAGGACCGAAGCCTCCTGCTCAGAGACCATCCATGCCGGAGAAACGCTCCAGCTTGCAAGTTCCCGGGTCGTACTCAAGCATCGACGAAGTGGCCAGTCGCGAGATCACTACCATCGACTTCAAGGCTTCGCTCATTCAAATCAAGACTACCCTGCCCGCGGACCCCCCTATGATGCTCCAGATCTTTGGCCTCGAAGCAGGTCAACATCGTTGGGCGAGTTCGTTCTTCAGGAACCGACTCACTCGACTTTACGTTCGCGCTCCCAGTACGAAGTCTGCGTGGAGCCGAATCGTTAGTATCAAGGCGCCTAGGCTGGACTTGCGAGATGTCAAGCGCAAGCAAGGCGGCAAAATGATCACTGAGAAATCGGTGGATCTGGCCACTGATTCCATTCGCATCGGCGTTCCTCACCAATTGCTGGTGCACAGCATCTTCGACAATGTGACGAACATCATCAAGACAAGCAAACAGCTGCAGCATCACTTTGCTACCGGCACTATGGATGATATTTTGACTAAGGAGCCCGAGGGTCCCAAGAATGTGCCTCGCGTATCGCTACGCACTCAGCTGTTTGTCTTCGAGGTCGAAGATAGCAGTTTCGAGTGGAAGCTCGGTGCGATCTACCGGGCTGGTCTGTTGGAACAGAAGCAGAGACTTGCCCGAGACGAGCTCTTCGAAGCCAAGGCGAAGAAAATCAGACGAGGCGCGCGCAACGATTCCCGCCGTGCGAGGTCTACCCACCCAGCGAGTAGGTCTCGATCAACCGCGAGAATCGACGAGACGACCAAAAGGAGCAGAAGCGAACACACAACACCAGATCTTGGAGATCAGCAGACTGGTCGCCGCAGGATGCGCTACGATACTGAAGGGAAATGCGGTATCAGCGATACTTCTGCGCTGACCATAGAGCAAGCGCAAGATCGACTTCACAGACTGAATGCCGATACGTGGAAGGCTCGCATCGACAGAGTCTTGAACTTCCAGAAGCGCACGATGAAAGATCTTCGCTCGCAGTTCTGGGGCGAGGACGAGATTCCGGACGACGTCGAGCAGCATGAGCCTATCGTTGCTTTGACACAAAGACCTGCTCTTCTTGCTATATCCATGAGCAATCTGGCAATCACTATCGACAAGCCGTCCTTCCCTGTCGAGGAGTGTCCCAAATTCCTGCACGAGATTGGTAAGGGCATGCCGTACGATATGCAGTACGGCCTCCTTGTGCCGATGAACCTTCACGTCACGACTGGTGAAGCCAGATGCCAGCTCCGAGACTATCCTTTGCCACTACTCCACGTTCCCGCTCTCGCGAACGGACAGTCTCCTCGCCTACCGTCGTTGTCGCTGAGGACCGACTTTGTCATCGCCGAGGAGTTCCGCGATCTCGAATCGCAGAAGGAAGTGACTATCGTCGTGGTTCCGAAGGAGAAGATGGGCCACGGACGAGATGAGAACTTCTCTTTCAACGTCCGTCGGACCATCTCTCCTGTCAAGACTTACTCCGACATGAAGTTCGAGATCCACACCAGCCTGCCCACAAAGATCACGTGGGGCACATCGTTCCAACCTGCCATTCAAGATGCCATGCAGTGTATTGAGGGCTTCACTAAGCCTCCCATTGACACGTCTGATAGAGTCGGATTCTGGGACAAGATCCGCCTCAGCTTCCACTCCCGTATCAATGTGGCTTGGAAGGGCGATGGCGACTTCCATCTTATCCTCAAGGGTTCTCGCGATCCGTACGTAGTCACAGGCGACGGCGCCGGCTTGGTGATGGTCTGGCGAAACGACGTTCGCTGGAACATAGCACAGCACGAGGACCCGCGACAGTTCATGACTGTTGACAGTGGCGATTACCTGCTGGCCGTGCCGGACTTCAACAAGTACGCCCGGTACGCCACCGAGCAGCACCTGGGCGACGACAGCTCTTCCGGTTCAAGCAGCATCCGCAAGCGTGACGCCATCTTCAAGAAGGTGATTATGAAGCTGTCTGGAGAGGTCCGATGGATGTGCGGATTGATGTTCGAGAGGGACCTTCCGAATGGCTCGCGCTCCTTCGACTTCAAACCTCACTACGATGTCGTACTCAAGCACCCCGACTTCGCAAAAGATCCCCCTGGAGGCGAATACGACGCTTTCCGCGACTTCCGCAGCCACCACATCCACATGTCAATCGCGATCGCTGCCCCGCACAGCAGGGACTGGTCTGTGTCGAACCTCAAGCCGTCGAAGAACTACAACTCTTTGCACCTCACTCCTAGATTCTTCTCGCACTTCTTCAGCTGGTGGTCCATGTTCTCTGGCGTTATGTCGCTGCCAGTGAGGCAGGGCCCTCTGTGGGGTATGACGCAGAAGAAGAGCAAGAAGTTTGGTCGGCATATCGCGACCATCAAGTACAATCTGCTCTTGTCACCTCTCTTCGTCAGTCACATCTACAAGCACAAGGATGCCGAAGAGTATGCGGACGACGGGACCGTTTCGGCCACGGGGTTGAAGATGAAGCTGGACAGCTTCATGCTAGACTTGCACCAGCGGAGAGAGTTCTTCGACATCAAAGGCCACGACGACGCGGCTGCAAAGCGCTCCAGCGGCATGCGCATCAACCAGACCCAGGTCGATTTCATCGCTGCGGACTTGCGGGCGATTTCCGCCAGCATAACAGGCACAAGTGCCAAGGATATGGAGAAGGCTACGGACGAGACGCTGGCTGGCTTCCAAGGCCATCCGCCTCAGGTCAATTTGTCCAAATTCACCATTCCTGACAATGATTTCACGTGGATTGATATGGACGACTTCGTCGAGCTTGACTGGATCCTGCCTGCCGAATCTGATCCCGAAACGAAGATCCTGCCGCTCGGGTACGCTCCGAGGTTCACTTATTTCCGACAGACTGACCATGGAGACTCTATCTCGGGAGACACTACTAGGTCTAGTCCCTTCGGTGATGAGCTCACGCATTACTGCGTAATATCTGGGAAGAACGATCCTCGCCGCGTACAAGCCGAGCTGATCAGCAATCGATTGCAGGCTCTAAAGGTCCAGCGAGAAAGCAACGAGAAAGCCGAGAACGACCAAGAGCTGAAGATGGTCAAGTCCATAGAGAGTGACATCGTCGCCGCAGAAGCAAAGATGGAAGCCATTCGTCTCCACGGCGAACAACTAGTGAAGAAGGAGCGTTTCTTACGCCAAATGCTCGAGACTCTGACTGATCGACTCGAACACGATGACCCTGCTGCTGTGCCTGAGCTCGAAACAGCAGATGAGTTCTACGAAGCTTACGAGAGCACACCCACCCCGATGGCCGATCCTGATAGGCCTCATATGGACTCTGCGCCCCTGGCTGACTACACGAGTGACTTCAACAACCGCTTCATCGTGCACAATCCTCAGATCAAGTGGAACAATTCTTTGCGGAATATCATCTTGCGCTACATCCACCAGAACAGTCAACGGCGAGGTTTTGTTTACTACATGTCCCAGCGCGCCGTCAAGTTCATTGTCGACATTCTGGAGGAGCAGAAGAAGAAAGATACCACCTCGAGCCCGCACCGAGAGAAGTCATGGACGGCCTCAGGTCCAGGATCCCCGGATGTGGACGACGATGTGACTGTCCAAGATCGCATTGAGCAGCTGTTGCGTGACGGCCGTGACTACGTCAATGCAGACGATTCCAGCACCGATGAAGACAAGGATAAGTCCGGAGGCAACGGTCCGACTGATGAGATCTCGCACGAGTTCACCCCGCTCAATACCTACCACTTCCGCCTCATTGCGCCTCAGATCCAATTGCATAGCGAGAAGAATCCCAAGTCTGCGGTGCTCGTTACTGCCAAGGGCATGCAGCTGAAGGTGGTGCAGATCATGGACAAGGACCGAGTCAACGATGAGGTCAGTGGCCTGGTGCAACGTCGATTCACGGCTGCCATGGACAGTCTGCAGATGTTCGTGACCAGCACCAAGACGTTCTCGACCGAGTACCTGCGGATGTACTCCGGCAATCGATACGGCGTCAAGGCTGGCACCTGCTGGCCTCCGTGGGTCCCGCTCGAGATCATGTTCGAGTTCGAAGACAACCCGTACGGCTTTAATAGAGTCGTGCATCGTACTTCTGCGAGTCTGCGTTACGACAAATACAACACGCTGCGTCTCAAGTATAATGATGATGTTTCTGGAGGCGATTCCAAAACTGCCAAGAATGACGACGAGACTGAGAACCGCATGGATCACGTTTGGCTCGAGTTCCCTCAATTCCGCGCCATTTGTGACTCCACGCAGTACTTTGCGCTGTACATCATCGTCATGGACCTATTGCTCTACAGCGAGCCACTTGAGAAGACTCGCAGTGAGCGCCTCGAGAAGATCATGCTTGCATCTGACTTCAGCGACTTGACCGGTGCCCCGGAAATGGTCCAAATGTTGCAAGGGCGCATCCGACAGCTGGAAGAGATCAAGCTCCAATTCCAGGTCCATGAAAAGTACCTCGACCGGCAAGGCTGGAAGGATCGGATCACCATGGACCAGGATCTGGCGAGCTGCGAGGACGAATTGTTCTTCATGATGAAAGCCATCACCACCGCTCAGCAGCGCCTGGAAGATCGACGCGACCAAGAGAATGCCGCGGGCCTGCTGCATCTCAACATGTCCGCGAAGGAGATTGCTTGGCACCTTATTAGAGATAAGGGCGAGTCGCTGGTGGAGCTTCAGCTGAAGAATGCCTCTTTCGACAGGACTGACAACAATGACGGCTCGAACTACAATTGCATGCAGATCGGGCGCATCAATGGATTGAACCTGCTTCCTGATGCCATGTATCCTGAGATCATTGGCCCTTATATCGATCCTGTCAGAGGCTTCCATGAGCCTGGCAGCGCCAATATGCTCCGGATTCAGTGGCTCATGCTTGATGCTATCGCTGGTATTCCGGTTGTCGACTACTTCGAGGTCGACTTGGTGCCTCTGAAAATGCAGCTGGAGCGAGACATTGCCAAGAAGCTCTTCGAATACATCTTCCCTGGCGAAGGTGGCAATGCTTTTGACGGGACTGGATTCTCTCCTTTCCTCGTCCGAAACATGCTCCCACCTCAGGAGGAAGACGACGAGGCGATGTCCGAGGTCGCAACCCCGGATATTCCAGCAGACCCAGGTACCGAGACGCAGACCGTCAACAACGAGGGTACCGGCGCTGGCTCTCTCGAACGTAGGCTTGTGCCGACTCTCTACCTGCCGAAGCAGAAGAAGGCGAAGGTCGAGAAGGATCCTCGAGGTCTGGGGATCTCTAGCAGCTCTCACCACAATCTACATGGATTTGGTCTCTTCCAACACTCAGACAAGAACCGCAATCAGCTCCAACGATCGGCGGCTTCAAAGGCGGCCCTCTCGAATGCCAATCTCTCGCCGGCTATGATCAGATCTCCTAGTCAGCGATCAATCAACACCATGCGCAGTGAAGCCCAGAGTGTTGAGACGGAAAAGACCAAGCGTTTCACCACCTCGCGCCATTCCGGCGAGTCGAAGCGCAAAGCCGAAAAGCGCGGCGACGACCTGACAGAAATGATGAACCGCGCATCAAACTACATGACCCTGGCCTTCGTCAAGATCCCAAGCATGGTCTTATGCCTCAGCTACAAAGGCAAAGGCCACCGCAACATCGAAGACGTGCACAATCTTGTCTTCCGCATGCCGACGCTAGAGTACCGCAACAAGACCTGGTCGAACCTCGACCTAGCTCTGCAGCTCAAGAAAGACGTCATCAAGGCTCTGATCTCGCACGCAGGCGCCATCGTCGGCAACAAGTTCAGCAACCACAAGCCCAGCAGACAGCAGATCTCCCGCCTCCGCGAAATCGCTAACATGAGCACTCTCTTGAAAGACAGCAGCTCCGCGCACCTCTCCTCGGGCTCTGCTAGTACCCGAACCCGCGAGTCCGAACATGATTACCCGAAAGGAAGACCCTCGACCGCCTCCGCCCGCCCCAGCACTCTGAGCCGTAGCGTCTCGTTCAACTCCACGCCGTCAATCTCCGGCGAGGAAGCGGCAGTCGGCGACTACAAGAGACCCGCCACGAGCGGTGCCCGGCCAGAGGAAATCGTGGCGAGTGTTGAAGCTTCCTCTCCTTCTCCGCAGCGGCATCTGGAACCTCAGGATGCGTCTTCTTCGCACCGTTCGCGCACCGCTTCTCTCTCAAGACGCTTGACTGGCGGTTTCACCAACCAGCGCTCTGCTAGGCGGGGTTCGAGTGGGACTGCGCGTTCTGCTTCGAAGGATGGCAAGGATGGAGATGATACTGCGGAGGAGAATAGCCGGAAGAGTAAGCTGTTGCTTGGGGGGCAGAAGTTGTTGAGGTCTTTGAGGGATTGAAGGATGAATGGATGGATGGGGAGGTGAGGTGAGGTTACTGCTTTTTTCTTTCTTTTTGCTTTTGCATTTGCACAATACCCCATTCGGTTAAAGAAACGAGCGAATCAGATGGTGGAGTTTTGGTTTGAGGAAGTCGTGAGACTGTTTGTTGTCTCCTTCCCTGGTAACGAGAGCATAGTTGTTGTAAATACCTTTTTATTCTTCCTCATTGACACATATTTCCCTCGCAGCTCACGGCCACTCTCGATCCAGTCTTGGGCTGAATCGCTCGCCTAATCTGGCAGGATCTGTGCATCTGCTGCAGGCTGCGCCCCGCCATGAGGCTGAGCGGACTACGACTTGCGTTGATAACTCGCGCGCGAACGACCTTCTACTGTACTGCGATACTTGTCGATCGTGTACATACTGTGTCGGTTCCGCGCATCGACGACTGTCACCCTACCCGCCGACACATACACTGCTTGGCGCCTTGACTCCACGAGGAACTCTGAGGAGAGGACACGCCACGGCGTAACGACAATCGTCACGAACAAGTGGCCAAGCCGGTTCTAGGCTGAACGCCTCGCGCACTTGACATGTTTGGCGCATATCAGCTAGAATATTCCATGGGCAGGGAGGAGTCCGATTCGCGTGGTCTGGATATCACCGACTACGAACAATTTGTGGAATACCCTTTCCGATATCCCAGACAGTCCGGGCATTCCCCAGAGCATCTTGAAGACTTCGACACCGCAAACTACTACAACAGACGACTTGCGGAAGAATCCTTTCCAGACCCCGGGCATCCCCAAGAGCATCTTGTAGAAGTCAGTCTCGTAGACTTGTACAACAAATTACAATGTATGTTGCATCATGTCGGTAATGCGGGACAAGCGAAGGTGGGTATCGGTAGCTCACAAAGACGTAGTGCGCCGACAACACGAGAAGGGAGCTCGAAACCGCCACGCATCTTCAGCAGCCTCGGCGAGAAGAGCAGCAGCCTTGGCGAGAAAAACCAGGTCAGCTCCTGTATCTTCTCCTGCGCGTAGAGAAACAGAAGTATCTCCGAGCCGGATCTCCATCGCCAGCGCGCAGCACCGTCACCAGACTCCCCTGTTGGAAGAGCCTTCGACAGCATCGACTTCACAATTGTCATCGTCTCGAGGACTTACTTCTGCGAATGTCCCGCAATACGTTCGGCCGTGCTATCTGCTCATCACACTTGGCTTTCTTGTGGTTGGCGGCAGCCTAGCAGTCGGTCTCTACTACAGCATCGCACAAGACCGCATGGGCGACGGATTTACCACAGCAGGCTGGATGACTGCGGTTGGCACTTTGATTCTCGCCGCACCGATGGCAAAGCACTATCCGCATTGCAAATGTTGGAAGGCTGGATACACTATCTTGCGCCACGGTCACAATACTCAAGTGTAAGGGCGATATGACATATTATGAATGGGTGTTTCAAGAGTTTCTTTGGTGTGATGTGCTCCTTGCGTGTACCCTTACGTATCACATCAACAGGTTTCTGAGAAAGTCTTGCGACAGGTATGTCCAGAATCAGATTGTATCTATAAGCTGTGCGCGCCCAGGTTTGTCGACGCCATACTCCTGCAACAATTTGAACGTAGACTTTCTAGACTTCTTCAACCCGGCCTTCAAGTTCTTCAAACGATCACGCGAACAGAGATCAATACGGCCGGCGTCAAGTAGAAGTTTGACGACATCATCGTTCCCGCTGAACACAGCGTACCGCAGAGGTGTGTGTCCCTCGTTGTCAGGCAGATTGACGTCGACCCTTCCCGTATCTAACAGCAGCCGTACGATAGGCTGGCACTTCTGTGACACCGCTCGCGACAACGGTGTCCTGCCATATTCCTTCTGCGTATCACAGTCAAGTAGACCTGCATCCAGCAGAAGCTTGGCTATTGGCGGCCAACCGATCCATGCAGCTGAATGCAGAAGCTCTCTTCCAATAGATTCCAGGATGTAAGTCGAATAGTTGTCCTAGGCAGGCGTGACTAAGCAAGGCAGGTTGCAGGCACATGGAAATCCGTTACGGGTAAACATGTTCAAAGGGCGGTGCCTAATTTAGACTACAGTAGACACAACGGTCGGTCCCGGTCAACCACAAACGTTTCAAAATTCCAGACTGTTGAATCGCTTTCCTTCCTCAAGTACATCCCTCACAAGCCAGACTAGCACCCACAAATCCCAACCCAAAAAGAGGAGCAAAAGGACCTCTAGCCGCCGAAAGCGTCAACAACGAATACTTCATGGCCTTGCACATATCACACGTGATCGAATCGGACGTCAGAGGGCACTCGATCTTGTAGCTGAAAGTATCGGTATTCGTCACGCCGTCTGAGGAAAGCTGTGGTGTTGCCGGCTAGGAGTCGCACTATGTTCACCTTGTCAGTACGCCGATATCATGATGGAGGATGTTCGGTGCCCTCGTTCCAGGACGCGGGAACTTACAGCTTTTAGCGAGTGCGTCGCCGTTGAGAGGACCGCATGTATACGAGATTTTGCAGTCACTTCTGCCAGTGTGTGAAGATGAAACCCGTCGGTCATAAAGTCGGCACTGATGCTGCAATTCTTGGAAGACACCGCATGGTGTAGTCGCAAGCGAACACAGCTAAGTCGTCCAGTGTGCAGATGCAACTGCGCCATGTTGACCAAGATGAACTCAATCAGCTGAGGTGCTGAACGGTACGACGGCCGTGAGGTCCAGAATCATGCTTGTGCGACCAAGAGATGTCCTGAGATGCCTGGCATGATATTCTTGAAATTGTGCAGGTCCTGCCGAGCGGTATGCTGTGTCCGTGTCTCAGTGCCTTTACATACTGTGCGAAGTCTGTTCTGCCTCTCTGACAATGTACACAAGCGTTTTCGTCGGCTTGATTGTCAAGCTACTATAACGGCCTGATTGATGAGGGATGAACACGACTTCGGGGGTGTTTTTGCGGTGAATCCAGCTCTCTCATTGGTTGAAACAATTAGGGTCGACACACCGCTACGATATACTACTACGACACACCACCGCAACACACTACCGCGACACACCGCCGCGATATTACTGACGCCAGCCAACTACGCCTTCCGGTCAAGACACTGCTCGTCAAAGATAACCGCTCAAGAGCTACTGATATCTTCCTTCCGAGATCTCTTACCCCGCTGTACTACCTTTACTAAGGAAGATGAGGATAGTAACCCGATATACCTGTTCTTGTCATTCGGCTTCTTTACGCTGGTTGTATACTCGAAGGGCGGTACCTAATTTAGACTAGACGCAACGGATTTCTTTTCGAAACAATCCACAAACAACATTTTCGATTCATTTGGAAAGTTTTTGGAAAGTATGGTAAACAATCAGTTTTCTATATCAACTTACATGTCGCTGCAGGTATCCATCTCACCATGCAACGCGGACTTCCGATTTGTAAACATTCTGCCAGACGAGGTCCTTGGAGCCTCTCCGGTTCTTCTTCTTCTGCTGCTTCTGCTTCTGCCTCTGCTTACCTGTAGTATCAGCAACCGCATTTGGAACGCTCTCACTTCCACCCAGGAGAAAGACCCCTAAGTGAAAGATGAAACCCAGCAGTCAGCTACCAAACCTCGCCATCAACTTGTGGACAGACACACCAATGCACACTGCTTTAGCATCAAAGCCAGAGTTGGAGTCCCACGTAAGCAAGTCGCTGCAATCTGGAATCGTCAGGTTGCCCATCTCTGCGTCGTTCAGGAGAGCCGCCAGTTGCTGGTCTTGGAACGAAGCTTGGTTGCTCGTTGAAGCGAAGGCGATGTCGTCTTGCCTCTGCTGGTACAAAGCGTTCCAGGCTCTGGTATGCTGGGCTTCGGCCTGCTCTTCTGCTGTTAGTTCCGCTGGAGCGGTGTTGGGAGCGGCGAGCTGGGCTTGAGCTTGGGCGATGAGAGCTGTTGAGCTAGCGATGGCGGTTTCGACACGGTTATTGAAGTTTTGGGCCTCGAGGATGGGCGAAGGAGTTTGGCTGCTAGGGGTCGGAGTTGCTGCCGCTGCTGCCTCTGCTGCCAAGCCACGGTAGGCCAGCATCAAATAACAGACGATATGCGTGCACCCGGTCTCGCCGGTGTGAGCTCGGGGTTCGCAACGATGGAACTCGCAAGTAGGTTCGCAACGATAAGTTGTATCCGAGAGTCTCGTCACAGCTGCTTGTGGAGAGACTGGCGAGCTAGGCTGCGATGCAATGGTAGTGGTTGTCAAGGATGCGAAACGACAAGAGACGCAGTCAGGGGAACAGGGGGAGTTAGTCTGCAGTGTTGCGCACACCGGAGTGGTCGCAGACGCAGTCGCAGGGCTCCAGTTTTGTTCAGCCATCTTTGATGGGTCTTACCGTTTGGTGTTTGCTGACTTGTCGACTTACCTTTTGTTCGAATTGGTTTGTGACTTTACCGGAAAGTCTGTGTGGCCTGGCGGGAGAGAAATGATTGCTGAGCGACCAGGGAGCAATCTTTAATGAGTTCTCCGAGCTGCGAGTCTTGACAAAGGGCCTTGTGTTGGCTTAGGGTTTCTTTGTCTTCTGCTGATGAGTTTGTTCCAGAAACAACGCCAAAAAGCGAACAAAGGGCCTGGTTGTTTGTTTGGCATCAACGACCGTTGGCTTTGAACTGCTCGACAACATTGATGACTGTCTGAGTCTGGGGGAAAGTAGCGAGGCCAGATGCGTTGTATGATACTTCTCTAACTATGCATGTAATGAAAGGAAACTTTTTGTCTCGCTTCACCTATCACAGCCGACGTGAAGCAGAAGACGCGGCATGTAAGAGCCCAGGACATTGGAGAATCCATCAGGCAGCTTGCATGACAATGCAAAAAAGAAAGAAAACAGCGCGAGCACCCACCCTGCCATAGATGGCCATGAGACCCTACCGGCCCTCGTTACAGACAGCGTTTCCCCAAGCTCAGGACCGCCGCCAGTTGTACTGCCCTTCGTGCCATCAAGCTCAAAACAGGTGTTGCCAGAACGACGACCTGAACGGGCGCTTGCTGCAGTCCAGGCATCGTGGAGTGAAGATGTAGCGATCTTCGGTGGAATGATATTGAGACCCGCACAGCAGTCTTCTGAAGCACTCGTGGCAACGGTGCACGGTGTGCGGTCGGTCTTCGAACAAGCAAACGCATGTTCTTTCACCGATGGGCTCTTCTTCCTCCATCTCGAGCTCGAAGTCTGCACGATGACAAGCTGCCTCCCAGCCAGCTTCCAGGTGCCCAGTGGCCAAGAAGATTGTGTCAAAACGCTCGAGGACTCGCAGCAGGCATTCGCGGGATTCTGGCAGAACAATCCCAGACAAGGCGCCGCTGAAATCTTCCTGTACTGGTGCCCTGGGTGTGATGCGATACCTGTACTTGTTGGCGGAGGTGTGTATGGTGAAGAATTTATCTCCGCGGGGAATATCAGGATGCTCATCGCCCTCTTGACGAGGCGCGGCAGCTGGACAGGAAATTTGGATGAGATGATCGACGTATCGCTTGAAGTCCTTCTCTGCGGCAAACACCTTTCCGTGAATGTGCGATTGCATCCAGTGCATGATCCGGATCGCTCGCTGCATGACATCGTGGCTGAAGCCAATGCTCGCTGCAGATGGCAATCTCGGTGGAAACGGCAGCGAGAAGGCAGAAGACGTGCCTGGCACTGATCCATTGGTGACTTGAGAAAGTGAGAGGCTCAGAGAGCACGACACAATCTGCAAGCTGCTGGGCGTGGCTTGAGGGACATGGCGGTACGTAACGGAGATAGTGCTCTCTACTCTGGCAGGCTTTGAGTCTGATGGAGGACACAAATTGACCGTTGGCAGCCTGTGCGAAGTGATGCCATAATGTCTTGCCGAGGTAGTTGTTATGAAATCCATGAGTGTGTGGTCGATCTCATCTAAGGCGACAGGGATCCGCTCGCAGATGTTGGTGACCACCGAAGCCATGAATCTCGCAGTGATTGCATCCTGCTGAGGCGGACTGCTGAATATCATCCGTCCACTGCGCTTGGCCAGCCGCTGGGTCGATGAATCCGGCAGGTGCTTCGGCTCGATCGCCACTGCAGCGAGTGATGCGGTTCGGTTGGTCCCTGTCTTCTGTGTCTCGGTATCGAGAGAGGTCACCTCGTACATTGCGCGACCGCAGAAGGCGTGGAGAGATGTCGGCAATATCTTGTAGAGGTGCTCTGGGAGATATCTTGCTTGAGCCTCGGCGGGCACGTCCTTGTGGATGATGGGGAGATCTTGTCGAGCTTGGAGTAGGCGACTGGCATTGTCATTGCCAAGGTATCTGTCTGCCGTTGCAAAATGAATGCGCAAGCTCGTCGGGATGGTGGGCGGCGTGAAGTCGCTCTCCTGGGAGGGTGGTTCTGCCATCGCTGCGGGCGTGTCTGGTACCAGCTGGAAAGAGAGTCGCTTGGGAATGTTTGTGAAAACTCGTCGGAGAAGGTCGGTGCCGCGCGACTGTTGACTTCAGCTCTTCACTTCAGCTCTTCACTTGCTCGCCCGTTTGTACCTAAACTTGTGTCATCTCTTCATTTGGCAGGCTGAGTCACCGCCATGGTCAACAGGTATAAAGGTCGCTCGTCCGCCTACTACCAACTCACAACCTACCACAACCCACTCATCCACCAACCATCATCCTCTCATCCTCTCATCCACCCACCAGCCTACCATGTCAAACCTCACACGTTTTTACTGGGCCAAACTCCAAGGAGCCAGCAACGTGCTCCAGAAGCACAAGACCGAAGCCGACCTGGAAAGGGTCCAAGAGATCTGCTGCCAACTAGTCAGCGAGTCACAATGTCCTCCGCTCTGCCAGATCGAAGCTTGGGTAAGTGTAGTTCACCACACGATACGTCCAGGCTGTTCACTGACGTCCCCAGAAAGTCCGCTCTCAATGCTACCCACACAACTACTGGTTTGCGAAAGCCCAACTTGACCGCGCCCTCGAAACCATCGCCAAGTGCGAAGGATGGGAAGACGCCAGCGATCGCGCCTTCGCAGCTCTCAAGGAGTCCAAACAAACGGTCAACGACATGCTCAATCGCCGCACCAGCAAGTACCAACAAGAATGGAAGGCCATGGGCAGAGACGTCCCGCCTTCCGAAGACGAGTGGTACAACATCGTCGAGACCGAGTCAAGCAACCTTGAAACAACCTTCGAGTTCATCGGCAAGCCCTTCAAAGGGAGCGACTGGCCCTTCGAATCCCAAGCTGGTAAGTTGCTCATCTCCAACCAATTTTCCACATGCTGACTGACTTCGACAATAGTTGAGGCCTCTGCCCTGTATGGCAAGACATTCCCTCCTGGAATCAAAATCGGACCTGCCCAACAGCAGCAAGGCAACAATGGACGAGAAGAAGAGATGTGATCGAGTCCGCATGGAACGTGGTCCATGAGAAAGAGCTTGGGAAGAAAAGAGAAGGATGGTACAACTCTCGCCAGCAGGGTCTACAAAGCTGGGCAAACGACAAGGAAACTCAAGGCGGTGGGGATTGGGTTTAGCACGCCGCACAAGGGCAGTTTATCAGTATACTCAGTAGTGCGCAATACGTACTGTTAGCTACGCGTACAGGAAACGAAATTTGAGAGAGGCCAGCTGAAGCCTCCGCAAACGCACGAACCGTTTGTCTCCTCCCTCCTTGCTCCTTCTCATCCACCACATGTGCCTACATTGAATGGATGTAGTTATGTCTTGTCCATCAGAAGAATTGCACGCGGCTGCACTTCAGCAATCGGATTCTCAAAATGACAGTTGATTTCGCACGTACAATGTACTCCGCGACAGGTACAGTAAAGCTCCTAAGACATTTTTTTACGTTTGCAGACGCGACTGATATTTGATGCATGGTGTTTGTTGCGCGGGACACTGAAACGGGACCACGATACCCATGCTCTGACCACCGTCTTGGGAACATCCCAGATTTGATCCATTCACCTTCTGCCTTCCTTTCGCTTCTCCCAGCATAGCGACTGCCACTACCGCCACCATGGCCAGCGATACTATCAACAGGCAGTTCTCCGACGCATTCAACGGCGTCGCTAACGCATACAATGCTGCCGAAGAGAGCGACATCGTGACACTGAATCAATGTGTCTACTCAGCCCGCGGCCTACTATCCCAGCCTTTGATTCCCAGGCACATTCTCATACAGACCCTCATACTTTTGGCCAGGATACTCGTCGACCACGACGAGGCGCGTCGCTATTACAGGGAAGCAGAAATTACACTGGCCAGGGTTCGCGCGTACGAAAGCAAGGACCCAAACCGCAGTGCTGACGTCGATGCTCTCCTGACCGAGCTGCAAGAGTCCCTCGAGGAGGTTGGAAGGTACTTGTCAGTTGAGGAGGAGGAAATGAAGGCGTTGAGGGCTGCTGCAGTCGCCCGAGAAGAGGAAGCCGCTGCTGCTGCCCAACGAGAGGAAGAAGCAGACGAGCGAGAGGAGCTAGGTGTCTTGGGCCTGCCGAAGACCGATGAGGGTCTGGACCTGATGAGACGAATCACGGCTCTCAAAGCTGCTCCGAAGGTACGACTCCTGCGGCGGCAGTGTCACCCGGAGCTGAAGCTAACATGACAACAGGAGCGCCCCCCTCTCGCTACGAAGGAGGAAATGGAACAAATCACTAAAGACTGGGACGACAAGTTGAGCAAAACTCTTCGCGACACCGGGACGGCCGACAACCCAGCAGTAACCACTCTAGCACGACTTCTTCAGGGGGCTCTTGGGAGCCAGGACTACAATCGGTACCATGAGATTCGCGTAGTCTTGACCCAAGTCGGACAGGCGGTAGCGAAGGAGAGGACTTCGCAGGCGAATGCGGAGAAAATTGCGAAGGGGAAGGGGAAGCAGCAGAAGCCTGAGGAAAAGCAGAAGAAACTGCCCGTCCGGTCGAGCAGGTAGTCGTGTTAACATCTACATACAAGTCCGTACGATCAGAATGCCTCCGAACAATGAACATCCCACCGGTGATAGCGTCTTTTGGATGTAATAGAGCTGATGATACCACCACAAGTGACACCCTAGGCCAGTGAGATGCAGAGTTTCGACCACTGGCCTCCCATTGGCCTAAGCATGTTCATCGCATACTAAAGCTGATGACACCACTACAAGTGACAGTCCAGTCCGGCGAGATACTGGGTTCCTGATGTTGGTCTCCCATTGGTACG